>OZ038492.1:80672193-80704693 GCA_964036315.1 Acanthosepion esculentum | reverse complement strand
CACAAATGTTCCTGAGCATCCGTTTGCAACAGGGATTGGTTATCTGCAGACAGTTGTGTTTGGAAACGAGTTATCAACCATTATTATGTATATGGATATAGAAAATAATTTTTACTCTTCAGGCATTATTTTGCTATTCTGGGATGAATAGAAGATTATGAGATCATGTTTTATCTGTGAATCTTCAACATACACTTAGTTGTAGCTCATTATCAGCACGAGCTAACAGAATTTGTCATTTGTTTCTGTTTCTTAATAAAATTCGATTGCATTTCGATGTTGCTAGTTTATTTTCAAGATCAGGTAATGCGATTTTGTTTATTTTACAAGATCACGTAATACGATTTTGTGGAGATATATGGATAAAGCATTATCAATATATTGGAAATAGGTTGGTTGTTTAGGTAAAATGCTCTTAAAATGTTTTTCCGTGTCTGCTGCAGAATTAACTTGGCAGGTATTGAAAATGGTGTTCAAGGGAACCTTGAAAAGGTCAAGTTCCTCAATAAAATCAAGGCCAAGAAGATTCAAGTTTGAAGAGTCCGTAATGTAGCACACACCTGAAAAATGTTCGTCTTTGAAAGAGACACCACAAATTAATTCCCCATTTAATCGTATTTTATTCCCGGAAGCACTACACGCAACATGCGTTGTGTCTTTCAGGGGTGGTTTTCCCAGTGACTCCCATGTTGTACGGGAAATCAAAGTGATATCTGAAGCAGTATCGAACTGAAACTTTATCGGTCTTTTGTTTATGGATACCACTATGTATTTCCTCCGAGCTTCAAAATTTACATTAAACGTAGCAAAAATCGAATTTGAAAACGACTTACGGGAATATCCTGTCTTTTTGTGATGAAGTTTTTCTCTTACAGGTGTATTATTCTTTTTCGTAGCTTTGTTATCTTTGCGTTCACAGAATCCGTCCTTATGCCCACGCCGTGAACAGAGTTGACACGTGTGTTTTTTGTATGGGCAAAATCGAGCATAATGCCAATCTCCACATGACCAGCAAGATGTTGGGGGTGTTTTCCTTTTAGTCGGGGATTTTTCCGTCGTTGTTACACGGCTGGAAATGGATGATTTAAAAGGCTCCTGCTGTATTATTTCGTTGTCGCGTTTCAGTTTAATCAGCCGCTGACATTCCGTAGTCAATGTTTGTACTGATATGTCTCTGTCTTGATCGGGCATAGATAAAAGACGTGTACGAATGTCTGCGTCGTTTGGGGATTGTAGACCAGCGACAAAAATAAGGCATTTGAATTGATCTTCGGTCAGCGATTTCAGCTGAAAATTTTCGCATTGTGAATTCACTTTCCCAGCGTATGCAAAATAATCTTCGTTATCATCTCTCTTCAGCTTTAAGCAATTATAGCGGGTGTTAAATAAAGAGGATAACTCGCTGAAAATGTTTGTTAACTGTGCAACAGTCTCTGCAAATGTGAAGTCTCCCGGTTGTTTAAGTAATATATACTGTTTATAACGTAGGTGTTCCCGTCACCCAATCTTCCGTAGTAGGAGGCGTAACTTCCATTCATCGTCCTGCATGTGAAATTCGTGTCGAAAGATGTCTTCCCAACGACTAAACCATGCTATGAATGTCTGTTTCGTCTCCGGTTCGAATTGAAACTTGGTTATTGAGTTCGATATGCTATCCGCAGAATTCGCATTTTTCTTGTCTGTTGTCAGTTGTGTTTGAAACTGTTGCGTTAACGTTTCAATTAGACGGTTCTGTGCCTGTAGAAACTGTTCCTGTTGCCTTCTAAGAATTCTTTCCAGCGATGCAGGGTCCATGACGAAGAAAGGATATTTTACTTCTTTTTTTTTTTTAAGAATTTTTTTTTTCTTACGAAAATATCTTTTATGTGACTGGCAGCACCCAAAAAAAAGTTCCTAAAAAAAAATGTACGTTTAAATTCGTTTACCTTTGGGTTTTTTTTTCTTTTCAATGGAGAAAGGTAATCTCATCTCGTCGCCAAATCTGTTATGTCTGCGTGAGTTATGAGGACCGAGCAATGCATTTGTTGATTGGAAATAATTACCAAGAACGTTTTTAGGTTTACAGTATTTTATTAATTACCAGATAAACTGAGTTAATACTACTCTACAAAAGAATTAGTGAAATATGGAGAGACGTTGCCACACGTGTACCAGTGTAGTCCGCCATCTCTCTGTATTGCCACACGTGACGTCTGACGTCACGATGTCCAAAGCAAGTGGGATAACTCTTACAATACTTTGGAGTTATCTCGCTTTATGTTTCTTTCCAACACTTTCCATTAAGACAATAGTAAATAATGTCTCGTCAGTATAGATAGCGAGTTGAGAACTGTTGTCCTCATTGTCATGAAATAACATTCTTCTAGTTCCACATGGCATGCCTCTTCCGGGTTCTCAGTTATCTCCCTTTAACTCAACTCTCCAAGTTTTTGGTCACCACTGCAGTAGACCGGTATTGAACTCACAACTCTTTGGGTCAAATCACTGAATCCAACCAATGCTTTTAACTACTGGGCCTATCGATAAGGAGGGGGTCATTTTGAGGGAATTAGATTGTTTTGTTTTTCAAGATTAAAGCATTTCTTAACAAGCCCTTTAAAGTATAGAGATTTGATATGCAAACTAGCTCCGCATTTTTTTCCTTTTGACCATATCGATGAAATGGTTTTGATCTGAAAGACTAATTTTCTAATAATTAGTGCTAAGACACTTATTATGGCTTCCGCTTTTCTATGGGGAGAGAACAAACTATTATTCTACTTTGGATTCGGTTTTTATCTACTAAATCCTTACAAATTCTAGTTCGTTCATAATTTTTCACTGTTATCATCGACAGATTTACACTATAACCTAATCTAGTGAATCATATCCATTCGCAAAAACATTAACACGTATAGCATATAAATAAATACAATAAGAAAGTAGCCGGCGTTAGGAAACAGAAATATTGTTAGTGCAACCGATAAGTCTGCTGCCTGTTGGGATTAGCTTCCTTTCCTTATTTCTAAAATCTTGGCAAGGGTTTACTGTCTGTGAGGCTACAAATAACCCGATTATCTCGACCCAGGAGGTTAATACTAAAAATCCATTTATCAGTTGTTGTATGATTACGTAATCTTTTAAAATGATTGGCAAAGATTAACTTAGGACCAGGCAAAAAATATATTTAAAAGCAGTGCATCAAAAGGACGTTTTCCTCTTGACACTGCTATTACTGTATACTATCTCGGTAATTCTTATTGCGTTAAAAATCTATTTCCAGTATTTTAATAAAAACTTAACATATGAAACTGAATTTGTTTTCTAGAGAAATGACAACAAATATATTAAACACTATTCATTTACACTATTTACATTGTTCGGACTATTGTCCTCATCTTTATTGTCACATTCAACGACAACGGCCTACTTCAGGTGATATACATTGGAATTTTGAACCGAACTCTTTTTGGCCAAGTGGATAAAAGCGTTGGTTGAAGTAATCCAGTCACTTGACCCAAAGAGTTGTGAGTTCAATACCTGACAACGGCAGAGGTGAACAAATACTTGGATATTTGAGTTATTAAATGGAAATAATTGAAACTGAGATATCCAGAAATGGCATGGCACGTGGAACGAGAACGATCTACTCCTGTGGACGAAACTCGGTTCGAAATTGCAATGTACATCACCTGAAGAAGGCCGGGGCATACAACGGCCGAAACGCCATGATTATGACAATAAAGATGAGGTTAATAGCCCGAAGAATGTAAATATTGTAAATAGTTACAATACCTCACCCCAGAAATACAGACAACTATTCATTTATTCTATTGTTTATTTTCATTAATTTATAATGTAGGTGAATGGTCCGAAGTCAGATAGGTCTACGGCGCAGTATTGTGTCCCAGAGTTGTCTAGGCTTGATGGGAAGGGCAAAGATCGTCAGCCGTCTTCCCCTGGCTTTTGAACCACGGAAACGTCCTCCCAGAATTTAAGTTCTTGTTTTCGAATTATTTTGCCCAAGAATCTTTTCTGTTGGCGCTTAATGGTTTCGACTAGAATGTGTTCGTGTTGAACTCGCCGTAGAACTAAGTCGTTCGTTTTGTGAACAGTCCAAGTAAGTTTTAACATTATAACTGTCATGGACGTGTGTTGAAATCGATTTTTCGTTTTTCGCGGATTTTCGCTAAACGCAGTGACATATAAATAAAAATGAGGCTTCATTGGGCTCGTCATGATGTAATTAACCTACATATCGAGTTTGAAAGAAATCGAAGGAAAAAGTTGAATTTATCGATTTTTAATCGGTTTTTATCGATTATTGATTTTTTTTTAAATTAACGATGCTTTACGCTAAGAACCTATTTCTTACACTGCACAATGTATGTAGCAAGTTTGGTCAAAATCGGTTGGATGGATCTCGAGTGAAAAGGTATCAAACAGACGGACACACAGTCACACAGACATCATCTGTTTTATATATATAGAGATAGCATTTTTGGATTATTCTGATTATTCTGGATAATGAAAAACTATTGGGGGAAAGGCGTTGGCAAATATAAAAAACATATCAGCTTCTGTAATAGATTCAACACGAACCAAGAGCAATAAATCTTTCCTGACCATTTCCCCTTCCCTCTGATCCCGGCAGGTGAAACGAAAACGAATATCAGTCGAAATTTAATTAACTAATGAACCAACATATATCGGACGGGTGGTCATTCACCAGGTAATGTCGAAAGGAATCGCCGGACGCCATTTCACCATTGTATTGAAAACGATAGAATCAAGCGTAGACAGAAATGCTTGCAACAAACGCACTGGGAACGAAGTTTTTCACAAATCCCCCTCCTCTCGCGTCTTCGTTACCTCCCTCAGTGCCATTATCAGAGTATTGGGCCATATCTTCACTAGATTAGGTGTTGCTGTTGTGGTTTCCATCGAATGTAGGTATTCATAAGGTGGAGTTGCCAGTCCCGCGCCAAACCGAGTTTTGTCTTTCACCTAGACTGGTTGCCAGCCAAGGCTAGAGATCCTATTCTACACTGCTATTTAATGCATAGATGGGAAACAAGTGGTTTCATAACTTTCCATTTTAAAAAAATACTCACACAACCTTGCATTTCAAATATTTTCATGAAACCTGCTTTAAAACAACAATAATGTATATATATATATATATATATATATACACACATTTGTTTATACGTTATTTTTATAGATACACATATTTAAGTAAATGTTCTGTTTATAATAAACAGTATTAACAACATTTACTCGCCTGAATGTCCGTGAAATCTCAAAGAAAATATGTGTCTTCCAACAGGAATCGAACCTGTATTCTACACTAAACCGCCATAAACACTAACATGCTGTTTTTGAAGTACAAACTTCCCATGAAGTCCCGAAGGACACATATTTTCTTTGAGATTTCTCTGACATTCAGGTCGGTAAATGTTGTTAATTATAAACAGAGGATTTACTTAATTACTTCTATCTATAAAAATAAAGTATAAACAAAAAATATATTAAAATAATTGTCCATTTCATAATATATATATATATATATGTATATATATATATATATATGTGTGTGTGTGTGTGTGTGTGTGTGTAAAAAAACCTACATTACGTCTGTCGAGCATAGTCAGGATCATCGAGTCAATGCAAACGATCCTTTCCTTAGCTGTATAGTATGTGCTTCGCCAGAGCTACGTACAGCGTTGAATTCAGAGTTTTTCTTCTCCCATACCGGTTGCCACCCAAGGCTATAGAACCCAGTTTGTCCTACTATTTACCCATAACTGGGAGGTGGAGAGTTGGATTCATTTATTCTCAAGGAGTGACAGAACTAATTTAAATTCGGAACTAATTTCAACTCGGAACTAATTTCACCTCGGAACTAATTTCACCTCGGAACCAATTTCACCTCGGAACTAATTTCAACTCCGAACTAATTTCACCTCGGAATTAATTTCAACTCCGAAATAATTTAAACTCGGAATTAATTTCAACTCGGATCTAATTTCACCTCGGAATTAATTTCAACTCGGAATTATTTCACTTCAGAATTAATTTCAAATCGGAACTGATTTCAACTCGGAATTAATTTCAACTCGGATCTAATTTCAGATAGGAAATAATTCCAACTCGATTTAAAAACACTAACACTAACCTTAACCTTAACCTTAACGCTTAGCTCAGAGATAAAATTAGTTCCGAGTTAAAATTAATTCTGCACCCCTTCCCAAGGGTATTAGCACGTAAGCGAATGTAATATGCTAATACTCTGTAAAAAGGCAATATGAATAAAGACAAAAGGAAAACTTATCTTAGCCGATGCGTTTCGTCCTCTGAGAGAATTTATCAAGGCAAATGGAAGGATTTTATTTTGTGTTAAGTATTTATGTACAAGAGTAAAAATATTTTTTTTTAATTATGAGACGTCCCTAAATATTCAGCAGGTTAATTAAAAAGTGTCGGTAAATTATGGAAGATGCTAAGTGACATAATATAACGTCTAATAAAAGAAAGTGAGTAAATGATGTTGAATTGTTCTATGAAATTAATATTTAAATTATTTTAATATGAGATAAACTTATGTATAAATTGTCCTTTGTATGTGTGTGTGTATATATATATATATATATATATATATATATATATATATATATATATATATATATATATATATATATATATATAATGAAATGGACAAAGTGTGTATATATATATATATATATATATATATATATATATATATATATATATATTATGAAATGGACAAAGTTCGACAATTATTATGTTTCATTTTTATGTTTAGACGTTCTTTTTATAGATACAAATATTTAAGTAAATGCTCTGTTTATAATAAACAGTATTAACGACATTTTACCGGCCTGAATGTCCGAGAAAATTTCATAGAAAATATTCGTCCTCCAACAGGAATCGAGCAGATATGAATATACGTCAGAAAATCATGGAGAATTGTAGTTTAAAAACAGTAAAATCGACCTTGCTAACCGAAACCCTACTCTGTGGCTCAATCGGTAAAAACACGTCAGGCTATATGACGGTTCCGTATAGGATACAGGTTCAATTCCTGTCAGAGGACGCATATTTTCTATGAAAATTTCTCGGACATTAAGGCCGGTAAATGTCATTAATACTGTTTATTATAAACAGAGCATTTACTTAAATATTTGTATCTATAAAAAGAATGTATAAACATTAAAAAATGTCTTAAAATATATATACAGTGTAACCCGGATATAAGAGAGTTGTCGGGACCGGAGAAGAAGTATCTTATATCCGGGTTTCTCTTATATCCGGGTTTGGTCTATTATATATACATTAACACAGGCTCTAATTTGGGACGAGATAAAATCTCTCTTATATCAGGGTCTCTTATATCCGGGTTACACTGCATATACATATATGTGTGTTTGTGTAATAGATTAAGTCCGGCTAATATATTTTATGTTTATACGTTATTTATATGGATACAACCTATTACGTTATTTTTATGAAAACAACAGTAACACCTAATCTAGTGAAGATATGGCACAATGTTCCGCTAGGGAAATGCCGAAGAGTCTGTCGGAGAAGAAGGATCTGCGAAAAACTTCGTTTCCTGCAAGCGTTTCCGTCTACACTTGATTCTAGCTCTTTCAGTAAAATGGTGGAATGACGTCCGGCGATTCATTTCGACATTACCTGGTGATTGACCACCCGTCCGATATATGTTGCCTCGTTAGCTAATTTAATTTCGACTGATATTCGTTTCCGTTTCACCTGCCGGGGTCAGTGAAAAGGGGAAATGGTCAGGAAAGATTTATTGCTCTTGGTTCGTGTTGAATCTATTACAGAAGCTGTTATGTTTTTTTATATTTGCCAACGCGTTTCCCCCTATAGTTTTTCATTATCCAGAATAATCAGAGTAATGCAAAAATGCTATCAATATATATAAAATAGAGGATGTCTGTGTGGCTGTGTGTCCGCCTGTGTGATAACTTTTCCCTCGGGATCCATCCAACCGATTTTGAACAAACTTGGTGCATACATTGTACAATATAAGAAATAGGTTCTTAGCGTAACACAGCGTTAATTTTTTTTAAATCAATAATCGATAAAGCTGATCAAAAATCGATAAATTCAACTTTTTTCCTCCGATTTCATTCAAACTCGATATGTAGGTTAATTACATCATGACGAGGTCTCATTTTTATTTATATGTCACTGCGTTTAGCGAAAAACCGCGAAAATCCAAAAATCAATTTCAACACAAATGCATGACAGATTATAATGTTAAAAGTTACTTGGACTTGGACAAAACTGATATCTATAAAAAAAAAAAAATTCGTCAAGACTTTATAATTTAAAAGTAGTAAATTGTATCGGAACAAAAGCAAAAAAAAGGAAAAATTAAAGAGAGAAATTAGGTAATTTTTCGTATCGCAGAAATCAGGGCATAATATCGAGAAGGGTCGTCAAATGTGTGTGTTTATAAGCAGTAATTTGAACTTTGCTAAACCCGAGGTTCTCTATGGCTGAATTGATAAGCAGAACGTCAGGCCAAATTATGGTTTCCATATGGGATACATGTCCGATTCCTGTCGGAGGACGCATATTTTATAAGAGATTTTTTTAATATTCTGGTCGGTAAATGTGTTTTTTCATCTGTTGTTCAAATTTTTCTATATTCATACAGGAAGAGCGTCTAACATCGCGCCTGTACATATATAGATATTAAGAATGTGGACGTAGATATTAACACAATATGGTAACAGGTTGTCTTATAAATCTTGATAACCGCCTCTCTGGTGGAGAACCGGTTTAGTCGTCGATGAGCCGACTATATGGTAGTATTTGCTTACATGGTGCTAGCAGAACTCGTAGAGTGACTTGACATGAGCGGAATGAATAAAAACATAAGGTAACACAGGTTCGAACCCTGCTTATAGTTGCATTCTCTTTAAATTTACGCCTACCGTCCTGTACATTCGGAAAGTATCTCGAACGTACGGGACAGTAGGCGTAAATTTACTTTATAAAGGGAATGTCTAATCTAACACGTGTATCCACTAAATATCACGTTTAAATTAATCTCATATCTATATGAGAAAGAAAGAAAGGCAGAGTGAAGTTCGGAAGAAAGAAAGAAAGAAAGAAAGAAAGAAAGAAAGAAAGAAAGAAAGAAAAGAAGAGAGAAATGTGGGTTAAAGAAAAAGAAAGACAGAGAGCGATGAGGATGAAAGAAAGAAAAAAGAAAGAAAGAAAGAAAGAAAAATAGTGAAAAGAAAGAAAGAAAGAAAAGCAGAGAGAAGTGTGTGTTAAAGAAAAAAGAATAAGAGATAGTGATGAGAGTTAGAAAAGAAAGAAAGGCAGAGAGTGATGAGAAAGAAAGGCAGAGAGTGATGAGAAAGAAAGAAAGAAAGGCAGAGAGTGATGAGAAAGAAAGAGAGAGAGAAAGAAAGAGAGTAAAGCAGAGAGAGGTGTGGGTTAAAGAAAAAAAGAAAGACAGAGAGTGATGAGGGTCACAGAAAGAAAGAAAGAAAGAAAGAAAAAAGAAAGAAGTAAAGAAAAAAGAAAGAATGAAAAATAGTGAAAAGAAAGAAAGAAAAGCAGAGAGAAGTGAGTGTTAAAGAAAAAAGAGAGATAGTGATGAGAGTTAGAAAAGAAAGAAAGAAATAAATAAAGAAAGAAAAGCAGAGAGAGGTGTGGGTTAAAGAAAAAAGAAATACAGAGAGTGATGAGGGTTAAAGAAAGAAAGAAAGAAAGAAAGAAAGAAAGAAAGAAAGAATAAAGAAAGAAAGAAAGAATAAAGAAAGAAAGAAAGTCAGATAGAAAGAAAGAAAGAAAGAAAGAAAGAAAGATAGAAAGAAAGAAAGAAAGAAAGAAAGAAGCGATACCTGCATCAACGCGTGTAGTCTTCACGGTTAGTTCATAAATTGATAAAATAAATGCGTGCAAATAAAACACCCTTTAGGGAAACGAACTACGTTCAGCCCTTCCCTTGATGGGAAAGTCCGCCCGAAAAAACGGTTTACCTAGGATATTCTTTCTCGCTTCTCTCTTCCTTCTCTCACATTTCTTCCATACTATCTAATTTCTCTCTAATACAGTTCTCTCTATATCTCCCCCCTTTTCTTCTTCTAGTTTTCACGCTTTATCTCTTTTTGTCTCCCTTTTAATCAGTCTGATTCTATTTTCACTTCCTCTTCGCCTACCCATTTCTGTACCTTCCCATAATTCACCTTACATCTCTTATGTGGATTATTTAATACCGGGATTGTTTAGTATTAGAAATCAAGGATTGCAATATGATTCAGGAGAAACAAGGAGGTTTGGGGGTTAAACCACGGTTTGGGTAGAAGGTTTTACGAGCAATATAGGAAAGGAAGGTGTTTATGATTTTTAGACTATATTTCCATGTAAAATCTGGTTTCTTTCAGGCATTGGATTCTTTTAAGTTGTTTAGTTGATAATATTGTGTTCGGATTAAGTTTAGATCTCCACAGTATCTGTTTGTTTTTCTGAGATGAGGTATTATTACACTATTTACATTGATCGGACTATCATCCTTATATCTGTTGCCATATTTGTCAGAACGTATCTGTCACTGTGCCATGTGTCCTCAAGGACACATGGCACAGTGGATAAAGGCGTTAGTTAGATCCAGTGACAGGACCCAAAGAGTGTGACTTCAATACCCGGCTGAGGCAGTAGAGAACTTTCAGAGGGTAATTAACAAGGAGATAACTGATAACTGACATCCATTAAACATGGCACACGGAACTAGAACAGTCTACCCCAGTGAGCGAAATAAAGGGTTCAGTTCGACGTTCCACCCACCTGAAGAAGGCCGGAGCGTACAACAGCCGAAACGTTTTAATAAATATGGCGACAAGGATGAGGACAATAGTCCGAATAATGTAAATATTATCACAACGTTTCGGCCGTTGTACGCTCCGGCCTTCTTCAGGTGGGTGGAATGTCGAACTGAACCCTTTATTTCGCTCGCTGGGGTAGACTGTTCTAGTTCCACGTGCCATGTCTAATGGATGTCAGTTATCAGTTATCTCCTCAAGGACACATGGCACAGTGGATAAAGGCGTTAGTTAGATCCAGTGACAGAACCCAAAGAGTGTGAGTTCAATACCTGGTTAAGGCGGTGGATAACTTGGAGAGGGGAATTAACAGGAGATAACTGATAGCTGACAACCATTAGACATGGCGAGTGGAACAAAACAGTCTAGCCCAGCGAGTTCAGTTCGACATTCCAACCATCTGAAGAAGGCCGGAGCGTACAATGGCTGAAACGTTGTGATAAATATGGCAACAAAGATGAGGATGATAGTCCGTGCAATGTAAATAGTGTAGATCTCCACAATTCACTAGGATGAGTATCATCACTTTGTATTGTCCTTGGCATGCGATACATATTAATGATTTTTCATTTTTCAATGTGGTTGGTCCTGATCTGGCATCCCGTCTGCAGTCGCTATCATTCAGACGTGCTGTGGCTTCCCTCTGTATTTTCTATAAGTACTTTCATGGCAACTGCCCCGACGAGCTACTTTCACTGGTTCCCAAACTGCATGCATTTAAGCGTGCTACTAGGTTGGAATCTCGGTCCTACCCTTTTCCTATCGAAACGGCTAAATGTAGCCATCTTTTCTACTCCAGCAGCTTCATATCTCATACCTCCCGTCAGTGGAACTCCCTTCCTATCTCTTGCTTCCCTGATAGCTATAATCTTCAAATATTCAAATGTAATGTCAATCGACATCTTCTGATGTCTTGACCGTGATCCCGGTCTTTCTCTTTATCCTTTTCCCAAACACTCCCCTTTACTCTTACTCTCACTCTCTGTGACCCCTTGCGTGCTAGTGGCATTCCCGCCTTGCTTGGAACGATTCGCTTTAAAAAAGTGATTATATGTCATTTGAATATGATCTCCCTGTAAAGTATGTTCGATATCTCTCTAATCTGACTCTCTGCTCATTCTTTATATGTAATAAACTTATCATAGTGTCCCTTACAAGTCTAGGATACAAAGTGAGGATCGATCTTATTACGCTAACTAAGAGTCTATAAGAGGAAATTCTTTACAATTGTTCCATGAGGACGTCTCTCTTTCTCTTTGTTTCCCTCTTTCTTTGTTTAGCTACAATTTTTTCTGTCTCCTCAGCCTTTACTCGGCGCCATTCTCTCTTTCCTCTTCTCTCTTTCTTCTTCCCTTGTTTCCCTCTTTTTTATCCCTAACTCACTCTCCCCCTCTCTTTCTATTTGTCAATTTCTTTCCTTTCGAATTTGGTTTTCATTTTAGTCCTCACCCCACAAACCCTTTCAAACGTTTCGCTTTTCCTTTCCATCTCATCCCAGTCGATATTTTCCACTCTCATTTTTCACCTCACTCGCCCATTTTGAAATGTATAACCGAACGGAATTGCATCAGTTCTTTTGAAGTCAACCGCATGGGGTCGCTACAAAGTCCCCCACTGTAAGTGGGCAGAGGAAAAGGCGGCCCACCGCGCATCACTCTCAGCAAGAGTAATTCAAAACGATAGGGTTCCTCGTTTGTGACGTCAGACAGACACCAACAGTTTCAATAATTACGTCACTAGACGACATTAAAAGAGGTCAGCCAGTCTGCTATCTTTTTCTTTCTTTCTTTTTTTTTGTTTTCGTCTGGTGGATTTTTTTAAATTTATTTATTTGTTTGTTTCTATTTGCACCTGTCTACTTTGTTAGATTTTAAACAATATCTCACAATTATTGCATGATATCTATGAAGTTATATCAATATATAATATGAAGGTTAGTTCAATACGATGATGCCGAAAGTTACCAATTTTAAACAATATGTCACTATTACTGCATGATATCTATGAAGTTGCATCAATAAGAGCGTAGCCTGATATCTGATATGATGGTTATTTCAATAAGATGACCTCGGAAGTCACTAATTTTTCCAAGTTTTTAAAGATGTACAGTCCCTCGATTAATGCACATCTGATTAATGCGTTTTCAATTAATGCGTTTTCGATTGGTGCGCTAAATTTGTTTTCTAAAATTCGATTGGTGCATACATAATACTCGTTTAGTATGGTAAAATATTCTTCAGTTTAACCATAGTTATTGAAAAATGATTTTTTTTTATAGTTACCGATGTACACATTAGCTGCATTAATCGAGGGATTCCTGCATCGTGCTGGAAGTTGTAGCTAAACTGTCCGAAGTTTAAATTGTGTTAGTTTTATTCATGTACTTTCGACTTTCGCTTCAACTGAAATTTCTTTCTTTCTTTCTTTCTTCCTTTCTTTCTTTCTTTCTTTCTTTCTTTCTTTCTTTCTTTCAATTTTGATTCAACTGAAATTTCTGTCTTTCTTTCTTTTCTTTTTTTCTAGATACGAGCCTTTATATCAATTTTTGCTCCATTGAAATTTCTTTCTTTCTTTCCTTCTTTTTTTCTTTCTTTTTCTTCTTTCTGTCTCGTGCAATCTAATGATTGATACTTGTAGAATTGTTTTCATTTATCCTTTCATTTTTATTTAGTTTTTTCTTTTTTAGTTTTCCCATCAAAACTAACTTTCTTTCTTTCTTTCTTTTATTTAAGCTATTTAACTTACTTTCTTCCTTAATAAAAAAAAAAGGCCAAACTTTTCCTTCATTTCTTTCTTTTTTTCATTTTTACAAACCAAATTTCGATTAGTGCCTACATAGTACTATTTAGTGCGATAAAACATTCTTCAGTTTAACGGTAACCATTTTTGAAAAATGATTTTTTTATAGTTACCGATGTACGCCGCATTAATCGATGGATTCTTGTATAACATTGTTGATAAACTGAAGATGAAACACTTGTACAAATTTAACAAATTTATTTATAATTTTAAAAATGTTCATTAACAAAGTTATCAAAGTCAAACATAAAAATACGGTTACTTTGTTCTGGATTTGAATCAACCGACAGCAGAACAAAAAGGCGAAAAAAATGTGTTTATATATAAAAATACAAAATATTTTTATTTTCGCATTTTTTACAACTAAACTTTTCTTAGCGTGTGCGATTGTTAAAGTTCTTACAGTCCTTTGTTTATCGTTGTTTTCCAAGATTAAAGGAAATGTGATATTTTCGATTGTAAATGTGAGAAAGTGAGGAAGAAAGTGTAAGTGCCACGTAGCTTGGTGAGGAAGACGGGTGAAAGTGTAAAGGAATTCCTTATAAGTCCAGCGCGCGACCTGTTGCCATCTGTTGCCGTTGTCTCTCCATACTCGTTTATATGTCTAGAAACTTTGCTTAAATACCCTGCAAAGGGATTACGACATTTTTTTTTTAATTTTTGGCAGCAAGGCAACCTGTTGGTGGAAAAAGGTTAAATATTTATTTCCCAATTATTATTATATATTAACCGGAACAATGCGCAATCCCGCGACTCAAAAACCATTTTTTGTCATTTGATGTTTGACTCTCTTGGTGTTCATTTCCTTTTTCGCTCCACAAGTTTATCTGATGATGCAATTGTGAAATAGTTTTTTTTATTAGTATCTGTCTGTATGCTGATAAAGTTCCCTTCTTTTACGTATGAAAATTTTTAATACAGACAATTATGTTTATTGTTTATGTTCATTGCGTATATGTATATATAGCAGCAACAACAACAGTAATGCAACAATAGGTAAGTTTGACTGATAATAATGCAGTTGTAATTGTGTAGATATTGCAGACAATACTGACAGCAAAATGAAAGGGAATTATGTATAAAAGATCTGTATAGATAGCACAAATTTAAAAATGAGTAATCGGTAAAAATGAAGTGTTCAAAGTTTTTATCGAAAACTATAACTCAGATGTGCTATCGAAATTTATAGAAAAACGATAAACTCCTAACTTGACCTAAAATTAAGAATTACTTCTAAATTATCATTGATTAAAAATATATTTTGTTAATTGTTTTATTCGACAATTCAAGAGCAAAAATCACTATAATTTTGCTGTGGTTTGTTCCGTCATTATTCTTAAAAAGAATATCGTTGCAACTGTCAAAAAATGTAGCATCTTTTTCGAGAGGTCTACTCTGATTGGTCAAAAAATAGAAACTTGACAATTCAAATTTCGAAGTTGCTGAAGTCTCTTTTTGCCTGACAAAAGGACAACTTCATTTCTGTAGGAAAAATAAAGGTTTGTCACATATATAATTAATAACTGAATCTTGATATGAAATTTCCTCTGTATAATATTCGATCTATCCAATGAATTAAGTGCATTGACAAGGAAAATTAATTCTGTCTAGTTTTAAACAAACCATCCTCGTTCTTATGATCGCAAAATTTCGGTTGTTGGTTACCCCGGCCTTCTTCAGGTGTTTGTCAATCCGAGTAACCTCCAATAAATTTCGAACCGAATTCTTTATTCAATCTAGGGGAGTAGAGAGTTCTCTGTTCAAGACTTGCTTGTCCTGTGTCTATTGAATCGGAGAATATCCGTACTATCTGGCCTAGGAACTGAACTCACTGTTATTATGTCATCAAATTTACCAACCAGCGATTTATTCCTTCCGATGATTCTCTCGTGGGACAATCCGGAATCTAGAAATTAGAGCTTTAAAAATATTTTTCTTTCCGTCTCCTTTGCTGGACACAGAAGATGGTCGGATTTTAATTCTGAAGGAAGTTGCTTATATTTACATCCCTCTAACTCTAATGCCCCTGGAATCAACTCATCCTGTGTTGTATCACATCGCCAGATTTCTCAGCAAAGGTCTCGATACTGAGATGTCATGACGACTGATGGAAAATAGTGTTAACACCATTAATGTCCGCCATAAAACTCGGTATCCATTCAGCCAAACACGTTCATTTGCTTTCATTATCAATTATTGCAAAATTATTCTTTAACCACTTGATTAGCGTTTTTGGAATACCAACTATCTAAATAAAAATCAAAAAAAACTTATGCCTTGATAGTTTTGTTTGTTCAACCGCATATCAACTTTTTATGGGTCATTTATTGCTGAAATTTAATTTTCTTGGGAAGTAATAAAAATATGTTATTCTGCTTTCACAATTGAATACATGGTAGATGATACTCAGCTTTTCTGCATATACATGTTTGTGTGGACATACTTACTAGAGGCGGTGATATGTGTGTTTTATGTTGTAGTTTTGTTGCGTTTGGAATACAGTTTGATTTCTTTACGAAATTGTAGCACATTATATGGAATAATGTCTTGAAAGTGTCTTTTCATGTTGGTTGTTTGTTTGCTTTCGTTTAGCGGCATATCAACATCTACGGATTATTTAATGTCAAAATCTAAATATTTTGCTATAAAATGTATTGTTGGTCATTTTACTATAATATGTATTGTTGGTCATTTTGCTATAAAATGTATTATTGGTCATTTTGCTATAAATGTATTGTTGGCCATTTTGCTATAAAATGTATTGTTGGTCATTTTGCTATAAAATGTATTGTTGGTCATTTTGCATTAAAATGTATTGTTGGTCATTTTGCTACAAAATATATTGTTGGTAATTTTGCTTTAAAATTGTATTGTTGGTAATTCTACTATGATTATGTATCATTGGTAATTAAGATGTAAAGAATGCATTGCAGGTACTTTTACTATAAAATATATTTTTATATTTTCATAGTGTTTGGGAGTTCACTATTTACCCATAGCTAGGACCCTAACAGGTGCTACTACCCCAGGTCAGGATGGGCCTGGGAACAACATCAATTAAGAGGTGGTTCCACGCTACTCAAAACCTCCAATCTCCCAATCAGAGGGTTTGCTGCCTGATGTACTTTATCGTCATACCAAGAACAATAAATCCATGCCTCCCTTATTTTGTTGTTGTTTTTTTTGTCTTGTTGACTTGCTCTTTGATGTTACCGATCTTACACTTTGGTGGGGCGTAGTTGTTTTTTAACTGAAACGTAAAAGAGAAAAAGGTTGAAAAAAAGCGGCCAGAATAAAGATTTTTATCAGGAATTTGTTTATTTGCAGTCTATCCTTCTTATTCATGATACTCAGGCAAATGTTTAGAAACTCATATGTAACTGCTGGGTATTTTTATATTTTATACAGAGTAAAAACACTTACCCACTTCGGATACATTGACGTGATGTAATGAATGACAAACTGAGTAATGAGTTTTATCCTCACTGATTGCTACCTACTTGTGAAACATCCAAGCTCTGCTTAGTAAATGATCACGGCCACTTCGACGTGATGTAATGATGAAAAAAGCAGTTTGTCTCTCTAGATCAATTACGACTGAGTAGTGAGTTCGTTCCTCACGGAATGCTCAGTAGTAAGTTGCAGTGCCGCCATTGTGAATATCTTCACTTTGGTATTGTCGATATAAGCGTCTGCAGAGTGCTGGCTGGAATGTTTTTACAAGTGATGATGATGACTTCACGAAGAACATGCACTGTTTGGAATTATCTGTCTATATCTTTGAGATGAGATATTATGATTATTTATATCATTCGGACAGTTATCTTCATCTTTCATTGACATATTCACAACGTTTCGGCCGTTGTACGCTCCGGCCTTCTTCAGGTGATTGGAATTTAGGACTGAACTCTTTATTTCGTTACCTAAAGTAGATTGTTCTAGCTCCACGTATCCCGCCTCTTCCGGATGTCTCTGTTTTTTGTGTGTGTGTTTTTTTTCCTTTAACGCAACTCTTGAAGTTTTTTGGTTAACTACTACTGTAGCCTGGTATTAACCTCATAACTCTTAGGGTCTAATCATTGGATCTAACCAACGCCTTTATCCACTTGGCCATGTGTTTGGAATTGATGTCCGTTTCTATAGACTTCCCTTGCCATCCATTCCCAAGCATTTTTAATGCGGTTCACGTCGGGTGAACACGCTGGATGGTCCAAAAGAATCACGATATTCGCCATGAAAATGTCCTTTGTCCTACAGGCATTATGGATTGCAGCGTTGTCCTGCTGAAAAATCCAGTTATTTCCTCCCAAGCCAGGCCCTTCAGTCAATAAGGATACTCTCTCCAACATGCCAATGTAACCAGACGCAGTTTGACGCCCATGTATAACTTGAAGATCTATTGTTCCTTGGAAGGAGATATCACCCCATCTCATAATGGAACCTCCTCCACTGTGTCGTGTAGAAGTTGTCTCCGGTGGAATATCCTTATCATGCCAGTAATGCTGGGAGCCATTTGGACCATCAAGGTTAAATTCTTTCTTAAATGTTGCATGTTTGGCAATTCTCAGTAAAATCTAACCGATCCGTTTTGTGATGCGGAGAGAGGTATGGACTTTGAAGACGTTTACGGTTTTTAACGGATTTCCCAAGGAGACGCCATCTTATTGTTCTTGTGCCGCATTCTACGTCCGTAAGGGCCTTAATCTGGTCCGATGATCGGCTGCTGTCTTGCCGGACAACCCGTCGAATCCTCCTGCTCAATAACGAATGTTTCTTGGGGCGACTACTTGAAATTCTGGCTCCATATCCCTCAGACTTTTAAGAAATTCGCAACAGCAGTTTTATTACGTCCAATCTCACCAAGGAGAGAGAACTTTCTTTTGCAGATCAGCAATTCTGCTACGTTCAAACACTGTCAACATTTTAGCCTTCGCCATATATTTACCTAATGTAACGCAGGGATACCAGTGGGTGATGTTGACTGCGCTAATGTCCGAATACAAATTACTAAACTTCGATACGCGTTTACCAATTAAAGCTTCGTTTAAATATGGTCTTAAATGTTTGACCAGCTAGTATTTAGCTTAATTTCCAGCATTCAAAATTTCCCGGTTAAATGCGAAAAAAAGTTTCTAATTTTAATTTTTCATTTCCTTATTTTCATACTTCGAAGCTCTATTCAAATAAGTGCATATTTTTTTCTTAATTTTTTCGTTAGCCTTAAGATTTTTGCCATCAAGTCTGTCTGTCTGTCTGTCTGTCTGTCTATCTATCTATCTATCTATCTCCCCCTGTTCATCTATTTATGCATATATAATAAGTTATGGGAGAATATCATATACAAACTCGATATACCAGTGAATTGTTGGTAATTGAATGACAAATATGAAAAATTCTTAGTAACACATTTCGTCATCTGAAAAGACTTCCTTGGACTAAAGAATGCTTATATATTATATATATATATATATATATATATATATATATATATATATATATATTTATTTTATATATATTATAATTTTATCATATAGACAAAACCATTTTACTCACAACAAAGATGCAACTTGGTTTCAGTGCATTTTAACTGCACATCTACGGGTGAGGGTCGGAAATGGTTATGAACGTTAGAATTTATATTTTTTTTAAGTAAAGCTGCGAACGTTAGAATTTATATATTACTATCGTTCTCATCACATCGGGTATATATATATATATATATATATATATATATATATATATATATATATATATATATATATATATATATATATATATATATATATATATATATATATATATATAGTTGTGTGTGTTGCTGAGTGTCCAGAATGATCGCTTTCTGACCACGTGAGTCGGGTGGGTTCGAATTTCACTATAGGTGATTTGTCAGGATGGTAACTTTTTAATGCTACCGTCCTGGGGAGGCGATCCCCAGCTTACCTTCGGAAAGTGCCTGAAAACCATACGTTGGGTTGATCTAATCCTTCTGATTGAATTTCTATTAAATATATACAAAGGTAAGCTTAATATGTATCATTACTCTTCATTTTCTCCAAAAATGTCTAAATGAGATATTTTCTTTCAAAATCTATTAGCGTCGGCCACCCAAAAATGTTGAATCCGAAATAAGAAATAAAGGACGTTACACAGAATAATGAAAATCTAACAATGGTGTTGCCGTATTTTCCAAACCAGCTGGGAAATGTTTTATTAAAATTGATTCACAGAAAACCGAGAAATCCTAAATTTCATTACCAAGCTATTAGCGCGGTTCGAGGTGTAGCAATATATTGCTGGTATTTTTACCATAAATATATTTTTTATATTTTCATTGTGTTTTCTTTGCAGGTTCACTATTTGCCCATAGCCGAGACCCTAAGGGGTACTACCACCCCGAGTCCGGATAAACCTGGGAACAAGAGCAATTAAGACGCCGTTCCACGCTCTTCAAAACTTACAGTCTCCTGACCAGAAGCCTTGCTGATAGATGTAGTTCATAGCCATACATAGGACTAAGATCAGAGAGGGACACAACAAAAACAATAACGTGCTTAGAGAATTTGGCACCCGTAAGGCAAGGGCTCAGAATGAAAACAGCGAGTAACCTGCCTAACGAACCTTTATAAATGAATGGAAAAGGATAGTAAGGAGCTAATCATTGCTTAGTGCTAAGAAGTAGTAGAGAGTCATGACCAACCACGTCCTGAAGCGACACGGTACATATAGTTAGATACAAACGCGTTATCAGAAGAAAAAAAAATTCTTCCTCATCTCTAATAACTAAGCCAAAGAGTTAGACGGTGTCAGATGAGGGAGGGTAAACAAATAGACATATTTATTAGCATTAGAAGTAAGGGAGGTAACTCACTAATTTTTATCCTAGGACTCTCTGTTGCACACATACTGGCGACATGTTGATGACGTCAGTGAGCAGACAAGAATTTAGTATCTTATCTCTATCCGAACGCAAGGCGTAAAAATCATGTTATGGGGTATGAAAGGTGTCTGATAGAATGAGGTAAGAGGAGCAGGAGTGACGACAAGGAAAGGAAATACGAGAGGAATCAAGGGTAAGTATCTTTCTGGTCTGAGTTTGTGCCAAGGTTAGAGGAAGGCCACCCACTTTTTGTTATTATTATTGTTATTGTTATCACTATTATGTTATTGCAAGGGAAATTGGCGATCCAAAGAGATGGGCATGGGGGGGGGAGATAACAAGCGAGAGAAATAACAAATAATTAGAAGAGGCGGCGTAAAGAGAGAAGAAATCGTGAAATAATAAAAAGAAAGGGAAAAGGCAAACAGACAAAAAAAAAGAAAACAAAGAAAGACAGAACGAAAGAAAGAAAGAAAGTCTGTTTTAAGAAAGAAAGAAAGAAAGAAAGAAAGAAAGAAAAGAGAAAGAATGAAAGAAAAAAGAAAATAAGAAATAAAGAAAAAAGAAAGAAAAAGAAAAAGAAAACAAAAACTTACGTTTTTGATACACACACGCACACACACATACATACATATATAGATATACGTTGCGATGGGTAGATTGTCGTTATTTTAAAGTTTTAATTTCGCGCATGCGCGTTGTTTGTTTTTGATTTTGTCGACTGCACAGTATAGTTGATTTGGTTTGATTTATTTTACGGCATATCAACCTAAATGGGTTATTTAATGCCGACAAGATTTTTACGATAGACTCGTATGAATAGAATATTTATTCTTTGTAAGAAATCGGTTTTGTAGATCAAGTTTCATTGACGTATATTTGTAAAGAGGATTTTTGTCAAGGGCCTTGTTTTATTGATGTATTTTTGGATATACAGTTTGTAGAGAAATTGATTTTATTAGTTTGGTTTGTTTTGTTTTACGGCATATCAACCTCAATGGATTATTTAATGCCGCCAAAATTTTTATTGTTGCTAATATTTTGTTTTGTCAAAAATCTATTTCTAGTAATATTTTTTCCTTCAAAAACGTATTGCTGGTAATATTTCTTCAAAAATTTATGGCTGGTAATAATTTTTTTTCCAAAGTATTTCTGGTATTAAAACTTATTTATACACTTTCATAGTGTTTTTTGCCTCATAGCTGGGACCCTAACGGGTGCTACTACCCCGGGGCAGAGGTGGTTCCACGCTCCTCAAAACCACCTGATCAGAGGCTTTGCTGCTGGACATAGTTTATCGTTATATCCAGGATGTGCACAGTATATTAGGATTTGTTAGGCACCGTCTGTGAGAAAAAGAGCACCATGACGCAATTCACTCCGCCAGAGAAACTTGGAAAAGGTATGCTGTACTGTTTGGCATTCGCACCGGAAGCTCCAAACTTTTCAGAGTGTTGGATGAGTCTAATGGTGATAACGAAGGTACGGCAGCTTGGAAAACTCACTCTGATCGTTCGGATAAGAAACGAACTCACAAATTTATTGGTGGGGGGCCTCAGACTCAACTTGGAGGACTACATCAAGTGCCTTGAGGAAATATTCCTATCCTGTGTCAAGAGGGTGGCTGCTGGAAGATCCTATGTCTGGCAACAGGACTCTGCACTATGCCACACAAGCAGGATAACCCAGTCATAGCTGCCAGACAATTTCATCACCCCTTATATCTGGCCACCTAACTCCCCAGAATGCAACCCCCTTGATTATTATGTATGGGGCGAAGTTTTCCGAGAGACCAGCAAAACTCCTTCTAACACCAAAGATGAACTGAAGGCAATGATTATGGTAGCATTCAAGTATTCACCAACTTAAACAAGGAGTCCGTCAAGAAGAGTTGCTGGAGATTCCGAGGTCGTCTCGTTGGTTAAAGTCAATGATGATTTTATTGAATAAATTTACACTTTTTATTTTTGTGTCCTTTTGGTGAATATATCTGTTAAAATGAGATGTCAGTGTTATTTTCATTTTTGCATAATTTAGACGACAATTTATCCATCGCACCCAGTATATATATATGCGTGTGTGTGTGTTTGCATGCGCCTGTTTAAACTTAAGCTATTTTCATTTTCTTTCTTTCTTTCTTTCTATGTCACTCTGTTTATCTATCTCACACTGTTTTTTCTTTCTTTCTATCTTCCTGTGTGTCTATCTCACTTTGCTTTTGATCTATCTATCTATCTATCTATCTATCTATCTATCTATCTATCTATCTATCTATCTATCTAATTCTGCTTTTCTTTTTTTCTATCTCAGTCTGTGTTTTTTTTTGTCCATTGCACCCTGTATATATGTGTGTGTGTGTATGTGTCTGTGTGTATTGGTGTGTATGTGTCTGTGTGTTTGTTTGTTGTTTGCATACGCCTATTTAAACTTATATATATATATATATATATATATATATATATATATATATATATATATATAACGTTACACATTATGAAATGGGCAAAGTCCGACAATTATTTTAAGACATTTTTATGTTTATGTTTATCTATAAAGAGAACGTATAAACTTGAAAAATGTCTTCATATTAATATATATATATATATATATTAAAATATTTTTTGTTTATACGTTCTTATATATGTTTATATATATATATTAAGACATTTTTTATGTTTATACGTTCGTTTTATAGATAAACTTACATTATATATATATATATATATATATATATATATATATATATATATACTCACAGATCATGCAACATTTGAAGACCTAATTCGGAAGCTAATTTGGCTACAGTAAATGGATATATACTTTGGTCAACGGCTTAGCCAGGCCCAACAGTACATACGCTAATTTTATATCTCGTGTATGATGCCACCCCCTTAAAATCATTTTCAAAATTAGGCCTGAATAGTGATTTCGATCCTCACAGAGTGCTCATACTTTCGATTTCGTATGACTACATTTAGTAAATTGCTATAATACATGTATGCTAACCCTGTATACGCCTACGTGTAGTATAAGGCCAAGGTCTCGCCACATTAGGGGTTGCTTCAGTAGCTTCTGTAGCAAGTAGCCTTTTTACTGGGAATAGTTGCTAGCCCCACGGCCAACCGTTTTTCAATTAAGAATTGTTCTTTTCTAGACCGGTTGTCAACTAACGCGACCTAGCTGTCCGGTGTAAAGACAGAGATTCATACCTTGGCCAGGTTACTTCTGAAAAAGCGAACGCAGCGGCCTCGACTGGAATTCGGTACACTAATGCCTACACGCCAGTCACACATTCAGAACCTATAAACTATCTATCTCGCTCTGTCTTTTTATTTCTATCTATTTGACTTTGTTTTTGCTTTCTTTCTATCTCACTCCGTTCTTCCATCTATCTATCTATCTATCTATCTATCTATCTATCTATCTTAATCTGTTTTTTCTTACCTTCTCATTCCGTTTTTCTATTTCACTTTGTTTTTCTGCCTTTTTATCTCACTCTGTTTTTTATTTATTTATTTCTTTTTTCTTCCTTTCTGTCTCTATTTCCATTCTGTTTTTCTTTCTTTCTATCCATCTCACTCTGTTTTTCTGTCTTTCTATCTATCAAATTCTGTTTTTACTTTTTTTCTTTCTTTCTTTCTATCTATCTGTCTATATCACTCTGTTTTTATCTATCTATCTCATTCTGCTTTTCTTTTATTCTATCTATCTCACTATGTTTCTTTCTATCTATCTCATTCTGTTTTCTTTCTTTTTTCCTATCTATCTGTCAATCTACCTCACTCTGTTTTTATCTATCTATCTATCTATCTATCTATCTATCTATCTATCTATCACACTCTGTTTTTTTCTTTCTATCTGACTCTATTTTTACTTTCTTTCTTTCTTTCTATCTCACTCTTTTCTTCTTTCTATGTATGTATCTATCAATCTCCTTCACTCTGTTTTTTATCTATCTATCTATCTATCTATCTATCTATCTATCTATCTCACTCTGTTTTTCTTTCTTTCTATCTATCTATCGTAATCTATTTTTTCTTTCTATCTACTTCTGTTTTTCTTTCTTTCTATCTATTTCACATTGTTTTTCTCCCTTTCTAAATATCTCACTCTGTTTTTCTTTCTTTCTTTTCCTATCTATTTTCATTCTGTTTTTTATTATCTATCTATCTATCTATCTATCTATCTATCTATCTATGTATCTATCTCTGTCACTCTGTTTCTTCTGTCTAACTCACTCTGTTTTTGCTTTCTCTCTTTCTATCTATCTATTTCACTCTGTTTTTAATCTATCTATCTATCTATCTATGTCAGTATTTTCTTTCTGCCTGTCTTATCTTTCAATCTACCACCGTGGGCTGTTTTAAACTTTCAGCTGTATAGAATACACTCATGTAACCAAAGGAATCTTGCTTACCCCTCTGATAAAACATGTTTATTAACTTAGACGGTCGAATTTACTTAAACAATGTTCATCTTCGGATTGTTTACCCATAATTTCGGTCATTATATGCAACATCTTGTTGTGAAATTGAAAAAATACAATAGATAATTAAACAGACAGACCTTGTCGGTTAAATTTAATGAAACTTGTTTTGATGGACACTTGAACAATATACCTTATCTATCTATCTATCTATCTATCGAATTATATATGGATGTTCATTATCTCTCTATCTAAAAATCTTTATTATCTATCTATCTATCTATCTATCTATCTATCTATGTCTGTTCATTATCTATTTATCTATCTATCTATCTATCTGTGTCTGTTCATTATCTATCTATCTATTTATCTCAGTCTCTTCATTATCTATCTATCTATGTATTTAGATATAGATGTTCATTATCTACCTATCTAAAAATCTTCATTATCTATCTATCTATGTCTGTTCATTATCTATCTATCTATCTAAGCTATCTATCTAAAAATCTTCATTATCTATCTATCTATGTCTGTTCATTATCTATCTATCTATCTAAGCTATCTATCTTAGTCTCTTCATTATCTATCTATCTAATTATATATCGATGTTAATTATCTATCTATGCCATTCTGATTATTTATCTATCTATGCTATTCTGATTATCTATCTATCTATGCCATTCTGAGTATCTATCTATCTATCTATGCTATTCTGATTATCTATCTATCTATCTATGCCATTCTGATTATCTATCTATCTATGCCATTCTGATTATCTGTCTATCTGTGTTGGGAAATAGAGAAAGAGCTGAGTTTGAAGGTTGACCTCTAATTTTCTAATTTATCAGGTTTCCTTTACGACATTTTAATTGGTCCATTTTCTGGACTTCTGCAGGCGAAATTTCGTCCAGACGCGGAATCTGTTTTTGATTTAGATCTGCTTATGTAATGCGGTCTGCTTTTGTGCTCCATGTCCCGAACGTTCTTTGGCATTAAGGACTGTCTCGGCCAGACTGCGCGTCAACAAAACGGTCTCAGAACAAAATGATGCGGACAGCAGACACGATAACAGCAATCACAAGCTGATCAATTAATGAATTCCGAAAAAAAAATCAACCAACCGAAATGTTATGAAGAAAACAAAAGATACCCGCCCCGAACTACACCCATCGAAATAAAAGACAATCAATATCTTAGCAATCAATTACAGAAATATATATTATCGAAGACATAAGTTTCTTTGATTGTTTTTGGAGCTAAAATCTAAGTTTGGAAACTTCGAAATCAATTAAAAAAAACTGGTAACAAGCCCCCACACTGTTTCGACCGCTGTGCCTTCTTCAGGTGTCTTGTGAACTGAATCCTTTGTCTACGGTTATAAATTGTTCTCGTTCTACTCTTTCTGTGTAGAGATATCTGTTTTTATTTTTGTTATCTAGTATTACTCAGTTATCAGTAAACTGACCCTCGTCACCCACTTCATGGCGGTAAGCTAATGGCAAAGAGTCTCAAGCCAAGACACAGCTTTCTACATTCAGTCGAACCATTGAACAACAGAGCTCCTAGTTAGCGTCTGTCCCTGTGGTGCAACCACCTTAACAACGTGGAACACAGGCTCTCTCTTTCTCTCTCTCTCTCTCTCTCTCTTTCTCTCTCTCTCTCTCTCTCTCTCTCTCTCTCTCTCTCTCACACACACACACACACACAGAAATGTGACGACTATGGCAGCGGCTGATCCAGGGTCTTGCCCTGGTCACGGCGCCAGTAGTGACGATCAAACCCTTATCCTTTTCGCAGCACCAGATGTGTCACTCTAACCCCTCTGGTCGTCTTGGTCGCGGTTGATGCCTGGTTAGATTCGGTATCAGCTTTGTCGTTCTCAGCTCGCTTCCCACGTCTGGTTACCGAAGTAATGGCCTTGATCTATGGTCTAACCTACCCACGTTG
The DNA here is from genome assembly GCA_964036315.1 of Acanthosepion esculentum. Taxonomy (NCBI): domain Eukaryota; kingdom Metazoa; phylum Mollusca; class Cephalopoda; order Sepiida; family Sepiidae; genus Acanthosepion; species Acanthosepion esculentum. The sequence goes on along the minus strand of OZ038492.1, from coordinate 80,677,770 downwards.
TGATTTGATCTTAGGTAGACGAAATCAATCAGACGTCGGGGCCATAGTGCAAGCTGAATCCGGGGTAAAACTGATACCTCACAAGTGTATATAAAAGGAAAATGATGTAACAAATTCAAGAGGTTCAAATGTGTTAAGAAATAATTATCTTTATATCTGTCTGTCGAATACAGGAGTGCGTCTCTCTCCCAGCCCGCTTCTATGGATCCGTGACACTTTTTGCGTTCTTAAGCGAGTTCTGATATCTTAAGTTGTTTTTCAATAAAACTGATTTTGGTATCTAAGTTGATATTCAGTAAAACTTGCTTCTGGTTGATATTCAGTGAAACTTGCATCTGGTTAAAAATCTAAGTCGATCTTCGTGGGAAGTCTAAAGTCGAAAAGACGTGGAATCTTGTGGTCAGCCTCTGCGAGGCACGGTCTCCAACTGCAACTCAGCTCAACTGCCTCTGGAACCGCTACTCAACTGAACTGAACTCAACTAACTGCTTGAACGCCCGGGGACGTTCGTTTATATGGACGTCGACCAAAACCCGGTGTGGGACCGGACGTGGTTTGGGTTCTTCTATAATTCCAAATCCCCAATAAGGATTCTCTCTGTCTTCGGACAGGAAAATTTATCACTTTCCATTTTTGGAAGTCAATTACTTTCTGTTTTAGAGGGGTTCTCCCCCTTCTGTGAGGAGAGGTCGGAGGAGAATTATCCTCCTAAACTCTTCCTTTCTCATATTGGTATCTCATACCAATCCCTTCAGTGGGCGTCAATAAGTTTCCCTTCTTTCTCATACAATCACCTCCGCCTATCACCCATGCTACCACTTAGCCAATGATCTCTTGGCGGTGAGGGTGTGGCTAGACTGGCCTTCTTAAAATTATCACCCAGAAAAAAATTATCTTCCCTTTTCTTTCTTTTCTATCGGGCAGAATTCTTATGAAGTCCACATTGGCATAATTAAAAATTCTTTTTATCATATCTTATCCTGAGCCACCCAAAATCCACTCAGCAGAATCTCTACTGACACAATAATGATCGTAGTCAACCTTTAACTAGGTGGTCGATTCCACCTGAGATCAAGTGTCTTAATACTGTCGCATTTCCAGATGCCCGTTCTTGGCGACAGAAGGTCTGTTGTTAACAGTTTGAACAGGCAAAAACAATGATTCCTTTTTTTTCATATCAAGATCTGTTTTCATACGGCCGGCTTCTTCGTCTGTGTCCAAGATAACCCAATTTCGACCACCTCCGCCCACATGCAGCTGACCAAAATCGAAATTTCTATTATTGCTACGTGTGTGGTGAAATTGTTATTCTTTTACCCGTGTTTACTCTCTTATCATGGCATTAATTAATTCTGACAGAATCCGACCTGCTTCTCTTACGAATCTTTTCGTCCTCTGCGAAAAGAAAATATCTTTCTTTGTAATAGAAATAAAATCTTTTAACCAATTTTCTTTTGTTAAAAAAGAAATAATGTCGCTCGGTATGTCTTTCGATCTAGCTCTTTCTCGCCTTAATATTTCCCGTTTTTAATTTCTATGATTAATTAATTAGCCAATTACCATAGCTAAATAGTGTCACAGAAATATAGATATGCCACCGATGATGATCCCAACAGCCAATGTAGGCAATCACAAACTATGGAGCATTTTCTAGTTTGCCGCAATCTTGAAGACCCATGCACACTTAACGACCTTCAAATCTTAACACCCCAGGCAAGGCTGTGTGCCCAACACTGGATGGGTGTGGTAAAGCGACTCGATAAGAAGCCGTAATCATTACAACAGTCAGTCTAGGTCTGACCCTGCCCTTCTTAGGCGGTGTAATGGTTAGCAAGCTTGTCTCGCTAGAACAATTATGACTTAGTGAGTTCGATCCTTACTGGCTGACCCCTACTTTCGGCCTTGTGCCACATCTAAGCTACGCTTGGAAAATTACTATATCTTAATCGGCGTCTGTCCCTGTGGTGCAACCACCTTTACAACGCGGAACACAGGCTCTCTCTCAACCATACTGAATCTCACCCCACTGGCTCCAGTGATGCCTGGCCCTTCTCTTCCTGCCTAAATCGCCTCCTAACTGATGTTGGTCGCTTTAGAGTCAACCATCAGAAATGTGGATATGCCACAATTATACGGAAAATTATAAAATATGGAGCGTCTTCTTTTTTGCCACAGTCTTGAAGATATCAATCACATATGACGACCTTGAAAACTTAGCACTCTAGGCAAGGCTCTGTGGGCAACACTGGGGGGGTGTTGTGTAGCGACTCGATGAAAAGAAAACTCTGTTCTCACTCACCTTGTTTCCCCGTTTCCACTAAGTTTAAGACCGAGAGCAAAAAAATCGAAACATTGTGATAACAACAACAAAGATGAGGACATTAGTCCGAGTGTAAATAATCTAAAACTCGTTATCCCAGAAATCTGGACAGAAAGATGTTTATAGGATATGCCCTGGTTTTAAAGGGCTCTATATTCCTGAATGTACTAGAGTTCTATGTTGAAGCCAATTATTGTATTTTAATTTAAACAAATACGGGCCCTTATACTTCTTTCTAAATAAAGGTCTACTTGAAATATTTATATTCCAGCCACCCATTTATTAAATATTTAAGAAGTATTCTCACACGTTTGCGAACATTCTAGAACAAAGCATTTCATTGCTGAATTTTTCTTTTAAAACCTCAGAGACTCCTTCAAGTTTCTTATCAGCATGGCTGATGCTAACCCTCCAAGAGAGAGAATCGTTGGGCCTTTTCGTGCTAACATTCTCGGCTGACATGAAGTGGGCAGACTACATTGAATCCATTGCAAGTGTGAAAAAATTGACGGTTCAGGTGAAAGGAGTAAGGTGCTTACCTAGGGTGTTATTCCGGTCGACTAAAGGTTGTTACCATTTTTTTTTACCAATTTTTACCAAAGTTTTGTGGATTCCGGGATGAAATCCGGTATCAAATAATAACAAACGCCAAGAATGAATATAGGAAAATAAATGTATTAAGGTAAAAATACAAACTGGTAATACGGGTTAGTAGTTCCAGGAATGCGGGGTTAGTAGACAAATATATATATATATAGTCTTTGGTATGGACGTATCGCTGTATGACTTCTTACTGAGTTTACGTCCTCGTTACTGTGACTCTGTTACCGTCTCTTTGTGTGACTCTTCTACCGACCGACTCTACTCTATTACTACTACTGTCCGACTTAACTACCGACTGTTCGGGTATTCACTGGAAGTAGTATATGTATACCTTGGGTGAGTCCATTTGTGTAAAAAGGGGAGACCCCTCAATAGATAGGTACAAGGTCTTGCGACTTGTTACCACGTGATCATTAAAATGGTTATAAAGGAAATTATTTCCTCTTTTTTTACCCTTTTGTTATACTACGCAAATTATCTGACGGAGAAGCTACATTGTGGAAGTAGATATTTTTTTTAGCAACTTTAAGGGAAGTACTTTTGCTCATTTCTCCGGTCTTACCGTCACGGATATTTTTTTCTTGGGTTTAGATTTTCTCGACACTAGGTCAGCTGCTAAAAAAGTTGGTAAACTGTGTCGTGCTAGAATCTATCTTACATTTTTATAAGTCAGCCATTCGTCCATGCTTTGAATATTGCAGCCACATATGGCCGGGTGCTTCTACCGTATATTTAGAGATTCTTGATAAGATCAAAAGAAGGATCAGCAATATTATTGGTCCGGGCCTGGCATCTCGGCTTCAGTCACTTTCCCATTGCTGTAATGTACCTTCCGTTTGCCTTTTCTATAAATATTAACATGGTAATTGTTCTAATGAACTTTTCGCTATAATGCCTAAACTTTATGAGCGCAGTACTAGATTAGCGATAAGGTCTCATCATTTCACATTTTAATTGGCTATATGTAATCGTAAGTTCTATGTTAGCAGTTTCTTTTCTCGCCTGTCTCGCTTGAGGAACTCACTTCTGGCTCCATGCTTTCCAGCCAACTTTGATCTTCAAAAATTTTAATGCAATGTTATTCACTATCTACTGCCCTCCTTGATTACTCTTCTATTGTTCTCGTTCCTTAAGAATGTTTCTGTTTTCTAATTTTTCTTACTCAATAACTCCCTATGGCTTTATTGCCTTGCATGGGGTGAAGTCAAAAATGTATTTATATGATAATTGTTCGAATGAGCTTTTCGCTATGGTACCTAAACTTTATAAATGTAAGCACAGTACAGAAGGTCCTGGAGTTACGTCGTACCTGATGTACGTCGTTTCGTGGTTACGGAACCATCCCCCATATGTCGGCATACGGCGCTAGGTCAGGAAGACGGCATTTTTTTCTTCACCGGCTGTACACCATATTGACCTGGGCTAAAAGTCAAGGACTCCCTGTACTACATTACCATCAAGGTCTGATCAATTTATAGTTTAATTAGATGGATGTAAACATAAGTTATATGCTAACAGTTTCTTTCCTCGCACTTCTCTTCTGGCTCCATGCGTTCCAGCCAACTTTGATCTTCAAAAATTTATCTATCTCACTCTGTTTTTTTTTTTGGGGGGGGGGGGGTTCTATCTTTCATTCTTTCGTTCGTTCGTTCATTCTTTCTACCTGACTATTTTTGCTTTCTTTCTTTATTTCTCTCGTTTTATCTTCCTTTTGCCTTTTCTATAAATACTTACATGGTAATTGTTCTAATGAACTTTTCGCTATAATGCCTAAACTTTATGAACGCAGTACTAGATTGGCGGTAAGGTCTCATTATTTCACAGTTTAATTGGCTATATGTAATCGTAAGTTCTATGTTAGCAGTTTCTTTTCTCACAATCTCGCTTGTGGAACTCACTTCTGGTTCCATGCTATCAAAGCCAACTTTGATCTTCAAAAATTTAAATGCAATGTCAATCGTTATTTACTGTCTTCTTGATTACTTTTCTATTGCTCTCGTTCCATAATAATGTTTCCCTTTTTTTTCATATTCTTTCACACTCAGTTAAGGATATCATAGACAGGGTGGAGGTGTCTACTCGGTCCTAACCGGACTTAAGGGAGTGGCCATAGGTCCCCTGAGCATCCGTAGATTATTCGACCGGTCCGCTGGTTTAATTCTGCTTGCTGCACACGTTGTGATTTGTTTGACCCAGAAAGCAGAAATGATATCCGTCCATTCACGGTCGACTGAAGATGTAGAAACGGCTGGAGAGTCTGCGCTAAGAAATTTAGAATGCAGCAAAAACAATTAATAACTACAGAAAGCCGGACAAACAACTATTCAATGGTTGAACTGTTAATGTCTTTTATATAGCAGAAAGAATAGTAGAGAAAAGAAACGGGTTACAGAAAAGAAAAGTATTTAATGTAAAAACTCATACACTGGATTCTAGACAGAGAGAGAGTGTTGTGATTAACTTGTTGTTAAATCGTCTCAGAACGATATATGACTCTTGCGATGGAGGGTTAAAGATTCCTATGCAGGGGTTAAAGTTATAGTGGCGTTCCTCCTCCCAACGCTTGCCCGGGCCAATTCTCTCTTCTCTCTTCAAGAATTTTCTCCAGTCTGCCTTTTTCAGCATAACTACGCGTTTATATAGATAAACCCAGC
>OZ038492.1:80609693-80667193 GCA_964036315.1 Acanthosepion esculentum | reverse complement strand
GTCGCAAATGTGGATATGTTGATCTTCTATAACGCCGCAAATGTGGATATGTTGATCTTCTATAACGCCGCAAATATGGATATGTTGATCTATGATGTCGCAAACGTGGATATGTTGATCTTCTATAACGCCGCAAATATGGATATGTTGAAGTATGATGTCGCAAATGTGGATATGTTGATCTTCTATAACGCCGCAAATATAGATATGTTGATCTATGATGTCGCAAATGTGGATATGTTGATCTTCTATAACGCCGCAAATATGGATATATTGAACGATGATGTCGCAAATGTGGATATGTTGATCTTCTATAACGCCGCAAGTATGGATATGTTGAACTATGATGTCGCAAATGTGGATATGTTGATCTTCTATAACGCCGCAAATATTGATATGTTGATCTATGATGTCGTAAACGTGGATATGTTGATCTTCTATAACGCCGCAAATATGGATATGTTGAACTATGATGTCGCAAATGTGGATAAGTTGATCTTCTATGATGTCACAAATATGGATATGTTGAACTATGATGTTGCAAACGTGGATATGTTGATCCTCTATGATGTCGCAAGTGTGGATATGTTGATCTTCTATAACGCCGCAAATATGGATATGTTGAACTATGATGTCGCAAATGTGGATATGTTGATCTTCTATAACGTCGCAAATATGGATATGTTGAACTATGATGTCGCAAATGTGGATATGTTGATCTTCTATAACGCCGCAAATATGGATATGTTGATCTATGATGTCGCAAACGTTGATATGTTGATCTTCTATAACGCCGCAAATATGGATATGTTGAACTATGATGTCGCAAACGTGGATATGTTGATCTTCTATAACGCCGCAAATATGGATATGTTGAACTATGATGTCGCAAACGTGGATATGTTGATCCTCTATAACGCCGCAAATATGGATATGTTGAACTATGATGTCGCAAATGTGGATATGTTGATCTTCTGTAACGCCGCAAATATGGATATATTGAACTATGATGTCGCAAATGTGGATATGTTGATCTTCTATAACGCCGCAAATATGGATATGTTGAACTCTGATGTCGCAAATGTGGATATGTTGATCTTCTATAACGCCGCAAATATGGATATGTTGAACTATGATGTCGCAAATGTGGATATGTTGATCTTCTATAACGCCGCAAATATGGATATGTTGATCTATGATGTCGCAAACGTGGATATGTTGATCTTCTATAACGCCGCAAATATGGATATGTTGAACTATGATGTCGCAAATGTGGATATGTTGATCTTCTATAACGCCGCAAATATGGATATATTGAACTATGATGTCGCAAATGTGGATATGTTGATCTTCTATAACGCCGCAAATATGGATATGTTGAACTATGATGTCGCAAATGTGGATATGTTGATCTTCTATAACGCCGCAAGTATGGATATGTTGAACTATGATGTCGCAAATGTGGATATGTTGATCTTCTATAACGCCGCAAATGTGGATATGTTGATCTTCTATAACGCCGCAAATTTGGATATGTTGAACTATGATGTCGCAAATGTGGATATGTTGATCTTCTATAACGCCGCAAGTATGGATATGTTGAACTATGATGTCGCAAATGTGGATATGTTGATCTTCTATAACGCCGCAAATATGGATATGTTGAACTATGATGTCGCAATTGTGGATATGTTCATCTTCTATGACGCCGCAAGGTGACCTGTCAATGATATCTAAGGAGTTGCAGATAACAAAGATGCAATAAAAACGGGCACAAGAAAAAGTAAATAATTATTAATTATCGGCTTCCAATTCAAAACATAGTTCAATGAGGAAATAACTGTCTGGTAACTTTCAGTACCTCAAAAAAAAAAAAAAACCAACAAAAAGGCTACCATCGTTTCATCTTCATTTCGCTCTTGGATTTCGTTCATATACAACGGACCATTCTTAATTAAACTCTATCCTCTGAGCGTCTATTGGGTCTCAAGTCCACCCCAGACCTCAAGTGAAACGCATATATAGAATAGATAATTAAACATGCTGGAAAATAGTCGTTCTATTGATGCAGAAAGTTATGGGGGGTCCACTCACATCATAGCAGCAGAAATTAGCCTTGTGTTCACGGAGATAAAAGCATAATTGACAGGAAATAAAACGTACACAAATAACAGGAAAAGCATGGTAAATAGTATAATGTCTTACAATTTATTTATATTTTTTGTGTGTATTGGTGTGTGTATTTTTTAGATTACAATTGTTTTATGGCACATGGGATAAAAGGGAGAATTTACTCCTTAGTATTACAAGCCATATCACAAAGAGAAGTCGGACACGGGTTGTTCGTACCAAGGTTCGCAGATTGAATATAACGTATTTTGGCGGGATGTCCGTATGTTTCGACAGGAACATTTTTTGTTGTATGCTGGGAGTATATTTATTATTTTTAATTTTTATTTAATTTATTTTATACAACGTTTTTATGTTATTGTTTTATTTTATTTATAATTTTAAATATTATTTCATATTTTATTTTTATTTATTTATAACAATAATAATAATAATAATAATAATAATAATAATAATAATAAGAAGAAGAAGAAGAAGAAGAAGAAGAAGAAGAAGAAGAAGAAGAAGAAGAAGAAGGTGTTGTACTCTACTGTATTGCCTTATTCACAATGTTTCCTCCGTGGTACGTTCCGACCATCTTCAGGTGTTATACATTGGAATTTAGAAGCGAAAATGGATTCTTACCTTCCTAAGAGGATTTGTGCGAAGTCAAATGCCCAGTCGGCATTTGAACTCGGCTCGCCGGTCCAAACTTCTGCGCTGATAACCGTTATGCTATGATTTTAGCAGCTTCCAAAACACTCTTTTGCAAAATGTGCCATAGTAATTTATCTTAGAACCTTTAATGAATTAAACACGTACGGACAATGACACTCATATAATTATCTTCTTTAAAACTTGCTATATTTATGGGTGAAGAATGCACAGTATCGTAGACATAGCGTTTGTGGATATAGTAATGTATTATTCGCCGTTTCCTTATGAGGAAACGTTTCGTATTTATTGATCGTATATCCAGTACCACCGTTGGTTGAAATTTATAAAATCTTTCTACGAAAATAATTTTCTCAGGAGATATAGGTTTCTCAAGTCCAGTAGCTGTTATCGCTCTTTCCAGTATAGATGGAGGCTACCTTCCTAACCTTTTCAGCAAAATAGGTTTTTCAAGTCCAGTAGCTGTTATCGCTCTTTCCAGTATAGATGGAGGCTACCTTCCTAACCTTTTCAGGAAAATAGGTTTTTCAAGTCCAGTAGCTGTTATCTCTCTTTCCAGTATAGATGGAGGCTACCTACCTAACCTTTTCAGCAAAATAGGTTTTTCAAGTCCAGTAAATGTTATCGCGCTTTCCAGTATAGATGGAGGCTACCTTCCTAACCTTTTCAGGAAAATAGTTTTTTCAAGTCCAGTAGCTGTTATCTCTCTTTCCAGTATAGATGGAGGCTACCTACCTAACCTTTTCAGCAAAATAGGTTTTTCAAGTCCAGTAGCTGTTATCTCTCTTTCCAATATTGATGGAGGTTTCCTTCTTGATCTTTTTTTTTTGTAAGTATTGTAAACGTCAACATCTTGATAATGTCATCATTTTTTTTCTTCGAGATACTTGTGCCATCCATTTATCTCGTTTTTGTTAGTGAAAATCTTAATGTTAGGATTTCTCTTATTTGATACAGTTCTTTGTGCTTCTGTAGCAAGAGTTCACGAGATTCGAAGAAGGATGATGTTCGCTACTCCCTACACGTTCACGACCTTTCAGCCGTTGTACGCTCCGGCCTTCTTCAGGTGACTAGAATTTCGAACTGAACACTTTATTTTGTCCACGGGCGTAGATTGTTCTAGTTCCACGTGCTATGCCTCAGAATCAGTTATCTTCCTTTAACTCAACTCCCCAAGGGTCAGCTATAGCGAGGTATTGAACTCACAACTCTTTGGGTCAAGTCATTGGATTCAACAAATGCTTTTACCACTGGGCCATGTGTCCTCGACCCAAGGTTAGAAATGGTATCATGACATTTTCCACTGACCAAGTAAAAAGAAAACCAAAAAACCACAAAAACATTTTATATAGATAAAGTCCTTCGTAAGGTGTGGGCTGTACCCGTGAGAACAATTTTTTGTATTTCTTTAAGGCATGGGCTTCCAGGAATCCCTTCAATTAGTCTTCTGGTATCTTTTCCAACCAATTCGAAAGCTCCAACTACCAGAGTGATTGTGGTGTTCGTATGTGCCATATTTTTGAGATTTCGTTTTCAAGATCGTTGTATTTTGATAGCTTTTTAAAGATCTTCAAAGATACATTTCAGTCTACAGGGACTACCATATCAATAAGGAGACACTTTTTTGCTTGCGGTTTCTCATAACAATGTCTGGGTGGTTAGCTTTGATTATTCTATCTTTGTGTATCGTGTAGTCCCATAAAAAAACCGGGACTGGATGGTGTTCATACCAATTTCTTTCAGTTTCCTCCCCCGTATTTTCCAGTGCAGATATTGGCCCACACTGTCATGGCGGGTTTTATATTCAGTGGGTGCCAATACCGTGCAACCTGATACAAGATGACCAATTGTTTCTGGGTAATTATCACAGAATCTGCATTTTGGGCTAACACAATATTTTACTATGTGTGCTTGATAATTTCTAGTTAACAAGCATTGGTCTTGTGCAACAAGGTTAAAACCTTCCGTTTCAGCTTTTAACCCTGCACTACGTAGCCACTGATGGGTACGGGTTTTGTCTACATCAGCTTGTTTGGTACGGGCAGAGTATTGACCGTGAAGCGGTTTATCTTGCCATTGTTTCTGTATCTGGTCGGTTGCATTTGTCTCTGCTCTCTTTTTTAAGTACTTTGCAGCTTGTATTTCTGCACCCATTTGAAACTCCATTTTGAACTTGTTGGCTTCCTTTATTATGGAATAAAGATGCTTACTAATTTCATGTTCTTTGACGCATATCATCATCAAGTCTTCTGTAGTTTCCAGGTATCTCTGAAGGCCAATTTTTATATTATTATTATTATTATTATTATTATTATTATTATTATTATTATTATTATTATTCTCTGTAGTCTACATTGAGCACTCCCTGGATTAATATCCTCCTTGGAATTATCCCTACCAGTCACAAACTGGTAATACTTATACTTATACATATATATATATATATATATATATATATATATATATATGTGTGTGTGTGTGTGTGTGTGTGTGTGTGTAGTATGTATATATATATATATATATATATATATATATATATATATATATATATATATATATAAGTGTGAACATAAACCAAATAACGAGATATTAACAACTATATATGCGTGTGATAACGTACATATACAGATGATCAAATAAATATTTATTTAAGGTGTAAACAAAGCAGTGCCCCATGAATTAGGTAACCATGAAACTCAGAATTGCACTACAAACGTAGGTATGTGTGTGTGTATATATATATATATATATATATATATATAGAGAGAGAGAGAGAGAGAAATAGAGACAGAGTGAGATAGATAGATAGATAGATATTTATATATATATATATATATATATATATATACATATATATATATATATATATATATATATGCAATCGCAGATGTGTGTACGTATTCTTAACGTAATGCGTGTGATTGATGGATGTACGCATGCGTGCACAATCTTTTGTATTTTCGTAAGTCAGTTATGCATTGGTCTCTGCACGCAACTCCCTTTAAACAATGACGCTGGCTTAGAAATAAAGAGGCTATTAAGTAAATGTCAGTCACCGAGATTATCTTAGCTTCTGGATAAACAATATTTAATGGAACTTTCAGCATTATTTTTAAAGATACAAAGACATTTCTTCATTGCCAACTTGGTATCGGCAGACACTTCTTTTAATCAACATGCATGTCTCGTGCATTCCTTTTTCTATTCGTTCATTCAGAACCATTGAGAAGTTGTCATTATTAAATGTAAATATCTACTAAGCTTACCATTGACTGGAGGCGCGTATCGTCGCGTCGAGCGAATCCGACGTGTCGAGTTTAGTTCCCGTCCGCATCTGTTTCGTGTTAATGCCATTGGAAAAGGCATGAATCTATTTTCCTTCCGCTGCGTAAAGGTATGGCCAAGTTATCTTTCCTTAGATATCCCACAGCTGCTAAGGAGTCAGATCAGGCCGAAAATGGAGTACTGCTGTTATTTATTGGCAGAAGCTCCCCATTCTTCATTTTACACTCTCGCCAGAAAAACTGTCTCCCTGTACGTGTGGGTAACGAATTATTTTCCACTCTATAACCCCTTTTGTTGCATATTGATGGCAGAGAATGATCACAGCTCGGCCTTTTCTTCTGGTCGGCGATCGCCAATCGTTTCGGTTCGGCAATGAAAGACTTCAATACAGAGAATGTTAATAATGTATTTTTATTAATTATGTCGACATCTAATTTATCTAAATATCCAATGAGGGTAGAAACTTATTGGGGAGCCGTTTCAGACACGAAAGAGAACACGTCTACCTCGCTTGACGATAAAGAAACGACTCACAAATTTTTTTATCTATTTCTCATTCCCACGCTAGCTCAACCAATCAAAATCGACTTCCTTATTATGTCTTGCATCTGACCCCGAAGATCGACCTCCGAAAGTCGGAGCTGAGATACACTTCGCCTTAAAAATAATAGCCTACGTAAACTATTATTTAACACTTTATTACAGACATAACGTCGCGAACCTCTCGCTTTATCGCTATTTCTATGGAAAGTGTTCTGCCAACAGTAAGACCCGCCATTCCACGCACATTGTAACGAGCCACCCTCATTCCTTTCGTATTCCATTGGTGAGGTATAATTTCCATTCGAGCAGATTCTACCCACGAACCGCTGCTCTGTAGAACCGACTCAAAAGAGGATGCATCCTCGATCACTGCAATCTTAATTTGTTCAAGTCTAGGGTTAACCGTTATCTTGCCTATATATCCACAGAAACTGTGCCTCTTACTCTGTAACACTCTACCTGGAGTGGCTCCCAGCTCTTGTACACGGTGAAATTCATTGTAAGAAGAAAATTCCTGTGGTGCCCCTACGACCCTGACTTGTGATGTGATTACCTTAAACTGGCACAAAATCAGTGTATCCAGTGAGAGTCAGGCAGGAGAAAAACTACCTAGCGATATATCATTTCTTTTTCAAGATGTGGGAAAGTATGGCTCTCCACAGCTTTCTGACCTTTGTAACTCTAAGCAAGGTCTGACTTTTCACCATCTCGCATTCATTCAGCCCTTCTATCTCCCCGCAAAAGATGTCAAGGTAGGTAACTTGCCATTTCCTTTTACCTCTTCTTTTTTTAATATCCTGTGTGCGTTTGTTGGTTCCAGCCTACGCAAGGAATGACTTCAAAACAGCCCCACTCCCAAATTTATAAGCAGAAGCATACAAATGCATTTCTTCCTAGCCAATAAAACAGGCCAGTTCTCGATTTCATCTGACTTAGTCCCGGTCCGTCTTGTCTTAAAGGCAGATTGCTACGTCCGCTTGTCCGAATTTTCATTTGTGTGTCAAACCCAACTCTTGGTTTGTGAACTTTTTGCCATATTTCTGGGGGGGGTTGCTTTCTTACTGTAAATTTGCATTGCATATATTGCTTGCTTCCTTTATAATATTTTTCTTGTTATCGCTTATAATGAACTTAATAAATTGTTTGTTGAGAAGTTCTGCTATTTATTTACACGTAACTATGGCCAATCACTCTATACTTACGTTCATAAAACAACGCCATTCAGTAAGCTTTTGCCTCGAGTGGCTCTTGGGCCTTGTGTTGGGTAAACAATAATGTAAAAAAGACAAGACTCAAATCAACATATATACAAGCCAACCAAAGATTCGAAGTTCACCGGACGACGATGAAAATAACAAATACCAACACTGAGCGGCTAGTGTCATCCTTGCATGAATTCCACTACACTTGCCTACAATCTTAACATTTTCCAGTCGAGGGTCACCAGTTATCTGTCCACGTAATCTATTATAATTATTACTGTTGGTTCCAGTCCTAGTAGGAATGGCTTTAAAATACTTTTCCCTCCTCAATTTATAGGCAAAAGCAAGCAAATGTATAGTGGGATCTCTTCCTACCCAATAAAATATATTAGTTCTCGGTTTCATCTGACTCAGTCCCGGTCTGTTTTTCTTGAAGTCAGAACGTTATGTTCGTTTATCTGAATTTGCTCTTGTGTGTCAAGCCCAATTCTTAGTTTGTGAATTTTTTGCCATACTACTGTTAATTTGCCTTGCATATTTTGTTTGCTTGTTATTACTTTTTTTTTTTTTTTTGCTTTGTTCTTTTTTTTTTCTTATAATGAACTTTATCAATTCTGTTTTTTGGTGCAGTTCTGTCATTTATTTAAATTTAACTATGGCCACTCACTCTACAGCAGGCTTCTTTTGTGACACTCTTTCCAAGATAATTTTCCTCTTATTGAGTCCCAGCAATGTCAACTGTCTCCTGATTTTAAGTACAAGTGTTGTTCTAGATTCCAGTTCCTTAAAACTTCCTCGTTGTGCACCTGTTCCGTCCTTGGTGTTCTTACCATCCTTAGAACCATATCTCTTTGAGTTTCATCATCATCTGTGGGGAAAGCACCCAGCACTCACAGCCAGAGGGGAGGATATGATATAGCAGTTAAGTATTCTTTTCTTTATTTCTTAACCCTAAAACACTAACCATCAATTAAAGTTACACCATTACTAACTATATGTATATCATACCCGACTTTGAAAATATCACTAACCATGTGTATATCATACCCGATTTTGAAAATATCACTAACCATGGGTATATCATACCCGATTTTGAAAATATAAAAAAAAAATATTAAATAAAAAACTTTATTTGAAATATTTTACATGCAGGCACTTCAAACTTTGTACTTTGAGTTAACATTAATAGGAACTGAAAAACATATTATTTAGGTAAGAAAACCGGGTACTGAAAATTGTAATTAAAAATAGGAACATTTGCGCTGGGTACTATGTACCCATGGTTAGTGTTCTATGGCTAATTCTGGCTTAGTTTCTGTATTGATTGATTGATTTGCTTTTTATGGTTAATTAGTCTGTTGAAGGTTAATTTAGACATTGTAAGATTTTTCTTTTAGATAATAATGATTCACTGATACAAATCCTACGAAGTAACTGGTGGAGAGAAAAGGTGACTTCATACATGTCCCAAGGTTATTTGCGCGTCAGGGAATATAACGATTCCGACTGGAACTGAAATTGGGTTCTCTGATTTCCAATTCTGAGATGTCATCCATGACACCAACCGCACATCCAAGCTTACAGCACCTGATATTCCCAAGCGGTCACCAATTTAAGCGCTGAACAGGCTCGACGTTGCTTAACTTTAGTGATCGTACGGGGAAGTCATGGCATTCGGAAGGAAAAGAAAGTGTTAGTGGAAGAAAAAATATGAGGAAGAGAGGAGTGGGAAAGGTGGAAGGAAAGACATGATAATCAGAAGAGAGGGAGCAAAATTATTTGTCTGAGGAAGAAAAAATAGAAGGAAGAGAGAAGAGGGAAAGGTGGAAGGAAAGAGATGATAATCAGAAGAGAGGGAGCAAAAGTATTTGTCTGAAGAAGAAAAAATAGAAGGAAGAGAGAAGAGGGAAAGGTGGAAGGAAAGAGATGATAATCAGAAGAGAGGGAGCAAAAGTATTTGTCTGAAGAAGAAAAAATAGAAGGAAGAGAGAAGAGGGAAAGGGGGAAGGAAACAGATGATAATCAGAAGAGAGGGAGCAAAAGTATTTGTCTGAAGAAGAAAAATAGGAGGAAAAGAGAAGTGGGAAAGTTGGAAGGAAAGACATGATAATCAGAAGAGAGGGAGCAAAAGTATTTGTCTGAAGAAGAAAAATAGGAGGAAAAGAGAAGTGGGAAAGTTGGAAGGAAAGACATGATAATCAGAAGAGAGGGAGCAAAAGTATTTGTCTGAAGAAGAAAAAATAGAAGGAAGAGAGAAGAGGGAAAGGTGGAAGGAAAGACATGATAATCAGAAGAGAGGGAGCAAAAGTATTTGTCTGAAGAAGAAAAAATAGGAGGAAGAGAGAAGAGGGAAAGGTGGAAGGAAAGACATGATAATCAGAAGAGAGGGAGCAAAAGTATTTGTCTGAAGAAGAAAAAATAGAAGGAAGAGAGAAGGGGGAAAGGCTGAAGGAAAGACATGATAATCAGAAGAGAGGGAGCAAAAGTATTTGTCTGAAGAAGAAAAAATACAAGGAAGAGAGAAGGGTTAAAGGTGGAAGGAAAGACATGATAATCAGAAGAGAGGGAGCAAAAGTATTTGTCTGAAGAAGAAAAAATAGAAGGAAGAGAGAAGGGGGAAAGGTGGAAGGAAAGACATGATAATCAGAAGAGAGGGAGCAAAAGTATTTGTCTGAAGAAGAAAAAATAGAAGGAAGAGAGAAGGGGGAAAGTTAGAAGGAAAGACATGATAATCAGAAGAGAGGGAGCAAAAGTATTTGTCTGAAGAAGAAAAAATAGAAGGAAGAGAGAAGAGGGAAAGGTGGAAGGAAAGAGATGATAATCAGAAGAGAGGGAGCAAAAGTATTTGTCTGAAGAAGAAAAAATAGAAGGAAGAGAGAAGTGGGAAAGGTGGAAGGAAAGAGATGATAATCAGAAGAGAGGGAGCAAAAGTATTTGTCTGAAGAAGAAAAAATAGAAGGAAGAGAGAAGTGGGAAAGGTGGAAGGAAAGAGATGATAATCAGAAGAGAGGGAGCAAAAGTATTTGTCTGAAGAAGAAAAAATAGAAGGAAGAGAGAAGAGGGAAAGGTGGAAGGAAAGAGATGATAATCAGAAGAGAGGGAGCAAAAGTATTTGTCTGAAGAAGAAAAAATAGAAGGAAGAGAGAAGTGGGAAAGGTGGAAGGAAAGAGATGATAATCAGAAGAGAGGGAGCAAAAGTATTTGTCTGAAGAAGAAAAAATAGGAGGAAGAGAGAAGAGGGAAAGGTGGAAGGAAAGAGATGATAATCAGAAGAGAGGGAGCAAAAGTATTTGTCTGAAGAAGAAAAAATAGAAGGAAGAGAGAAGGGGGAAAGGTTGAAGGAAAGACATGATAATCAGAAGAGAGGGAGCAAAAGTATTTGTCTGAAGAAGAAAAAATAGAAGGAAGAGAGAAGGGGGAAAGGTGGAAGGAAAGACATGATAATCAGAAGAGAGGGAGCAAAAGTATTTGTCTGAAGAAGAAAAAATAGAAGGAAGAGAGAAGGGGGAAAGGTGGAAGGAAAGACATGATAATCAGAAGAGAGGGAGCAAAAGTATTTGTCTGAAGAAGAAAAAATAGAAGGAAGAGAGAAGGGGGAAAGGTGGAAGGAAAGACATGATAATCAGAAGAGAGGGAGCAAAAGTATTTGTCTGAAGAAGAAAAAATAGAAGGAAGAGAGAAGAGGGAAAGGTGGAAGGAAAGAGATGATAATCAGAAGAGAGGGAGCAAAAGTATTTGTCTGAAGAAGAAAAAATAGAAGGAAGAGAGAAGGGGTAAAGGTGGAAGGAAAGACATGATAATCAGAAGAGAGGGAGCAAAAGTATTTGTCTGAAGAAGAAAAAATAGAAGGAAGAGAGAAGGGGGAAAGGTGGAAGGAAAGACATGATAATCAGAAGAGAGGGAGCAAAAGTATTTGTCTGAAGAAGAAAAAATAGAAGGAAGAGAGAAGGGGGAAAGGTGGATGGAAAGACATGATAATCAGAAGAGAGGGAGCAAAAGTATTTGTCTGAAGAAGAAAAAATAGAAGGTAGAGAGAAGAGGGAAAGGTGGAAGGAAAGAGATGATAATCAGAAGAGAGGGAGCAAAAGTATTTGTCTGAAGAAGAAAAAATAGAAGGAAGAGAGAAGTGGGAAAGGTGGAAGGAAAGAGATGATAATCAGAAGAGAGGGAGCAAAAGTATTTGTCTGAAGAAGAAAAAATAGAAGGAAGAGAGAAGAGGGAAAAGTGGAAGGAAAGAGATGATAATCAGAAGAGAGGGAGCAAAAGTATTTGTCTGAAGAAGAAAAAATAGAAGGAAGAGAGAAGGGGGAAAGGTTGAAGGAAAGACATGATAATCAGAAGAGAGGGAGCAAAAGTATTTGTCTGAAGAAGAAAAAATAGGAGGAAGAGAGAAGAGGGAAAGGTGGAAGGAAAGAGATGATAATCAGAAGAGAGGGAGCAAAAGTATTTGTCTGAAGAAGAAAAAATAGAAGGAAGAGAGAAGGGGGAAAGGTTGAAGGAAAGACATGATAATCAGAAGAGAGGGAGCAAAAGTATTTGTCTGAAGAAGAAAAAATAGAAGGAAGAGAGAAGGGGGAAAGGTGGAAGGAAAGACATGATAATCAGAAGAGAGGGAGCAAAAGTATTTGTCTGAAGAAGAAAAAATAGAAGGAAGAGAGAAGGGGGAAAGGTGGAAGGAAAGACATGATAATCAGAAGAGAGGGAGCAAAAGTATTTGTCTGAAGAAGAAAAAATAGAAGGAAGAGAGAAGAGGGAAAGGTGGAAGGAAAGAGATGATAATCAGAAGAGAGGGAGCAAAAGTATTTGTCTGAAGAAGAAAAAATAGAAGGAAGAGAGAAGAGGGAAAGGTGGAAGGAAAGAGATGATAATCAGAAGAGAGGGAGCAAAAGTATTTGTCTGAAGAAGAAAAAATAGAAGGAAGAGAGAAGGGGGAAAGGTTGAAGGAAAGACATGATAATCAGAAGAGAGGGAGCAAAAGTATTTGTCTGAAGAAGAAAAAATAGGAGGAAGAGAGAAGAGGGAAAGGTGGAAGGAAAGAGATGATAATCAGAAGAGAGGGAGAAAAGTATTTGTCTGAAGAAGAAAAAATAGAAGGAAGAGAGAAGGGGGAAAGGTTGAAGGAAAGACATGATAATCAGAAGAGAGGGAGCAAAAGTATTTGTCTGAAGAAGAAAAAATAGAAGGAAGAGAGAAGGGGGAAAGGTGGAAGGAAAGACATGATAATCAGAAGAGAGGGAGCAAAAGTATTTGTCTGAAGAAGAAAAAATAGAAGGAAGAGAGAATGGGGAAAGGTGGAAGGAAAGACATGATAATCAGAAGAGAGGGAGCAAAAGTATTTGTCTGAAGAAGAAAAAATAGAAGGAAGAGAGAAGAGGGAAAGGTGGAAGGAAAGAGATGATAATCAGAAGAGAGGGAGCAAAAGTATTTGTCTGAAGAAGAAAAAATAGAAGGAAGAGAGAAGTGGGAAAGGTGGAAGGAAAGAGATGATAATCAGAAGAGAGGGAGCAAAAGTATTTGTCTGAAGAAGAAAAAATAGAAGGAAAAAAAAATAGAGGGAAAGGTGGAAGGAAAGAGATGATAATCAGAAGAGAGGGAGCAAAAGTATTTGTCTGAAGAAGAAAAAATAGAAGGAAGAGAGAAGGGGGAAAGGTTGAAGGAAAGACATGATAATCAGAAGAGAGGGAGCAAAAGTATTTGTCTGAAGAAGAAAAAATAGAAGGTAGAGAGAAGAGGGAAAGGTGGAAGGAAAGACATGATAATCAGAAGAGAGGGAGCAAAAGTATTTGTCTGAAGAAGAAAAAATAGAAGGAAGAGAGAAGAGGGAAAGGTGGAAGGAAAGAGATGATAATCAGAAGAGAGGGAGCAAAAGTATTTGTCTGAAGAAGAAAAATAGGAGGAAAAGAGAAGTGGGAAAGTTGGAAGGAAAGACATGATAATCAGAAGAGAGGGAGCAAAAGTATTTGTCTGAAGAAGAAAAATAGGAGGAAAAGAGAAGTGGGAAAGTTGGAAGGAAAGACATGATAATCAGAAGAGAGGGAGCAAAAGTATTTGTCTGAAGAAGAAAAAATAGAAGGAAGAGAGAAGGGGAAAGGTGGAAGGAAAGACATGATAATCAGAAGAGTGGGAGCAAAAGTATTTGTCTGAAGAAGAAAAAATAGAAGGTAGAGAGAAGAGGGAAAGGTGGAAGGAAAGAGATGATAATCAGAAGAGAGGGAGCAAAAGTAATTGTCTGAAGAAGAAAAAATAGAAGGAAGAGAGAAGAGGGAAAGGTGGAAGGAAAGAGATGATAATCAGAAGAGAGGGAGCAAAAGTATTTGTCTGAAGAAGAAAAAATAGAAGGAAGAGAGAAGGGGGAAAGGTGGAAGGAAAGAGATGATAATCAGAAGAGAGGGAGCAAAAGTATTTGTCTGAAGAAGAAAAAATAGAAGGAAGAGAGAAGGGGGAAAGGTTGAAGGAAAGACATGATAATCAGAAGAGAGGGAGCAAAAGTATTTGTCTGAAGAAGAAAAAATAGGAGGAAGAGAGAAGAGGGAAAGGTGGAAGGAAAGAGATGATAATCAGAAGAGAGGGAGCAAAAGTATTTGTCTGAAGAAGAAAAAATAGAAGGAAGAGAGAAGGGGGAAAGGTTGAAGGAAAGACATGATAATCAGAAGAGAGGGAGCAAAAGTATTTGTCTGAAGAAGAAAAAATAGAAGGAAGAGAGAAGAGGGAAAGGTGGAAGGAAAGAGATGATAATCAGAAGAGAGGGAGCAAAAGTATTTGTCTGAAGAAGAAAAAATAGAAGGAAGAGAGAAGTGGGAAAGGTGGAAGGAAAGAGATGATAATCAGAAGAGAGGGAGCAAAAGTATTTGTCTGAAGAAGAAAAAATAGAAGGAAAAAAAAATAGAGGGAAAGGTGGAAGGAAAGAGATGATAATCAGAAGAGAGGGAGCAAAAGTATTTGTCTGAAGAAGAAAAAATAGAAGGAAGAGAGAAGGGGGAAAGGTTGAAGGAAAGACATGATAATCAGAAGAGAGGGAGCAAATGTATTTGTCTGAAGAAGAAAAAATAGAAGGTAGAGAGAAGAGGGAAAGGTGGAAGGAAAGAGATGATAATCAGAAGAGAGGGAGCAAAAGTATTTGTCTGAAGAAGAAAAAATAGAAGGAAGAGAGAAGAGGGAAAGGTGGAAGGAAAGACATGATAATCAGAAGAGAGGGAGCAAAAGTATTTGTCTGAAGAAGAAAAATAGGAGGAAAAGAGAAGTGGGAAAGTTGGAAGGAAAGACATGATAATCAGAAGAGAGGGAGCAAAAGTATTTGTCTGAAGAAGAAAAAATAGAAGGAAGAGAGAAGGGGAAAGGTGGAAGGAAAGACATGATAATCAGAAGAGTGGGAGCAAAAGTATTTGTCTGAAGAAGAAAAAATAGAAGGTAGAGAGAAGAGGGAAAGGTGGAAGGAAAGAGATGATAATCAGAAGAGAGGGAGCAAAAGTAATTGTCTGAAGAAGAAAAAATAGAAGGAAGAGAGAAGAGGGAAAGGTGGAAGGAAAGAGATGATAATCAGAAGAGAGGGAGCAAAAGTATTTGTCTGAAGAAGAAAAAATAGAAGGAAGAGAGAAGGGGGAAAGGTGGAAGGAAAGAGATGATAATCAGAAGAGAGGGAACAAAAGTATTTGTCTGAAGAAGAAAAAATAGAAGGAAGAGAGAAGGGGGAAAGGTTGAAGGAAAGACATGATAATCAGAAGAGAGGGAGCAAAAGTATTTGTCTGAAGAAGAAAAAATAGGAGGAAGAGAGAAGAGGGAAAGGTGGAAGGAAAGAGATGATAATCAGAAGAGAGGGAGCAAAAGTATTTGTCTGAAGAAGAAAAAATAGAAGGAAGAGAGAAGGGGGAAAGGTTGAAGGAAAGACATGATAATCAGAAGAGAGGGAGCAAAAGTATTTGTCTGAAGAAGAAAAAATAGAAGGAAGAGAGAAGGGGGAAAGGTGGAAGGAAAGACATGATAATCAGAAGAGAGGGAGCAAAAGTATTTGTCTGAAGAAGAAAAAATAGAAGGAAGAGAGAATGGGGAAAGGTGGAAGGAAAGACATGATAATCAGAAGAGAGG
Organism: Acanthosepion esculentum; assembly: GCA_964036315.1. NCBI lineage: Eukaryota > Metazoa > Mollusca > Cephalopoda > Sepiida > Sepiidae > Acanthosepion > Acanthosepion esculentum. The sequence continues at coordinate 80,651,297 of OZ038492.1, read as the reverse complement.
GAGCAAAAGTATTTGTCTGAAGAAGAAAAAATAGAAGGAAGAGAGAAGAGGGAAAGGTGGAAGGAAAGAGATGATAATCAGAAGAGAGGGAGCAAAAGTATTTTTCTGAAGAAGAAAAAATAGAAGGAAGAGAGAAGTGGGAAAGGTGGAAGGAAAGAGATGATAATCAGAAGAGAGGGAGCAAAAGTATTTGTCTGAAGAAGAAAAAATAGAAGGAAAAAAAAATAGAAGGAAAGGTGGAAGGAAAGAGATGATAATCAGAAGAGAGGGAGCAAAAGTATTTGTCTGAAGAAGAAAAAATAGAAGGAAGAGAGAAGGGGGAAAGGTTGAAGGAAAGACATGATAATCAGAAGAGAGGGAGCAAAAGTATTTGTCTGAAGAAGAAAAAATAGAAGGTAGAGAGAAGAGGGAAAGGTGGAAGGAAAGAGATGATAATCAGAAGAGAGGGAGCAAAAGTATTTGTCGGAAGAAGAAAAATAGGAGGAAAAGAGAAGTGGGAAAGTTGGAAGGAAAGACATGATAATCAGAAGAGAGGGAGCAAAAGTATTTGTCTGAAGAAGAAAAATAGGAGGAAAAGAGAAGTGGGAAAGTTGGAAGGAAAGACATGATAATCAGAAGAGAGGGAGCAAAAGTATTTGTCTGAAGAAGAAAAAATAGAAGGAAGAGAGAAGGGGAAAGGTGGAAGGAAAGACATGATAATCAGAAGAGAGTGAGCAAAAGTATTTGTCTGAAGAAGAAAAAATAGAAGGTAGAGAGAAGAGGGAAAGGTGGAAGGAAAGAGATGATAATCAGAAGAGAGGGAGCAAAAGTATTTGTCTGAAGAAGAAAAAATAGAAGGAAGAGAGAAGAGGGAAAGGTGGAAGGAAAGAGATGATAATCAGAAGAGAGGGAGCAAAAGTATTTGTCTGAAGAAGAAAAAATAGAAGGAAGAGAGAAGGGGGAAAGGTGGAAGGAAAGACATGATAATCAGAAGAGAGGGAGCAAAAGTATTTGTCTGAAGAAGAAAAAATCGAAGGTAGAGAGAAGAGGGAAAGGTGGAAGGAAAGAGATGATAATCAGAAGAGAGGGAGCAAAAGTATTTGTCTGAAGAAGAAAAAATAGAAGGAAGAGAGAAGAGGGAAAGGTGGAAGGAAAGACATGATAATCAGAAGAGAGGGAGCAAAAGTATTTGTCTGAAGAAGAAAAAATAGAAGGAAGAGAGAAGGGGGAAAGGTTGAAGGAAAGACATGATAATCAGAAGAGAGGGAGCAAAAGTATTTGTCTGAAGAAGAAAAAATAGAAGGAAGAGAGAAGGGGGAAAGGTGGAAGGAAAGACATGATAATCAGAAGAGAGGGAGCAAAATATTTGTCTGAAGAAGAAAAAATAGAAGGAAGAGAGAAGGGGGAAAGGTGGAAGGAAAGACATGATAATCAGAAGAGAGGGAGCAAAAGTATTTGTCTGAAGAAGAAAAAATAGAAGGAAGAGAGAAGAGGGAAAGGTGGAAGGAAAGAGATGATAATCAGAAGAGAGGGAGCAAAAGTATTTGTCTGAAGAAGAAAAAATAGAAGGAAGAGAGAAGAGGGAAAGGTGGAAGGAAAGAGATGATAATCAGAAGAGAGGGAGCAAAATTATTTGTCTGAAGAAGAAAAAATTGAAGGAAGAGAGAAGGGGGAAAGGTTGAAGGAAAGACATGATAATCAGAAGAGAGGGAGTAAAAGTATTTGTCTGAAGAAGAAAAAATAGGAGGAAGAGAGAAGGGGGAAAGGTGGAAGGAAAGAGATGATAAGCAGAAGAGAGGGAGCAAAAGTATTTGTCTGAAGAAGAAAAAATAGAAGGAAGAGAGAAGGGGGAAAGGTGGAAGGAAAGACATGATAATCAGAAGAGAGGGAGCAAAAGTATTTGTCTGAAGAAGAAAAAATAGAAGGAAGAGAGAAGAGGGAAAGGTGGAAGGAAAGAGATGATAATCAGAAGAGAGGGAGCAAAAGTATTTGTCTGAAGAAGAAAAAATAGAAGGAAGAGAGAAGAGGGAAAGGTGGAAGGAAAGACATGATAATCAGAAGAGAGGGAGCAAAAGTATTTGTCTGAAGAAGAAAAAATAGAAGGAAGAGAGAAGAGGGAAAGGTGGAAGGAAAGACATGTTAATCAGAAGAGAGGGAGAAAAGTATTTGTCTGAAGAAGAAAAAATAGAAGGAAGAGAGAAGAGGGAAAGGTGGAAGGAAAGACATGTTAATCAGAAGAGAGGGAGAAAAGTATTTGTCTGAAGAAGAAAAAATAGAAGGAAGAGAGAAGAGGGAAAGGTGGAAGGAAAGAGATGATAATCAGAAGAGAGGGAGCAAAAGTATTTGTCTGAAGAGGAAAAAATAGAAGGAAGAGAGAAGAGGGAAAGGTGGAAGGAAAGACATGATAATCAGAAGAGAGGGAGCAAAAGTATTTGTCTGAAGAAGAAAAAATAGAAGGAAGAGAGAAGAGGGAAAGGTGGAAGGAAAGAGATGATAATCAGAAGAGAGGGAGCAAAAGTATTTGTCTGAAGAAGAAAAAATAGAAGGAAGAGAGAAGAGGGAAAGGTGGAAGGAAAGAGATGATAATCAGAAGAGAGGGAGCAAAAGTATTTGTCTGAAGAAGAAAAAATAGAAGGAAGGGAGAAGGGGGAAAGGTTGAAGGAAAGACATGATAATCAGAAGAGAGAGAGTAAAAGTATTTGTCTGAAGAAGAAAAAATAGGAGGAAGAGAGAAGGGGGAAAGGTGGAAGGAAAGAGATGATAATCAGAAGAGAGGGAGCAAAAGTATTTGTCTGAAGAAGAAAAAATAGAAGGAAGAGAGAAGTGGGAAAGGTGGAAGGAAAGACATGATAATCAGAAGAGAGGGAGAAAAAGTATTTGTCTGAAGAAGAAAAAATAGAAGGAAGAGAGAAGAGGGAAAGGTGGAAGGAAAGACATGATAATCAGAAGAGAGGGAGCAAAAGTATTTGTCTGAAGAAGAAAAAATAGAAGGAAGAGAGAAGAGGGAAAGGTGGAAGGAAAGAGATGATAATCAGAAGAGAGGGAGCAAAAGTATTTGTCTGAAGAAGAAAAAATAGAAGGAAGAGAGAAGAGGGAAAGGTGGAAGGAAAGACATGATAATCAGAAGAGAGGGGGCAAAAGTATTTGTCTGAAGAAGAAAAAATAGAAGGAAGAGAGAAGGGGGAAAGGTGGCAGGAAAGACATGATAATCAGAAGAGAGGGAGCAAAAGTATTTGTCTGAAGAAGAAAAAATAGAAGGAAGAGAGAAGAGGTAAAGGTGGAAGGAAAGACATGATAATCAGAAGAGAGGGAGCAAAAGTATTTGTCTGAAGAAGAAAAAATAGAAGGAAGAGAGAAGAGGGAAAGGTGGAAGGAAAGAGATGATAATCAGAAGAGAGGGAGCAAAAGTATTTGTCTGAAGAAGAAAAAATAGAAGGAAGAGAGAAGGGGGAAAGGTGGAAGGAAAGACATGATAATCAGAAGAGAGGGAGCAAAAGTATTTGTCTGAAGAAGAAAAAATAGGAGGAAGAGAGAAGAGGGAAAGGTGGAAGGAAAGACATGATAATCAGAAGAGAGGGAGCAAAAGTATTTGTCTGAAGAAGAAAAAATAGAAGGTAGAGAGAAGAGGGAAAGGTGGAAGGAAAGAGATGATAATCAGAAGAGAGGGAGCAAAAGTATTTGTCTGAAGAAGAAAAAATAGAAGGAAGAGAGAAGGGGGAAAGGTGGAAGGAAAGACATGATAATCAGAAGAGAGGGAGCAAAAGTATTTGTCTGAAGAAGAAAAATAGAAGGAAGAGAGAAGAGGGAAAGGTGGAAGGAAAGAGATGATAATCAGAAGAGAGGGAGCAAAAGTATTTGTCTGAAGAAGAAAAAATAGAAGGAAGAGAGAAGGGGGAAAGGTGGAAGGAAAGACATGATAATCAGAAGAGAGGGAGCAAAAGTATTTGTCTGAAGAAGAAAAAATAGAAGGAAGAGAGAAGGGGGAAAGGTGGAAGGAAAGACCTGATAATCAGAAGAGAGGGAGCAAAAGTATTTGTCTGAAGAAGAAAAAATAGAAGGAAGAGAGAAGAGGGAAAGGTGGAAGGAAAGACATGATAATCAGAAGAGAGGGAGCAAAAGTATTTGTCTGAAGAAGAAAAAATAGAAGGTAGAGAGAAGAGGGAAAGGTTGAAGGAAAGAGATGATAATCAGAAGAGAGGGAGCAAAAGTATTTGTCTGAAGAAGAAATAATAGAAGGTAGAGAGAAGAGGGAAAGGTGGAAGGAAAGAGATGATAATCAGAAGAGAGGGAGCAAAAGTATTTGTCTGAAGAAGAAAAAATAGAAGGAAGAGAGAAGAGGTAAATGTGGAAGGAAAGACATGATAATCAGAAGAGAGGGAGCAAATGTATTTGTCTGAAGAAGAAAAAATAGAAGGAAGAGAGAAGAGGTAAAGGTGGAAGGAAAGACATGATAATCAGAAGAGAGGGAGCAAAAGTATTTGTCTGAAGAAGAAAAAATAGAAGGAAGAGAGAAGAGGGAATGGTGGAAGGAAAGGCATGATAATCAGAAGAGAGGGAGCAAAAGTATTTGTCTGAAGAAGAAAAAATAGAAGGAAGAGAGAAGGGGGAAAGGTGGAAGGAAAGACATGATAATCAGAAGAGAGGGAGCAAAAGTATTTGTCTGAAGAAGAAAAAATAGAAGGAAGAGAGAAGGGGGAAAGGTGGAAGGAAAGACATGATAATCAGAAGAGAGGGAGCAAAAGTATTTGTCTGAAGAAGAAAAAATAGAAGGAAGAGAGAAGAGGGAAAGGTGGAAGGAAAGAGATGATAATCAGAAGAGAGGGAGCAAAAGTATTTGTCTGAAGAAGAAAAAATAGAAGGTAGAGAGAAGAGGGAAAGGTTGAAGGAAAGAGATGATAATCAGAAGAGAGGGAGCAAAAGTATTTGTCTGAAGAAGAAAAAATAGAAGGTAGAGAGAAGAGGGAAAGGTGGAAGGAAAGAGATGATAATCAGAAGAGAGGGAGCAAAAGTATTTGTCTGTAGAAAAAAAATAGAAGGAAGAGAGAAGAGGTAAAGGTGGAAGGAAACACATGATAATCAGAAGAGAGGGAGCAAAAGTATTTGTCTGAAGAAGAAAAAATAGAAGGAAGAGAGAAGAGGTAAAGGTGGAAGGAAAGACATGATAATCAGAAGAGAGGGAGCAAATGTATTTGTCTGAAGAAGAAAAAATAGAAGGAAGAGAGAAGAGGTAAAGGTGGAAGGAAAGACATGATAATCAGAAGAGAGGGAGCAAAAGTATTTGTCTGAAGAAGAAAAAATAGAAGGAAGAGAGAAGGGGGAAAGGTGGAAGGAAAGACATGATAATCAGAAGAGAGGGAGCAAAAGTATTTGTCTGAAGAAGAAAAAATAGAAGGAAGAGAGAAGGGGGAAAGGTGGAAGGAAAGACATGATAATCAGAAGAGAGGGAGCAAAAGTATTTGTCTGAAGAAGAAAAATAGAAGGAAGAGAGAAGGGGGAAAGGTGGAAGGAAAGACATGATAATCAGAAGAGAGGGAGCAAAAGTATTTGTCTGAAGAAGAAAAAATAGAAGGAAGAGAGAAGGGGGAAAGGTGGAAGGAAAGACATGATAATCAGAAGAGAGGGAGCAAAAGTATTTGTCTGAAGAAGAAAAAATAGAAGGAAGAGAGAAGAGGGAAAGGTGGAAGGAAAGACATGATAATCAGAAGAGAGGGAGCAAAAGTATTTGTCTGAAGAAGAAAAAATAGAAGGTAGAGAGAAGAGGGAAAGGTTGAAGGAAAGAGATGATAATCAGAAGAGAGGGAGCAAAAGTATTTGTCTGAAGAAGAAAAAATAGAAGGTAGAGAGAAGAGGGAAAGGTGGAAGGAAAGAGATGATAATCAGAAGAGAGGGAGCAAAAGTATTTGTCTGAAGAAGAAAAAATAGAAGGAAGAGAGAAGAGGTAAATGTGGAAGGAAAGACATGATAATCAGAAGAGAGGGAGCAAATGTATTTGTCTGAAGAAGAAAAAATAGAAGGAAGAGAGAAGAGGTAAAGGTGGAAGGAAAGACATGATAATCAGAAGAGAGGGAGCAAAAGTATTTGTCTGAAGAAGAAAAAATAGAAGGAAGAGAGAAGAGGGAATGGTGGAAGGAAAGGCATGATAATCAGAAGAGAGGGAGCAAAAGTATTTGTCTGAAGAAGAAAAAATAGAAGGAAGAGAGAAGGGGGAAAGGTGGAAGGAAAGACATGATAATCAGAAGAGAGGGAGCAAAAGTATTTGTCTGAAGAAGAAAAAATAGAAGGAAGAGAGAAGGGGGAAAGGTGGAAGGAAAGACATGATAATCAGAAGAGAGGGAGCAAAAGTATTTGTCTGAAGAAGAAAAAATAGAAGGAAGAGAGAAGGGGGAAATGTGGAAGGAAAGACATGATAATCAGAAGAGAGGTAGCAAAAGTATTTGTCTGAAGAAGAAAAAATAGAAGGAAGAGAGAAGGGGGAAAGTTGGAAGGAAAGACATGATAATCAGAAGAGAGGGAGCAAAAGTATTTGTCTGAAGAAGAAAAAATAGAAGGAAGAGAGAAGTGGGAAAGGTGGAAGGAAAGAGATGATAATCAGAAGAGAGGGAGCAAAAGTATTTGTCTGGAGAAGAAAAAATAGAAGGAAGAGAGAAGGGGGAAAGGTTGAAGGAAAGACATGATAATCAGAAGAGAGGGAGCAAAAGTATTTGTCTGAAGAAGAAAAAATAGGAGGAAGAGAGAAGAGGGAAAGGTGGAAGGAAAGACATGATAATCAGAAGAGAGGGAGCAAAAGTATTTGTCTGAAGAAGAAAAAATAGAAGGTAGAGAGAAGAGGGAAAGGTGGAAGGAAAGAGATGATAATCAGAAGAGAGGGAGCAAAAGTATTTGTCTGAAGAAGAAAAAATAGAAGGAAGAGAGAAGGGGGAAAGGTGGAAGGAAAGACATGATAATCAGAAGAGAGGGAGCAAAAGTATTTGTCTGAAGAAGAAAAAATAGAAGGAAGAGAGAAGATGGAAAGGTGGAAGGAAAGATATGATAATCAGAAGAGAGGGAGCAAAAGTATTTGTCTGAAGAAGAAAAAATAGAAGGAAGAGAGAAGAGGGAAAGTTGGAAGGAAAGAGATGATAATCAGAAGAGAGGGAGCAAAAGTATTTGTCTGAAGAAGAAAAAATAGAAGGTAGAGAGAAGAGGGAAAGGTTGAAGGAAAGAGATGATAATCAGAAGAGAGGGAGCAAAAGTATTTGTCTGAAGAAGAAAAAATAGAAGGAAGAGAGAAGAGGGAAAGGTGGAAGGAAAGAGATGATAATCAGAAGAGAGGGAGCAAAAGTATTTGTCTGAAGAAGAAAAAATAGAAGGTAGAGAGAAGAGGGAAAGGTTGAAGGAAAGAGATGATAATCAGAAGAGAGGGAGCAAAAGTATTTGTCTGAAGAAGAAAAAATAGAAGGAAGAGAGAAGAGGGAAATGTGGAAGGAAAGAGATGATAATCAGAAGAGAGGGAGCAAAAGTATTTGTCTGAAGAAGAAAAAATAGAAGGTAGAGAGAAGAGGGAAAGGTTGAAGGAAAGAGATGATAATCAGAAGAGAGGGAGCAAAATTATTTGTCTGAAGAAGAAAAAATAGAAGGAAGAGAGAAGACGGAAAGGTGGAAGGAAAGAGATGATAATCAGAAGAGAGGGAGCAAAAGTATTTGTCTGAAGAAGAAAAAATAGAAGGTAGAGAGAAGAGGGAAAGGTTGAAGGAAAGAGATGATAATCAGAAGAGAGGGAGCAAAAGTATTTGACTGAAGAAGAAAAAATAGAAGGAAGAGAGAAGAGGGAAAGGTGGAAGGAAAGACATGATAATCAGAAGAGAGGGAGCAAAAGTATTTGTCTGAAGAAGAAAAAATAGAAGGAAGAGAGAAGGGGGAAAGGTGGAAGGAAAGACATGATAATCAGAAGAGAGGGAGCAAAAGTATTTGTCTGAAGAAGAAAAAATAGAAGGAAGAGAGAAGGGGGAAAGGTGGAAGGAAAGACATGATAATCAGAAGAGAGGGAGCAAAAGTATTTGTCTGAAGAAGAAAAAATAGAAGGAAGAGAGAAGGGGGAAATGTGGAAGGAAAGACATGATAATCAGAAGAGAGGTAGCAAAAGTATTTGTCTGAAGAAGAAAAAATAGAAGGAAGAGAGAAGGGGGAAAGTTGGAAGGAAAGACATGATAATCAGAAGAGAGGGAGCAAAAGTATTTGTCTGAAGAAGAAAAAATAGAAGGAAGAGAGAAGTGGGAAAGGTGGAAGGAAAGAGATGATAATCAGAAGAGAGGGAGCAAAAGTATTTGTCTGGAGAAGAAAAAATTGAAGGAAGAGAGAAGGGGGAAAGGTTGAAGGAAAGACATGATAATCAGAAGAGAGGGAGCAAAAGTATTTGTCTGAAGAAGAAAAAATAGGAGGAAGAGAGAAGAGGGAAAGGTGGAAGGAAAGACATGATAATCAGAAGAGAGGGAGCAAAAGTATTTGTCTGAAGAAGAAAAAATAGAAGGTAGAGAGAAGAGGGAAAGGTGGAAGGAAAGAGATGATAATCAGAAGAGAGGGAGCAAAAGTATTTGTCTGAAGAAGAAAAAATAGAAGGAAGAGAGAAGGGGGAAAGGTGGAAGGAAAGACATGATAATCAGAAGAGAGGGAGCAAAAGTATTTGTCTGAAGAAGAAAAAATAGAAGGAAGAGAGAAGATGGAAAGGTGGAAGGAAAGATATGATAATCAGAAGAGAGGGAGCAAAAGTATTTGTCTGAAGAAGAAAAAATAGAAGGAAGAGAGAAGAGGGAAAGTTGGAAGGAAAGAGATGATAATCAGAAGAGAGGGAGCAAAAGTATTTGTCTGAAGAAGAAAAAATAGAAGGTAGAGAGAAGAGGGAAAGGTTGAAGGAAAGAGATGATAATCAGAAGAGAGGGAGCAAAAGTATTTGTCTGAAGAAGAAAAAATAGAAGGAAGAGAGAAGAGGGAAAGGTGGAAGGAAAGAGATGATAATCAGAAGAGAGGGAGCAAAAGTATTTGTCTGAAGAAGAAAAAATAGAAGGTAGAGAGAAGAGGGAAAGGTTGAAGGAAAGAGATGATAATCAGAAGAGAGGGAGCAAAAGTATTTGTCTGAAGAAGAAAAAATAGAAGGAAGAGAGAAGAGGGAAATGTGGAAGGAAAGAGATGATAATCAGAAGAGAGGGAGCAAAAGTATTTGTCTGAAGAAGAAAAAATAGAAGGTAGAGAGAAGAGGGAAAGGTTGAAGGAAAGAGATGATAATCAGAAGAGAGGGAGCAAAATTATTTGTCTGAAGAAGAAAAAATAGAAGGAAGAGAGAAGACGGAAAGGTGGAAGGAAAGAGATGATAATCAGAAGAGAGGGAGCAAAAGTATTTGTCTGAAGAAGAAAAAATAGAAGGTAGAGAGAAGAGGGAAAGGTTGAAGGAAAGAGATGATAATCAGAAGAGAGGGAGCAAAAGTATTTGACTGAAGAAGAAAAAATAGAAGGAAGAGAGAAGAGGGAAAGGTGGAAGGAAAGACATGATAATCAGAAGAGAGGGAGCAAAAGTATTTGTCTGAAGAAGAAAAAATAGAAGGAAGAGAGAAGGGGGAAAGGTGGAAGGAAAGACATGATAATCAGAAGAGAGGGAGCAAAAGTATTTGTCTGAAGAAGAAAAAATAGAAGGAAGAGAGAAGAGGGAAAGGTGGAAGGAAAGACATGATAATCAGAAGAGAGGGAGCAAAAGTATTTGTCTGAAGAAGAAAAAATAGAAGGAAGAGAGAAGGGGGAAAGGTTGAAGGAAAGACATGATAATCAGAAGAGAGGGAGCAAAAGTATTTGTCTGAAGAAGAAAAAATAGGAGGAAGAGAGAAGAGGGAAAGGTGGAAGGAAAGACATGATAATCAGAAGAGAGGGAGCAAAAGTATTTGTCTGAAGAAGAAAAAATAGAAGGTAGAGAGAAGAGGGAAAGGTGGAAGGAAAGAGATGATAATCAGAAGAGAGGGAGCAAAAGTATTTGTCTGAAGAAGAAAAAATAGAAGGAAGAGAGATGAGGGAAAGGTGGAAGGAAAGAGATGATAATCAGAAGAGAGGGAGCAAAAGTATTTGTCTGAAGAAGAAAAAATAGAAGGTAGTGAGAAGAGGGAAAGGTTGAAGGAAAGAGATGATAATCAGAAGAGAGGGAGCAAAAGTATTTGTCTGAAGAAGAAAAAATAGAAGGAAGAGAGAAGAGGTAAAGGTGGAAGGAAAGACATGATAATCAGAAGAGAGGGAGCAAAAGTATTTGTCTGAAGAAGAAAAAATAGAAGGTAGAGAGAAGAGGGAAAGGTGGAAGGAAAGAGATGATAATCAGAAGAGAGTGAGCAAAAGTATTTGTCTGAAGAAGAAAAAATAGAAGGAAGAGAGAAGGGGGAAAGGTGGAAGGAAAGACATGATAATCAGAAGAGAGGGAGCAAATGTATTTGTCTGAAGAAGAAAAAGTAGAAGGAAGAGAGAAGAGGGAGAGGTGGAAGGAAAGAGATGATAATCAGAAGAGAGGGAGCAAAAGTATTTGTCTGAAGTAGAAAAAATAGGAGGAAGAGAGAAGAGGGATAGGTGGAAGGAAAGAGATGATAATCAGGAGAGAGGGAGCAAAAGTATTTGTCTGAAGAAGAAAAAATAGAAGGAAGAGAGAAGGGGGAAAGGTGGACGGAAAGAGATGATAATCAGAAGAGAGGGAGCAAAAGTATTTGTTTGAAGAAGAAAAAATAGAAGGAAGAGAGAAGAGGGAAAGGTGGAAGGAAAGAGAGGATAATCAGAAGAGAGGGAGCAAAAGTATTTGTCTGAAGAAGAAAAAATAGAAGGAAGAGAGAAGAGGGAAAGGTGGAAGGAAAGAGATGATAATCAGAAGAGAGGGAGCAAAACTATTTGTCTGAAGAAGAAAAAATAGAAGGAAGAGAGAAGGGGGAAAGGTGGAAGGAAAGACATGATAATCAGAAGAGAGGGAGCAAAAGTATTTGTCTGAAGAAGAAAAAATAGAAGGAAGAGAGAAGAGGGAGAGGTGGAAGGAAAGAGATGATAATCAGAAGAGAGGGAGCAAAAGTATTTGTCTGAAGAAGAAAAAATACAAGGTAGAGAGAAGAGGGAAAGGTTGAAGGAAAGAGATGATAATCAGAAGAGAGGGAGCAAAAGTATTTGTCTGAAGAAGAAAAAATAGAAGGAAGAGAGAAGAGGGAAAGGTGGAAGGAAAGAGATGATAATCAGAAGAGAGGGAGCAAAAGTATTTGTCTGAAGAAGAAAAAATAGAAGGTAGAGAGAAGAGGGAAAGGTTGAAGGAAAGAGATGATAATCAGAAGAGAGGGAGCAAAAGTATTTGTCTGAAGAAGAAAAAATAGAAGGAAGAGAGAAGAGGTAAAGGTGGAAGGAAAGACATGATAATCAGAAGAGAGGGAGCAAAAGTATTTGTCTGAAGAAGAAAAAATAGAAGGTAGAGAGAAGAGGGAAAGGTGGAAGGAAAGAGATGATAATCAGAAGAGAGTGAGCAAAAGTATTTGTCTGAAGAAGAAAAAATAGAAGGAAGAGAGAAGGGGGAAAGGTGGAAGGAAAGACATGATAATCAGAAGAGAGGGAGCAAATGTATTTGTCTGAAGAAGAAAAAGTAGAAGGAAGAGAGAAGAGGGAGAGGTGGAAGGAAAGAGATGATAATCAGAAGAGAGGGAGCAAAAGTATTTGTCTGAAGTAGAAAAAATAGGAGGAAGAGAGAAGAGGGATAGGTGGAAGGAAAGAGATGATAATCAGGAGAGAGGGAGCAAAAGTATTTGTCTGAAGAAGAAAAAATAGAAGGAAGAGAGAAGGGGGAAAGGTGGACGGAAAGAGATGATAATCAGAAGAGAGGGAGCAAAAGTATTTGTTTGAAGAAGAAAAAATAGAAGGAAGAGAGAAGAGGGAAAGGTGGAAGGAAAGAGAGGATAATCAGAAGAGAGGGAGCAAAAGTATTTGTCTGAAGAAGAAAAAATAGAAGGAAGAGAGAAGAGGGAAAGGTGGAAGGAAAGAGATGATAATCAGAAGAGAGGGAGCAAAACTATTTGTCTGAAGAAGAAAAAATAGAAGGAAGAGAGAAGGGGGAAAGGTGGAAGGAAAGACATGATAATCAGAAGAGAGGGAGCAAAAGTATTTGTCTGAAGAAGAAAAAATAGAAGGAAGAGAGAAGAGGGAGAGGTGGAAGGAAAGAGATGATAATCAGAAGAGAGGGAGCAAAAGTATTTGTCTGAAGAAGAAAAAATAGAAGGTAGAGAGAAGAGGGAAAGGTTGAAGGAAAGAGATGATAATCAGAAGAGAGGGAGCAAAAGTATTTGTCTGAAGAAGAAAAAATAGAAGGAAGAGAGAAGAGGGAAAGGTGGAAGGAAAGAGATGATAATCAGAAGAGAGGGAGCAAAAGTATTTGTCTGAAGAAGAAAAAATAGAAGGTAGAGAGAAGAGGGAAAGGTTGAAGGAAAGAGATGATAATCAGAAGAGAGGGAGCAAAAGTATTTGTCTGAAGAAGAAAAAATAGAAGGAAGAGAGAAGAGGTAAAGGTGGAAGGAAAGACATGATAATCAGAAGAGAGGGAGCAAAAGTATTTGTCTGAAGAAGAAAAAATAGAAGGTAGAGAGAAGAGGGAAAGGTGGAAGGAAAGAGATGATAATCAGAAGAGAGGGAGCAAAAGTATTTGTCTGAAGAAGAAAAAATAGAAGGAAGAGAGAAGGGGGAAAGGTGGAAGGAAAGACATGATAATCAGAAGAGAGGGAGCAAAAGTATTTGTCTGAAGAAGAAAAAATAGAAGGAAGAGAGAAGAGGGAAAGGTGGAAGGAAAGAGATGATAATCAGAAGAGAGGGAGCAAAAGTATTTGTCTGAAGAAGAAAAAATAGAAGGTAGAGAGAAGAGGGAAAGGTTGAAGGAAAGAGATGATAATCAGAAGAGAGGGAGCAAAAGTATTTGTCTGAAGAAGAAAAAATAGAAGGAAGAGAGAAGAGGTAAAGGTGGAAGGAAAGACATGATAATCAGAAGAGAGGGAGCAAAAGTATTTGTCTGAAGAAGAAAAAATAGAAGGTAGAGAGAAGAGGGAAAGGTGGAAGGAAAGAGATGATAATCAGAAGAGAGGGAGCAAAAGTATTTGTCTGAAGGAGAAAAAATAGGAGGAAGAGAGAAGAGGGAAAGGTGGAAGGAAAGAGATGATAATCAGAAGAGAGGGAGCAAAAGTATTTGTCTGAAGAAGAAAAAATAGAAGGAAGAGAGAAGGGGGAAAGGTTGAAGGAAAGACATGATAATCAGAAGAGAGGGAGCAAAAGTATTTGTCTGAAGAAGAAAAAATAGGAGGAAGAGAGAAGAGGGAAAGGTGGAAGGAAAGAGATGATAATCAGAAGAGAGGGAGCAAAAGTATTTGTCTGAAGAAGAAAAAATAGAAGGAAGAGAGAAGGGGGAAAGGTGGAAGGAAAGAGATGATAATCAGAAGAGAGGGAGCAAAAGTATTTGTTTGAAGAAGAAAAAATAGAAGGAAGAGAGAAGAGGGAAAGGTGGAAGGAAAGAGATGATAATCAGAAGAGAGGGAGCAAAAGTATTTGTCTGAAGAAGAAAAAATAGAAGGAAGAGAGAAGAGGGAAAGGTGGAAGGAAAGAGATGATAATTAGAAGAGAGGGAGCAAAAGTATTTGTCTGAAGAAGAAAAAATACAAGGAAGAGAGAAGGGGGAAAGGGGGAAGGAAAGACATGATAATCAGAAGAGAGGGAGCAAAAGTATTTGTCTGAAGAAGAAAAAATAGAAGGTAGAGAGAAGAGGGAAAGATGGAAGGAAAGAGATGATAATCAGAAGAGAGGGAGCAAAAGTATTTGTCTGAAGAAGAAAAAATAGAAGGAAGAGAGAAGAGGGAAAGGGGGAAGGAAAGACATGATAATCAGAAGAGAGGGAGCAAAAGTATTTGTCTGAAGAAGAAAAAATAGAAGGAAGAGAGAAGGGGGAAAGGGGGAAGGAAAGACATGATAATCAGAAGAGAGGGAGCAAAAGTATTTGTCTGAAGAAGAAAAAATAGAAGGTAGAGAGAAGAGGGAAAGGTGGAAGGAAAGAGATGATAATCAGAAGAGAGGGAGCAAAAGTATTTGTCTGAAGAAGAAAAAATAGAAGGAAGAGAGAAGAGGGAAAGGTGGAAGGAAAGAGATGATAATCAGAAGAGAGGGAGCAAACGTATTTGTCTGAAGAAGAAAAAATAGAAGGAAGAGAGAAGGGGGAAAGGTGGAAGGAAAGACATGATAATCAGAAGACAGGGAGCAAAAGTATTTGTCTGAAGAAGAAAAAATAGAAGGTAGAGAGAAGAGGGAAAGGTGGAAGGAAAGAGATGATAATCAGAAGAGAGGGAGCAAAAGTATTTGTCTGAAGAAGAAAAAAATAGAAGGAAGAGAGAAGTGGGAAAGGTGGAAGGAAAGAGATGATAATCAGAAGAGAGGGAGCAAAAGTATTTGTCTGAAGAAGAAAAAATAGAAGGAAGAGAGAAGAGGGAAAGGTGGAAGGAAAGAGATGATAATCAGAAGAGAGGGAGCAAAAGTATTTGTCTGAAGAAGAAAAAATAGAAGGAAGAGAGAAGGGGGAAAAGGTGGAAGGAAAGACATGATAATCAGAAGAGAGGGAGCAAAAGTATTTGTCTGAAGAAGAAAAAATAGAAGGTAGAGAGAAGAGGGAAAGGTTGAAGGAAAGAGATGATAATCAGAAGAGAGGGAGCAAAAGTATTTGACTGAAGAAGAAAAAATAGAAGGAAGAGAGAAGAGGGAAAGGTGGAAGGAAAGACATGATAATCAGAAGAGAGGGAGCAAAATATTTGTCTGAAGAAGAAAAAATAGAAGGAAGAGAGAAGGGGGAAAGGTGGAAGGAAAGACATGATAATCAGAAGAGAGGGAGCAAAAGTATTTGTCTGAAGAAGATAAAATAGAAGGAAGAGAGAAGAGGGAAAGGTGGAAGGAAAGACATGATAATCAGAAGAGAGGGAGCAAAAGTATTTGTCTGAAGGAGAAAAAATAGGAGGAAGAGAGAAGAGGGAAAGGTGGAAGGAAAGACATGATAATCAGAAGAGAGGGAGCAAAAGTATTTGTCTGAAGAAGAAAAAATAGAAGGTAGAGAGAAGAGGGAAAGGTGGAAGGAAAGAGATGATAATCAGAAGAGAGGGAGCAAAAGTATTTGTCTGAAGAAGAAAAAATAGAAGGAAGAGAGAAGAGGGAAAGGTGGAAGGAAAGAGATGATAATCAGAAGAGAGGGAGCAAAAGTATTTGTCTGAAGAAGAAAAAATAGAAGGTAGAGAGAAGAGGGAAAGGTTGAAGGAAAGAGATGATAATCAGAAGAGAGGGAGCAAAAGTATTTGCCTGAAGAAGAAAAAATAGAAGGAAGAGAGAAGAGGTAAAGGTGGAAGGAAAGACATGATAATCAGAAGAGAGGGAGCAAAAGTATTTCTCTGAAGAAGAAAAAATAGAAGGTAGAGAGAAGAGGGAAAGGTTGAAGGAAAGAGATGATAATCAGAAGAGAGGAAGCAAAAGTATTTGTCTGAAGAAGAAAAAATAGAAGGAAGAGAGAAGAGGGAAAGGTGGAAGGAAAGAGATGATAATCAGAAGAGAGGGAGCAAAAGTATTTGTCTGAAGAAGAAAAAATAGAAGGTAGAGAGAAGAGGGAAAGGTTGAAGGAAAGAGATGATAATCAGAAGAGAGGGAGCAAAAGTATTTGTCTGAAGAAGAAAAAATAGAAGGAAGAGAGAAGAGGTAAAGGTGGAAGGAAAGACATGATAATCAGAAGAGAGGGAGCAAAAGTATTTGTCTGAAGAAGAAAAAATAGAAGGTAGAGAGAAGAGGGAAAGGTGGAAGGAAAGAGATGATAATCAGAAGAGAGGGAGCAAAAGTATTTGTCTGAAGGAGAAAAAATAGGAGGAAGAGAGAAGAGGGAAAGGTGGAAGGAAAGAGATGATAATCAGAAGAGAGGGAGCAAAAGTATTTGTCTGAAGAAGAAAAAATAGAAGGAAGAGAGAAGGGGGAAAGGTTGAAGGAAAGACATGATAATCAGAAGAGAGGGAGCAAAAGTATTTGTCTGAAGAAGAAAAAATAGGAGGAAGAGAGAAGAGGGAAAGGTGGAAGGAAAGAGATGATAATCAGAAGAGAGGGAGCAAAAGTATTTGTCTGAAGAAGAAAAAATAGAAGGAAGAGAGAAGGGGGAAAGGTGGAAGGAAAGAGATGATAATCAGAAGAGAGGGAGCAAAAGTATTTGTTTGAAGAAGAAAAAATAGAAGGAAGAGAGAAGAGGGAAAGGTGGAAGGAAAGAGATGATAATCAGAAGAGAGGGAGCAAAAGTATTTGTCTGAAGAAGAAAAAATAGAAGGAAGAGAGAAGAGGGAAAGGTGGAAGGAAAGAGATGATAATTAGAAGAGAGGGAGCAAAAGTATTTGTCTGAAGAAGAAAAAATACAAGGAAGAGAGAAGGGGGAAAGGGGGAGGGAAAGACATGATAATCAGAAGAGAGGGAGCAAAAGTATTTGTCTGAAGAAGAAAAAATAGAAGGTAGAGAGAAGAGGGAAAGATGGAAGGAAAGAGATGATAATCAGAAGAGAGGGAGCAAAAGTATTTGTCTGAAGAAGAAAAAATAGAAGGAAGAGAGAAGAGGGAAAGGGGGAAGGAAAGACATGATAATCAGAAGAGAGGGAGCAAAAGTATTTGTCTGAAGAAGAAAAAATAGAAGGAAGAGAGAAGGGGGAAAGGGGGAAGGAAAGACATGATAATCAGAAGAGAGGGAGCAAAAGTATTTGTCTGAAGAAGAAAAAATAGAAGGTAGAGAGAAGAGGGAAAGGTGGAAGGAAAGAGATGATAATCAGAAGAGAGGGAGCAAAAGTATTTGTCTGAAGAAGAAAAAATAGAAGGAAGAGAGAAGAGGGAAAGGTGGAAGGAAAGAGATGATAATCAGAAGAGAGGGAGCAAAAGTATTTGTCTGAAGAAGAAAAAATAGAAGGAAGAGAGAAGGGGGAAAGGTGGAAGGAAAGACATGATAATCAGAAGACAGGGAGCAAAAGTATTTGTCTGAAGAAGAAAAAATAGAAGGTAGAGAGAAGAGGGAAAGGTGGAAGGAAAGAGATGATAATCAGAAGAGAGGGAGCAAAAGTATTTGTCTGAAGAAGAAAAAAATAGAAGGAAGAGAGAAGTGGGAAAGGTGGAAGGAAAGAGATGATAATCAGAAGAGAGGGAGCAAAAGTATTTGTCTGAAGAAGAAAAAATAGAAGGAAGAGAGAAGAGGGAAAGGTGGAAGGAAAGAGATGATAATCAGAAGAGAGGGAGCAAAAGTATTTGTCTGAAGAAGAAAAAATAGAAGGAAGAGAGAAGGGGGAAAGGTGGAAGGAAAGACATGATAATCAGAAGAGAGGGAGCAAAAGTATTTGTCTGAAGAAGAAAAAATAGAAGGTAGAGAGAAGAGGGAAAGGTTGAAGGAAAGAGATGATAATCAGAAGAGAGGGAGCAAAAGTATTTCACTGAAGAAGAAAAAATAGAAGGAAGAGAGAAGAGGGAAAGGTGGAAGGAAAGACATGATAATCAGAAGAGAGGGAGCAAAATATTTGTCTGAAGAAGAAAAAATAGAAGGAAGAGAGAAGGGGGAAAGGTGGAAGGAAAGACATGATAATCAGAAGAGAGGGAGCAAAAGTATTTGTCTGAAGAAGATAAAATAGAAGGAAGAGAGAAGAGGGAAAGGTGGAAGGAAAGACATGATAATCAGAAGAGAGGGAGCAAAAGTATTTGTCTGAAGAAGAAAAAATAGAAGGAAGAGAGAAGGGGGAAAGGTTGAAGGAAAGACATGATAATCAGAAGAGAGGGAGCAAAAGTATTTGTCTGAAGGAGAAAAAATAGGAGGAAGAGAGAAGAGGGAAAGGTGGAAGGAAAGACATGATAATCAGAAGAGAGGGAGCAAAAGTATTTGTCTGAAGAAGAAAAAATAGAAGGTAGAGAGAAGAGGGAAAGGTGGAAGGAAAGAGATGATAATCAGAAGAGAGGGAGCAAAAGTATTTGTCTGAAGAAGAAAAAATAGAAGGAAGAGAGAAGAGGGAAAGGTGGAAGGAAAGAGATGATAATCAGAAGAGAGGGAGCAAAAGTATTTGTCTGAAGAAGAAAAAATAGAAG
Organism: Acanthosepion esculentum; assembly: GCA_964036315.1. Taxonomy (NCBI): domain Eukaryota; kingdom Metazoa; phylum Mollusca; class Cephalopoda; order Sepiida; family Sepiidae; genus Acanthosepion; species Acanthosepion esculentum. The sequence continues at coordinate 80,633,199 of OZ038492.1, read as the reverse complement.
GTAGAGAGAAGAGGGAAAGGTTGAAGGAAAGAGATGATAATCAGAAGAGAGGGAGCAAAAGTATTTGCCTGAAGAAGAAAAAATAGAAGGAAGAGAGAAGAGGTAAAGGTGGAAGGAAAGACATGATAATCAGAAGAGAGGGAGCAAAAGTATTTCTCTGAAGAAGAAAAAATAGAAGGTAGAGAGAAGAGGGAAAGGTTGAAGGAAAGAGATGATAATCAGAAGAGAGGGAGCAAAAGTATTTGTCTGAAGAAGAAAAAATAGAAGGAAGAGAGAAGAGGGAAAGGTGGAAGGAAAGAGATGATAATCAGAAGAGAGGGAGCAAAAGTATTTGTCTGAAGAAGAAAAAATAGAAGGTAGAGAGAAGAGGGAAAGGTTGAAGGAAAGAGATGATAATCAGAAGAGAGGGAGCAAAAGTATTTGTCTGAAGAAGAAAAAATAGAAGGAAGAGAGAAGAGTTAAAGGTGGAAGGAAAGACATGATAATCAGAAGAGAGGGAGCAAAAGTATTTGTCTGAAGAAGAAAAAATAGAAGGTAGAGAGAAGAGGGAAAGGTGGAAGGAAAGAGATGATAATCAGAAGAGAGGGAGCAAAAGTATTTGTCTGAAGGAGAAAAAATAGGAGGAAGAGAGAAGAGGGAAAGGTGGAAGGAAAGAGATGATAATCAGAAGAGAGGGAGCAAAAGTATTTGTCTGAAGAAGAAAAAATAGAAGGAAGAGAGAAGGGGGAAAGGTTGAAGGAAAGACATGATAATCAGAAGAGAGGGAGCAAAAGTATTTGTCTGAAGAAGAAAAAATAGGAGGAAGAGAGAAGAGGGAAAGGTGGAAGGAAAGAGATGATAATCAGAAGAGAGGGAGCAAAAGTATTTGTCTGAAGAAGAAAAAATAGAAGGAAGAGAGAAGGGGGAAAGGTGGAAGGAAAGAGATGATAATCAGAAGAGAGGGAGCAAAAGTATTTGTTTGAAGAAGAAAAAATAGAAGGAAGAGAGAAGAGGGAAAGGTGGAAGGAAAGAGATGATAATCAGAAGAGAGGGAGCAAAAGTATTTGTCTGAAGAAGAAAAAATAGAAGGAAGAGAGAAGAGGGAAAGGTGGAAGGAAATAGATGATAATCAGAAGAGAGGGAGCAAAAGTATTTGTCTGAAGAAGAAAAAATACAAGGAAGAGAGAAGGGGGAAAGGGGGAAGGAAAGACATGATAATCAGAAGAGAGGGAGCAAAAGTATTTGTCTGAAGAAGAAAAAATAGAAGGTAGAGAGAAGAGGGAAAGATGGAAGGAAAGAGATGATAATCAGAAGAGAGGGAGCAAAAGTATTTGTCTGAAGAAGAAAAAATAGAAGGAAGAGAGAAGAGTGAAAGGGGGAAGGAAAGACATGATAATCAGAAGAGAGGGAGCAAAAGTATTTGTCTGAAGAAGAAAAAATAGAAGGAAGAGAGAAGGGGGAAAGGGGGAAGGAAAGACATGATAATCAGAAGAGAGGGAGCAAAAGTATTTGTCTGAAGAAGAAAAAATAGAAGGTAGAGAGAAGAGGGAAAGGTGGAAGGAAAGAGATGATAATCAGAAGAGAGGGAGCAAAAGTATTTGTCTGAAGAAGAAAAAATAGAAGGAAGAGAGAAGAGGGAAAGGTGGAAGGAAAGAGATGATAATCAGAAGAGAGGGAGCAAAAGTATTTGTCTGAAGAAGAAAAAATAGAAGGAAGAGAGAAGGGGGAAAGGTGGAAGGAAAGACATGATAATCAGAAGACAGGGAGCAAAAGTATTTGTCTGAAGAAGAAAAAATAGAAGGTAGAGAGAAGAGGGAAAGGTGGAAGGAAAGAGATGATAATCAGAAGAGAGGGAGCAAAAGTATTTGTCTGAAGAAGAAAAAAATAGAAGGAAGAGAGAAGTGGGAAAGGTGGAAGGAAAGAGATGATAATCAGAAGAGAGGGAGCAAAAGCATTTGTCTGAAGAAGAAAAAATAGAAGGAAGAGAGAAGAGGGAAAGTTGGAAGGAAAGAGATGATAATCAGAAGAGAGGGAGCAAAAGTATTTGTCTGAAGAAGAAAAAATAGAAGGAAGAGAGAAGGGGGAAAGGTGGAAGGAAAGACATGATAATCAGAAGAGAGGGAGCAAAAGTATTTGTCTGAAGAAGAAAAAATAGAAGGTAGAGAGAAGAGGGAAAGGTTGAAGGAAAGAGATGATAATCAGAAGAGAGGGAGCAAAAGTATTTGACTGAAGAAGAAAAAATAGAAGGAAGAGAGAAGAGGGAAAGGTGGAAGGAAAGACATGATAATCAGAAGAGAGGGAGCAAAATATTTGTCTGAAGAAGAAAAAATAGAAGGAAGAGAGAAGGGGGAAAGGTGGAAGGAAAGACATGATAATCAGAAGAGAGGGAGCAAAAGTATTTGTCTGAAGAAGATAAAATAGAAGGAAGAGAGAAGAGGGAAAGGTGGAAGGAAAGACATGATAATCAGAAGAGAGGGAGCAAAAGTATTTGTCTGAAGAAGAAAAAATAGAAGGAAGAGAGAAGGGGGAAAGGTTGAAGGAAAGACATGATAATCAGAAGAGAGGGAGCAAAAGTATTTGTCTGAAGGAGAAAAAATAGGAGGAAGAGAGAAGAGGGAAAGGTGGAAGGAAAGACATGATAATCAGAAGAGAGGGAGCAAAAGTATTTGTCTGAAGAAGAAAAAATAGAAGTTAGAGAGAAGAGGGAAAGGTGGAAGGAAAGAGATGATAATCAGAAGAGAGGGAGCAAAAGTATTTGTCTGAAGAAGAAAAAATAGAAGGAAGAGAGAAGAGGGAAAGGTGGAAGGAAAGAGATGATAATCAGAAGAGAGGGAGCAAAAGTATTTGTCTGAAGAAGAAAAAATAGAAGGTAGAGAGAAGAGGGAAAGGTTGAAGGAAAGAGATGATAATCAGAAGAGAGGGAGCAAAAGTATTTGTCTGAAGAAGAAAAAATAGAAGGAAGAGAGAAGAGGTAAAGGTGGAAGGAAAGACATGATAATCAGAAGAGAGGGAGCAAAAGTATTTGTCTGAAGAAGAAAAAATAGAAGGTAGAGAGAAGAGGGAAAGGTTGAAGGAAAGAGATGATAATCAGAAGAGAGGGAGCAAAAGTATTTGTCTGAAGAAGAAAAAATAGAAGGAAGAGAGAAGAGGGAAAGGTGGAAGGAAAGAGATGATAATCAGAAGAGAGGGAGCAAAAGTATTTGTCTGAAGAAGAAAAAATAGAAAGTAGAGAGAAGAGGGAAAGGTTGAAGGAAAGAGATGATAATCAGAAGAGAGGGAGCAAAAGTATTTGTCTGAAGAAGAAAAAATAGAAGGAAGAGAGAAGAGGTAAAGGTGGAAGGAAAGACATGATAATCAGAAGAGAGGGAGCAAAAGTATTTGTCTGAAGAAGAAAAAATAGAAGGTAGAGAGAAGAGGGAAAGGTGGAAGGAAAGAGATGATAATCAGAAGAGAGGGAGCAAAAGTATTTGTCTGAAGAAGAAAAAATAGAAGGAAGAGAGAAGGGGGAAAGGTGGAAGGAAAGACATGATAATCAGAAGAGAGGGAGCAAAAGTATTTGTCTGAAGAAGAAAAAATAGAAGGAAGAGAGAAGAGGGAAAGGTGGGAGGAAAGAGATGATAATCAGAAGAGAGGGAGCAAAAGTATTTGTCTGAAGAAGGAAAAATAGAAGGTAGAGAGAAGAGGGAAAGGTTGAAGGAAAGAGATGATAATCAGAAGAGAGGGAGCAAAAGTATTTGTCTGAAGAAGAAAAATAGAAGGAAGAGAGAAGAGGTAAAGGTGGAAGGAAAGACATGATAATCAGAAGAGAGGGAGCAAAAGTATTTGTCTGAAGAAGAAAAAATAGAAGGTAGAGAGAAGAGGGAAAGGTGGAAGGAAAGAGATGATAATCAGAAGAGAGGGAGCAAAAGTATTTGTCTGAAGAAGAAAAAATAGAAGGAAGAGAGAAGGGGGAAAGGTGGAAGGAAAGACATGATAATCAGAAGAGAGGGAGCAAAAGTATTTGTCTGAAGAAGAAAAAATAGAAGGAAGAGAGAAGAGGGAAAGGTGGAAGGAAAGAGATGATAATCAGAAGAGAGGGAGCAAAAGTATTTGTCTGAAGAAGGAAAAATAGAAGGTAGAGAGAAGAGGGAAAGGTTGAAGGAAAGAGATGATAATCAGAAGAGAGGGAGCAAAAGTATTTGTCTGAAGAAGAAAAATAGAAGGAAGAGAGAAGAGGTAAAGGTGGAAGGAAAGACATGATAATCAGAAGAGAGGGAGCAAAAGTATTTGTCTGAAGAAGAAAAAATAGGAGGAAGAGAGAAGAGGGAAATGTGGGAGGAAAGAGATGATAATCAGAAGAGAGGGAGCAAAAGTATTTGTCTGAAGAAGAAAAAATAGAAGGAAGAGAGAAGGGGGAAAGGTTGAAGGAAAGACATGATAATCAGAAGAGAGGGAGCAAAAGTATTTGTCTGAAGAAGAAAAAATAGGAGGAAGAGAGAAGAGGGAAAGGTGGAAGGAAAGAGATGATAATCAGAAGAGAGGGAGCAAAACTATTTGTCTGAAGAAGAAAAAATAGAAGGAAGAGAGAAGGGGGAAAGGTGGAAGGAAAGAGATGATAATCAGAAGAGAGGGAGCAAAAGTATTTGTTTGAAGAAGAAAAAATAGAAGGAAGAGAGAAGAGGGAAAGGTGGAAGGAAAGAGATGATAATCAGAAGAGAGGGAGCAAAAGTATTTGTCTGAAGAAGAAAAAATAGAAGGAAGAGAGAAGAGGGAAAGGTGGAAGGAAAGAGATGATAATCAGAAGAGAGGGAGCAAAAGTATTTGTCTGAAGAAGAAAAAATAGAAGGAAGAGAGAAGGGGGAAAGGGGGAATGAAAGACATGATAATCAGAAGAGAGGGAGCAAAAGTATTTGTCTGAAGAAGAAAAAATAGAAGGTAGAGAGAAGAGGGAAAGGTGGAAGGAAAGAGATGATAATCAGAAGAGAGGCAGCAAAAGTATTTGTCTGAAGAAGAAAAAATAGAAGGAAGAGAGAAGAGGGAAAGGTGGAAGGAAAGAGATGATAATCAGAAGAGAGGGAGCAAAAGTATTTGTCTGAAGAAGAAAAAATAGAAGGAAGAGAGAAGGGGGAAAGGTGGAAGGAAAGACATGATAATCAGAAGAGAGGGAGCAAAAGTATTTGTCTGAAGAAGAAAAAATAGAAGGTAGAGAGAAGAGGGAAAGGTGGAAGGAAAGAGATGATAATCAGAAGAGAGGGAGCAAAAGTATTTGTCTGAAGAAGAAAAAATAGAAGGAAGAGAGAAGAGGGAAAGGTGGAAGGAAAGAGATGATAATCAGAAGAGAGGGAGCAAAAGTATTTGTCTGAAGAAGAAAAAATAGAAGGAAGAGAGAAGAGGGAAAGGTGGAAGGAAAGAGATGATAATCAGAAGAGAGGGAGCAAAAGTATTTGTCTGAACAAGAAAAAATAGAAGGAAGAGAGAAGGGGGAAAGGTGGAAGGAAAGACATGATAATCAGAAGAGAGGGAGCAAAAGTATTTGTCTGAAGAAGAAAAATATGAGGAAGAGAGGAGTGGGAAAGGTGGAAGGAAAGACATGATAATCAGAAGAGAGGGAGCAAAAGTATTTGTCTGAAGAAGAAAAATATGAGGAAGAGAGGAGTGGGAAAGGTGGAAGGAAAGACATGATAATCAGAAGAGAGGGAGCAAATGTATTTGTCTGAAGAAGAAAAAATAGAAGGAAGAGAGTAGAGGGAAAGGTGGAAGGAAAGAGATGATAATCAGAAGAGAGGGAGCAAAAGTATTTGTCTGAAGAAGAAAAAATAGAAGGAAGAGAGAAGGGGGAAAGGTTGAAGGAAAGACATGATAATCAGAAGAGAGGGAGCAAAAGTATTTGTCTGAAGAAGAAAAAATAGAAGGAAGAGAGAAGGGGGAAAGATGGAAGGAAAGACATGATAATCAGAAGAGAGTGAGCAAAATTATTTGTCTGAAGTTGAAAAAATAGGAAGAAGAGAGAAGGTGAAATGTGTAAGGAAAGACATGATAATCAGAAGAGAGGGAGCAAAAGTATTTGTCTGAAGAAGAAAAATAGGAGGAAGAGAGAACGGGGAAAGGTGAAGATTGAAAGGAGAAAGAAAAGACATGGTAATCGGAAGCATAAAAATGTCTGAAGAGAGAAGAGTGAAAGGAAGAAGGAAAAACATGTTAATCGGGAGCACTGGATTGTCTGAAAGGGAGAAAAATAGGGGGAAGAGAGAAAGGTGAAAAGAGGAAGGAAAGACGTAGTAATCGTGAGCATAAAAATGTCCGAAAGGGAGAAAAATAGGAGCAAGGGACAAGGGTGAAAGGAAGAGAGAAAAACATGGTAATCGGGACCATAGGAATGTCTGAAAGGGAGAAAATTATGAGGAAGAGAGAAGGATGAAAGAAGGAAGGAAAGACATTTTTACAACAGCTGCCATGTGTACTCAGAGAAAAATGATAATAACAACAAAATTTGAAATATGAGCTCTGGTAAAAACATAATATGATGATAACAGCAAAAATTGCCAAATGAGCACACCTAAAAAAGTATTTGCTGAAGACATTCGGTTTATAATATCCAGAAATTCATACGCAGATGTCCTCAAGGACAGTGGATAAACGCGTCAGTTAGATCCAGTGACAGGACCCAAAGAGTGTGAGTTCAATACCCGGTTAAGGCAGTGGAGAACTTTCAGAGGGAAAATTAACAGGAGATAACTGAAGATTGACATCCATTAAACATGGCAGTTCGACATTCCACCTGAAGAAGGCCGAAACGTTGTAATAAATATGGCGACAAAGATGAGGACAATAGTCCGAATAATGTAAATAATGTACATAATACCTCAGATATGCCAATCGTAAGAGAAGAAGTAAAAATGTAAAATGAGATGACCCAAAATGTAGGAGGAGAGAGAATAGCGAAAAGAGGAATGACGGATATGCTAATCGGTAGAGCGCAAACAGTATATGAGAGGAAGAAAATAGTAGGACAAGAAGTGAATTGATAAAACAGGAGGGATAGACATGGCAGTAGAACGAGAGGAAGCAAAAAATGTCTGAGAGGAAGAAGAAGTAGGAGGAAGTGAGAATTTTGATTGGTGGAAATGGTAATCGGAAGAGAGGGAACAAAAAAATATTTGAGGTGGAAGAAAAAGTAGAAAGAAGAGAGTCGCGAAACACGGAAGGAAGGACATGGTAATTGAAAGAGAGGAAGCAAAAGAATGTGTAAGAGGGTGAAAACGCAGGAGGAAGAGAAAAGAGTGAAGGGCGGGTGATATATGCGACAATCGGAAGAGAGAACGCAAACTGTTTGAGATGTACAAAAAAAGTAGGAGGAGAGAGGATAGTGAAAGGAGGCATGAAAGACATGGTAATCGGTAGAGAGGAAACAAAAGAATGCGTGAAAGGAAGATAAAGTAGGAGGAAGATGAAGAGTGGAAGGAGGAGGGAATGACATGGTAATCGGAAGAGAGGAGGGTGAAAGGGGTTGGAAAAGACATAGTAAGCGAGAGAATGCCTGAGAGGAAGCTTTACTCTTTCACCTTGAGTGGCTTACTGGACACCATCTGAGAATCGAAGGCATATTTAATATCCTCAATAGTGTTACGTGTTTGAGTGCCGATAGATAGATATAAATGAACAGTATTAAATATATATGAATTAGACTGATAGATAGATAGAAATGAACAGTATTAAATAGATATGAATTAGACTGATAGATAGATAGATAGATAGATAGAAATGAACAGTATTAAATATATATAAATTAGACAGATAGATAGATAGATAGATAGATAGATAGAAATGAACTGTATTAAATAGATATGAATTAGACTGATAGATAGATAGAAATGTACAGTATTAAATAGATATGAATTAGACTGATAGATAGATAGATAGATAGATAGATAGATAGATAGATAGATAGAAATGAACAGTATTAAATAGATATGAATTAGACTGATAGATAAATAGAAATGAACAGTATTAAATAGATATGAATTAGACTGATAGATAGATAGATAGAAATGAACAGTATTAAATATATATGAATTAGACTGATAGATAGATAGAAATGAACAGAATTAAACAGATATGAATTAGATTGATAGATAGATAGAAATGAACAGTATTAAATAGATATGAATTAGACTGATAGATAGATAGATAGATAGATAGATAGATAGATAGATAGATAGATAGATAGATAGATAGATAGAAATGAACAGTATTAAATATATATGAATTAGACTGATAGATAGATAGAAATGAACAGTATTAAATATATATGAATTAGATTGATAGATAGATAGAAATGAACAGTATTAAATAGATATGAATTAGACTGATAGATAGATAGATAGATAGATAGAAATGAACAGTATTAAATATATATGAATTAGACTGATAGATAGATAGATAGATAGATAGATAGATAGATAGATAGAAATGAACAGTATTAAATAGATATGAATTAGACTGATAGATAGATAGATAGAAATGAACAGTATTAAATAGATATGAATTAGACTGATAGATAGATAGATAGATAGATAGAAATGAACAGTATTAAATAGATATGAATTAGACTGATAGATAGATAGATAGATAGATAGATAGATAGATAGATAGATAGATAGATAGAAATGAACAGTATTAAATAGATATGAATTAGACTGATAGATAGATAGATAGATAGAAATGAACAGTATTAAATATATATAAATTAGACAGATAGATAGATAGATATAAATGAACAGTATTAAATAGATATAAATTAAACAGATAGACAGATAGATATAAATTAGACAGACAGATAGATAGATAGATAGATAGATAGATAGATAGATAGATATAAATTAGACAGATACATAGATAGATATAAATTAGACAGATACATAGATAGATATAAATTAGACAGATAGATAGATATGAATTAGAGCGATAGAAATAAATTAGACAGATAGATATAAATTAGACAGATAGATAGATATAAATTAGACAGATAGATATAAATTAGACAGATAGATAGATATAAATGAACAGTATTAAATAGATATCAATTAGATAGATAGATAGATAGATAGATAGATAGATAGTAAATAGATAGATAGATAGATAGATAGATAGATAGATAGTAAATAGATAGATAGATAGATAGATAGTAAATAGATAGATAGATAGATAGATAGATAGATAGATAGATAGATAGATAGATAGATAGATAGATGTAAATGAACAGTATTAAATAGATATGAATTGGATAGACCGGCTAGAAGGCAGTAATGCCAGAAAAAGGTAATGTCTGTTCTGTCATTGTTTCTCTCCACAATATCTAGTCATAGACGACAAAAGTTGAAAAGAAATCCTATCTTAGCAGGGAAGCCGTTCATGTGACTCACAGCCTGAATCATTGCCACTGGAGAGATATCGGACAGTTAACCAGTTCAGTGTGTTCCTTTGTTTGTAAGATTGTCATAATACCTGCCAGATCCAATCGATATTCTGTCATCTGGGTTTTGACAAAACTACGAACTCTGCGGAGAACTTAGTCAACGAGATCCGTAAGAGCTTGGAAAAGAATTGATTTCAGGAGTAACAAGAAAAAAAAACTTGTCGCAAAAAGAAAGAGGAAAACCTAGACGACGAAAATTGTAGAAGAAGAAGAAGAAGAAGAGATAGAAACGGACAAGGATTAGCAGAGAGAAGTGTACGACGAAAAAAGAGAAAAAAAATAGTATGAGCAAACGGAGAAGTTAGACAATAATAAAAGCTATCACTTGCCATCTTCTGTTTTCCAGTACCTGGTTTTCTTTATTGTCCTTTCTTCTCGTTAAAGTTTTCTCATTATCTCAGTATCACTACCAGTAACCTCTTGGGTCTTAATGCCATATCACTTTGAAGTGGCAAAATGATTTAAAAAAAAAAAAAAAGAATTGTGACGAATGGGCAAATCATCTAACTCAAAATAAATAAATAGATAAATAAAAAGAGATCGTGTCCTGTGCACGGTTTACCGAAGAAAAGGAACAAGTAAATCCTGGATAATTGCTGCGTAAGTTATTTGTTTTTATTATTATCGTCGACTATCACGACTAACCGCAAGAACGTCCTGGGTAAGACGATTAATTACATCCGGCAGCAAAGCTTCTGATCAGGAGACTTTGAGGAACCACTCCTTAATTGCAGGTGTTCCCAGGTCCACTCTGACCCGGAGTGGTAGAACTTGTTAGGTTTCAAGCCATGGGCAAATATTTAACCACCAAACTGGGGTTAAAACACTATGAAAGTCTAAAAATAGGTTTTAATACCAGCAATAATTTTTTGAAGAAAAATTATTACCAGCAATATTTTATTACCAGCAATAGATTTTTGAAAATAATATATTACTAGCAATAAAATTCTTGTCGCCATTAAATAACCCATTGAGGCTGATATGCCGTAAAACAAACTCAACCAATCGTAAAATGTACCTCCTCCTCAATAAAAGCCGTTGATTTCCGTGACGAGGAGCTTATTTTATGGTTCATGAAAAAGAATGATTTCGCTGAACTAGAATATGTTGGATTTTTATTTGATTACCCTATTTTATTTTGCTTTTTGGACTTTTGACATTAGACTTCTGATTGGTCTTTCCTGCCGTTTGGATTTGCGATACAGACATTTTTTCTCCATCCTTTTTGTTTTGGACGTATGTTAACAAATTCATTTTCCTCATTTTGCGCGTAAGGAAATACAACGAACCCCGACTAGAATTGAAAGTCGGCTCTCCGATTTCCAATTCTGAACCATTATCCATTACACCATCCGCACACCCAAGATTAGAGTACTCGGTATTTCCAAGCGGCCACTCATCTCACTACTGAACAGACTCAATGTTGCTTAACTTAGGTGATCGCACGAGAACCGGCGTTGGAGCCCTATTTTATTTTGCTTTTTGGATATTTGAAATCATTGAGATTTCTGACTCGTCTTTCCTGCCTTTTCGATTTGCGATACGAATTTTTTTTTCACCGTCCTTGTTTAGGACGTATGTAATAGTAAGGCACTCTTTTAGTATTCTCAGTATATTCTGGCAAATGGTTTTCTAGGCGAAACTTAGATATGGCACAAGACCGAAAGTATGGGGCACCCAGAGAGAATCAAACTCACTATTCAGTCTTAAATGATCTATCGAGACAAGCTTGCTAACCATTACACCACGTTGAGGTGCCCTATTGTTTTACTAAGCGTAGCTTAGATGTGGCACAAGGCCTAAAATATGGGGGCACTCAGTGAGAATCGAACTCATTATTCAGTCTTAAATGATCAAGCAAGACAAGCTTGCTAACCATGACAAGTTGTGATGCCCAAGTTTTGTCTGGCAAAAGACCACAATGGAAGTGTCTATTAATTGAAACCATTATTGCTAATCAAATCAACGGGGTGCGGTTTAAATAAATTTCGGTGGGATTTCCTAATTTTCAAAAGTTTAATAAGCGTAACCCTTCTGTTTATTCGTACGGCAAGAATGACGAAAACCAAATTTTGCTTCCCGAATAAAGTAGATCGGAGCAGCGGGCAATTAAAATACTGGGTGAGTCCCTTAAGTTTTAAATTTGAATAAACGTAACATGTCCCCGTTTATTCGACTGAGGAAAACTACACTTGCTTCTCGAAACAACTAGGGGAGGAATACGCTTCTTTTTTCTTTTTTTTAAAGCTTTTTACCCCAGGCAAGGCTGAAAGCCACTATCACGCAAGGGGTTACAGAGGATTTGGAACAAGAGCAGATAGGAGTGATAGAAGAAAGGATGTGGAGAAGGATAGTAGATAGATCAATGCAACTGGAGATGTCGATTGACGTTACATTTGAATAGTTGGAGATTATAGTTGTCAGGGAAACAGGAATAGGGAAGGAAGTTCCACAGGGGTGAGGTGCGAGATATGAAGCTATTGGAGTAAAAGAGACGTCTACATTTAACAGTTTCAACAGTGAAAGGATGGGAACGGGATGCCAGCCTCGTATGACGCTTGAATTCAGGGAGCCTGGAAATCAGCGACAGCAGCTCATCGGAGCAATTACCATGGAAGTATTTGTAAAAGAGACAAAGTGAGGCGACGGCGCGTCTGTGAGAGAGAGACTGCAGACGAGAATCCAGATCAGGGCCAATTACATTGCATGCCCGTCTCTGGATCTTATCAAGAACCCCGAGGCAAACAGCAGGGGCTCCAGACCATATATGGCAGCAATACTCCATGCAAGGGCGGATGGTTGATTTGTAAATTTGGAGGATCGATTCTGGGGAGAAGAATTTTCTGGCCCGGCACAGGGAGCCAACTTTCCTTGCGGTGGATGAAGCAATTGACTCAATGTATTTGTTCCATCTCAGATCAGCAGACAGCGTGAGACCGAGCAGCCGCAGAGAGGAGCACTCGAGTAGTTGAGCTTCAGACATTCTAATGGGGTGCAGGGAAGGATCCTTGTGGTGATTAATAGATAGCAGTTTTGTTTTGGAGGCATTAAAGTTAACCAGCCAATTCCTGCCCCAGTTCACAACCGATTGAAGGTCCTTTTCGAGACGAACGGCCAGGTTAATTTTGTCAGCGACACTAGATTTGTTTCTGAGGCAGGAGTAAATTGTGGTGTCATCCGCGTAGATGCCAACTTGGGAATCTATGGCGTCAGGAAGATGTTTAAAATTAAGAGACTCTCCTCTCGAACTTTACGTTTTATTCGAAAGACAAGAGAACATTTCTGATTATTTGCATGTACGACTGTTATACTTTCTATCTGAGATAAGAGTGTAGTATATGTGCAATCCCTGAGCCTCTGGAGTTTGAATATTACATTTACTGAAAAACATGTCTAATGATGTTAAGCGGGAATAAATTGGGAAAGCAAAAGAGGTTTGCGAAAGAGGAAAGGTAAAACGTAAAAAGTTTGAGAAAAGGATTGGAAAAGCATGTGAAAGGAAAAAAATATATATATCTATACAGGGTGCGTTAGGTAACTTGTCGCCATTTTATATTTTTGATTTCGTGCATGCGCGTTGTTTGTTTCAGATTTTGTCGACTGCGCAGTATAGTAGTGTTAGTTGGGAATCGTCTGTGAGAAAAAGAGCACCATGAAACAAATTACTCCCCCAGAAATATCTAAAAAGCATGCCGTACTGCTTGGCATTCGCACAGGAAGTTCTAATACGAACATTTCGGGGTTTCAACCTGTTATGGTCCAGGTTAGGACCAAGGAAGAACAACACGAACACAAGAGTAGAAATAACGAAGATATATTACACGGAATAATAATAATACAAGATGTGGAAGGTGTTAGTATGACTGTCAGTCTGGTTTGGAGTGAACTACTATCGGCTCGACTCGATTCGTCCCTCTCTCTTGAGAGGCGTAGTATACATAGTGTTAGGAAGAATTCATTCTGTAGTTATAGGTCAGGACCCATAACACAACCCCCAGGACAGCGCGTTCGGGATGAGTTGGATGATATATCCAGTCAACATTATGGTATTTGGAGTGATCACTAGTGATGGCGTTGTTATGCCTCCATTCATCTTCCCACAGGGCCTCAGACTCAACACGGAAGCCTATATCAAGTGCCTTGAGGAGGTAGTTTTTCCCTAGGTCAAGAGGATGACTGCTGGAAGACGCTATGTCTGGCAACAGGACTCTGCAACATGCCACGCATGCAGGTGAATCCAGGCATAGCTGTCAGTTTCTACGACCACATCACCACTTACGCCTGGCCACCAAATTTCCCAGACTGCCACACCCTTTGATTATTATGTGTGCGGCGCCGTTGAACGAGAGACCAACAAGACCCCTTGTAACACCAAAGATAAACTGAAGGCAAGGATTATGGCAGCATTCACCAACTTAAACAAAGAGACCGTCGAGAAGAATTTCAGGAGATTCCGAAGTCGTCTGGAAGTCGTGGTTGAATCCAATGGCAAATTTTATTGAATATATTTACTCTTAGTATTTCCAGATATTTTTACGTAATTTTGGTGAATATATCTGTTAAAAGGAGATGTCAGTGTATTTTCATTTTTAGCGAAATTTAGACGACAATTTATCCATCGCGTACTCTATACAGAGAGGAGGAAGGATAGAAAAAAATTAAGCGAAAGGGGAGTTTGCATGTTGGATATCGAGACAGAATGTGCGAAAGATTGAAAGGCAGGATCGAAAGGATAGAAAATTCATAAAAATTGTTATACATTGAATTTCGTTATAGAGAACAAAAAAATTTTTTTTATTGGCTTTGTAGAATTTTTAAATGAATTTCAATGACAATCCGCCATTTTGTTCCACTATCTTTGAGGTAACTTTATGATTCTATCCTCCTAGAACTTAACATTTAAATGGTCGATTTGCTGGTTGAAGTGGTTTTTACATGCATCCAGAGAAGTTCTTCGTGTTAAGAGAATTTTGTAGATATCTAATTAAGTGATAATCCAGTGGGTTCAAAGTCAGCTGATGAGTACATTATGTATAGGAGGATTATCCAAGTTAATTTTTCTGCTCGGTCTGCAAAAAGGCCTTAGATTTGGCGTTGTTTTGATCGAAGAACAGAAAGAAGAAATTGGTTGCAAAGGTTAGAAAAAAAATAAGTGGGAAAAGTGGGTTGGAATGAGCAAATGCAGGAGGGGAAATGTTTGAGTACAACAGGATTGGAAAACCAGGTGAAAGGAAAAATAAATATGTATGCATATGAAAAATAAAATGGAGGTGGGATGGAAAAGAAAAAGAGGGCGGATAATCTGGCTGAATGTCACGTGACAATGAGCGAAAGACTGAAAGACGGGTGGGAAGCGGGTGGCAAAAAATGCAATATACAGTTAACATGATTAAGTAGAAGAATGTTCTTCTATGTACCGTCTTTTTTTTAAAAGGTAGGCGAACATGGCTCACCACGATTTCCTATCCTTTTAATGATTTTTTTTTTTTGCTATTCCGCCCGTGTTCTTTCGTCCATTTGCACTAACTCGTTTGTTAGGTTACCCGCTGCTTTCTGCTGTCTCTCTTGCCTTAGATATGACCTGTGAGTGTCAAGTTCTCCAAGCTCGTTTTCCGTATTATGTCCGAGGAATTTCAAGTGTTTATTTCCGCTTTTATTTTAACTCTTCTCCATTGCTCAGTCAATAGTATTTTCAGAATCCTTCTGTAGAATCAGATTTCTAACGTGATGAGTTTGTCGCTTCCGACTCGACAGGTGCTACCGACCAACACAATTGACTTCTTAATAATAGAAAACATTGTATTGAGATTTATTTACTAAACTTGCTGGAGTTCATCAAAAATTCGAAGTGGGAAGATTGTGTTGTGGAAGTAGAGTTGATTTTGTTTTAAAATCTCTTTCGAAAACTAATCTGGATTCAAACATCAATCATTGGCGCCAATGGTACTTGCACAACTCAGCTATCAGGAAAACCATGAAAATATATTAAATATTCAGTAGGCCTGGTTTGTAGGGCACCAGGCCAAAATTGGTTGCAGACACAGAAATGGAGGGAATCTGCTTACCTTTTGTAACCTATTCCTGCCCTCCTTCTCATTTTGGGAGTGGTGGTCATTAATGGGTTAGAGACAGAAACCTATAATTAATGACGGATTGACCTCCATAGTCGCGATCATCGGGTCAATGCGAACGATCCTTTCCTTAGCTGCAGTTTTGAAATCAGTGTATTCCTTCTCCTAAACCGATTGCTACCCAAGGCTATACAATCCATAGCTGGTGGGAGAACACTTGGATTCATGCCTTTCTCAGGGATATTAGCACCTAAGTGAATGTAATGAACTTGACGGAACTTTTTGTTTCCAGTTTCCATCAAACTTTGTCGGTACTCAACTGTTCAGATCATGGCATTGGTTGCAAACATAGAAATAGAGGGTGGCCTGCTTGCCTTTTTTAACCTATTCATGCTCTCCATCTCATTTTGGGAGTGGTGGTTATTAATGGATTATAGACAGAAACCTGTGATGCGAACGATCCTTTCCTTAGCTGCAGTTTTGAAGTTTGACTTCACTTAGACAGATTGCCACCCAAGGCTATACAACACATAGCTTGTGGGAGAACACTTAGATTCATACCTTTCTCAAGGGTATTAGCACGTAAGTGAATGTAATGCACTTGACTAGAATTCGAAACCGACTCTCAGATTCTTCAACCTGAGCCGTAATCCATTACTCTGCCGCGTCCTCTGAAGCTTAAGTTTAATACTGGGTTTATATTTTGTAATTAATTCCAGATTTTAGAGTTAGCATTAATGGGATATAAAATAAGAATCCAAATTCTTATGTCTTCCTATATGACAAGGAATGCTGGAAAATCTTCTCGCAGATGACGAGAATTGAGGTAACAGGAATGTAGTTCTGCAGAAGAATGCTGAGAAGGCCATGGTCTGATCAGTTGAGTACCGACAAATTTTTATGGAAATTGGAAACAAAAAAGGACACTTATAATTAAAATCAGGAGACAGTCGAAATTTATGGAGCATGTAATTGGGTTTGAATAATTTGACAATTACTAATGGATGTCAGTTATCTCCTGTTAATTCCCCTCTAGAAATTCTCCACCGCCTTAACCAGGTATTGAACTCACATTCTTTGGGTCATGTTACTGGCTCTAACTAACGCCTTTATCCTCTGTGCCATGTGTCCGTGAGGACCTGGCACAGTGAAACTAGAACAGTCTACCCCAGTGAGCGAAATAAAGGGTTCAGTTCGACATTCCAACCACCTGAAGAAGGCCGGAGCGTACAACGACCGAAACGTTGTGATAAACATGGCGACAAAGATAAGGACAGTAGTCCGAATAATGTATTTAATGTCATTCTAGTTACAAATTTTTCTATAAAAAGTAATTATCCTTAAAAACTCCATGTTACCATGCATGATTAGATGTTTTTAATAATTTCACCCAAAACAAGGCGGGGGTGCCACTGGTTCGCAGGGGGTTACGTAGAGTGAAGGTGTGAGAAAAACTGTGTACAGAGGGAATAGGGAAAGGATAAAAGATGAACGGGGTTCAAGACATCAGAAGATGGCGATTGACGTTGCATTTAAATTTTTGAAAATTGTAGCTATCAGAGAAGAAAGTAAACGGAAGGGTATTCCACAGGCAGGAAGTGCGAGAAACGAAGCTGTTGGAGTAGAAGGGGCGGTTATATTTAACAATTTCAACGGCAACAGGTTGGGACCTAGATGCCAGTGTCGTAGCATGGTTAAATATATGTAGTCGGGGCACCAGGAAAAAAAAAGATCAACAGAACAGTCGCCATGGAAATATTTGTAGAAAAGACAGAGGGAAGCCACATCACGTCTGTGAGAAAGTGACTGGAGCCGAGATGCCAAGTCAGGATCGATTACATTGCAGATCCTTCTCTGGATTTTGTCGAGAAACTCGAGATGAACAGCTAGGGCAACAGACCAGATATGGCAACTGATATGCACGGACGAATGGTAGATTTGTATTTTAGATTAGATGGCGATTTGTAGATATGAAGGATGAACTCTGACGAGAAAAACTTTCTGTCACGATACAATGAGCCAACTTTCCTTGCAGCAGATGCAGCTGTTGATTCAATATAGTTGTTCTACTTCCGGTCATTCGAAAGCGTAAGGCCAAGAAGGCGCAGAGAGGCATTCTCGTGGAGTTTAGTATCATGGTTGTTAGTGAAAGAAACAAACCAAGATGAAAGTTATGGATCGGAGGTACCAAAAGGAAGCAAGTTTCAAAATTGAAATATCTAGGAAGTGTCTTAACAACGGATGTAAAATAGGACACCACAAACCGAAGGTGCATTGGGATAGCGAAAGATGCCTTCCAGAAACAAAGCAAAGTATTAAGAAAAGAAGAAGACCTGAGTTAACAGAAAATGTAGTTCTACAGAATGATGCTGGGTAGAGCATGGTCTGAACATTTGAGTACCGAAAAAGTTTTATAAAAAGTGGAAAGAAAAAGGGACATTTATGCTTAGAATCAGAAAGAGACAGTTAAAATTTCTGGGGCACATAATGAGGCTTGGAAAATGTGACCCTCACAGGATATATAGAAGGCAGGAAGGACAGAGAAAAGCAGAGTAGAACCTACCTATCGAACTTTCGGATATGGCTGTCAGAACAGGGACTAGAAGAAAGAGCGAAAAGACAAAATTTACTAATAGCTAAAAAAGGACAGGAAATTGTGGAAAGCCATGATCGACCAACTTCTGAAGGAAAACGGCAGATACAAAATACATGAGCTTATTTAAATGGTTGGCAGAACAGAGGTTAGAATTGATAGAGAAAGACAAAATTTACTAAGAGCTAAAAAAGGACAGGAAATTGTGGAGAGCCATGATTGCCCAAGTTCTGAAGGAGCACGGCACATAGAAGAAGAATCCCTTCCTATAGTGACTGTTTTTGCCAGCAAACTATATACAACTATCTCTACCACGAAACAGTTCACTCACGTTTCTTCTTCAAAAATAGAAAATAAACAAATAAAAACGTTCAGAATTGTTCATAATAAAGCAAGATCTCGTCGTAAGAGAATTTCCAGTCATAAAAATAACGACAGGTAAGAGGCAAATTCAACAGCAGTTTTCTTCCATTTACGACGTTACAACAACAGTCAAGATATCGCCAAATACATTTCTTATCTATTTAACGAGCACCCTGCCCCCCACGAAGGCAATAACCGGTGCCAATATCCAGATGTTCGACAACTTATTTCTCACTAGAGAGTTTAGATATTGTATCGGACTACAATTACATACATATATAAAGAGAAAATAATCTGCAATTTTTTGTATAGAAAAACAGTGTTATGTTTTTATTACTTTTGTTATTGAGTATCTCACAAAAACGAAAACAAACTTAATAAAATTGACTAGACTATATACACAAACATATCTGAAGAGAGAATTAAATTTTGAATTCCCATCTCCTTCATGCGCATGCGTAGTTACATCAAGGAAAAAATCACTTCAGTCCGATGAAATCCTAAAAGACGAAATGCGTCATAGAAACAAAATGCAATTTGTCATTAATTTTCCTCACAATACATATATATATATATATATATATATATATATATATACATACACACACATATATATATATACACTCACACATATAGATATATATACATATATATATATATACACACACATATATATATATACACACACACACACACACATATATATATACACACACACACACACACACATATATATATATATATATATATATGTAAAGTGTGTAACAGCAAAATTGTCCCAATCGCGTAACAGCAAAATTGTCCAGTTGTTCGATTAAGTTTTGAACCGTTGTATCTTAGAGATGATTAAAGATATCTTATTGGAATTCTCCGAGGTTTTTACAACACTATTGGACTCTAATTTGAACAATAAGAATATATCTAGCACTAAGTTCAGATGATGATCCGTCTTGCTTATGTGACATCCGGATTCAGTTTTTCTCTCTACTCTTTTTTTAAACTTATTCACCGTTCTCTTGATCGATCTCAAATGGACATTGAAGATGGAAGCCAGATTATGAATGTCGGTACCATTACTGAAGGCCGTAATGATCTTTTTCGTTTCACGATTACTCAGTTGGGAGGACATAGTGGGACTAACGCGGAACGATTTTAACCTGTTCTCTTTCTCGTTGAATAACTCAAATGCTGTCAAGATGGCTAAACATCTTATCTGAAAACCTGGAGAAAAGAAACTCAATTAGTTTAATGTTTTTTTTTTAGATATTAAACATTTTGTGAGATAGACAATTATCCCATGCTATTACGCGATTTGGACAATTTTACTTTTACACCCGGTATATATATATATATATATATATATATATATATATATATATATATATATATATATATATATATTAAGCATTTCACCCCAAGCAAGGCGGAATGCCTCTAGCACATGGAGATGTCGATTAACATTATATTTGAATTGTTGGAGATTATAGCTATCAGGGAAACCAGTAAAAAGAAGGGAATTCCACAGACGAGAGGTGTGAGACATGAAGCTATTGGAGTAGAAGCGACGGCCACATTTTACCGTTTCGTCAGTGAAAGGGTGTGACCGTGATGCCTAGTAGCACGCTTAAATTCATGCAGTCTGTGAACTAGCGAAAGTAGCTCGTCGGAGCAGTTACCGTGAAAGTATTTGTAGAAAAGACAGAGGGGGGGCGACGACACGTCTGTGAGAGAACGACTGTAGACGAGATGCCAGATCAGAACCAATTACATTGCAAATCCGTCTCTGGATCTTGTCGAGGACCTGAAGGAGAACAGCGAAGGCACCGGACCATATATGGCAGCAGTATTCCATGCGAGGGCGAATGGTTGATTTATAGATTTGAAGGATGGACTCGGAAGAGAAAACCTTTTTGGTGCGACACAGGGAGCCAACTTTCCTTGCGGTGGATGAAGCAATTGATTCAATGTAATTGTTCCATCTCAGGTCAGCGGACAGTGTGAGCCCAAGCAGTCGCAAAGAGGTGCTCTCGTGGAGTTTAGCATCAGACATTTTAATGGATGGAAGGAATGGTTCCCTGTGATGAGTAATAGAGAGCAATTTTGTTTTAGAGGCATTAAAGTTAACCAGCCAATTCCTGCCCCAGTCTACAACCGATTGGAGATCCTTTTCGAGACTAACGCCAGGTTAGTTTTGTCAGCGATACCAGACTTGCTATTGAGGCAGATGTAAATAGTAGTGTCGTCAGCATAGATGCCTACTTGGGAACTGATGACATCGGGGAGATCGTTAATGAAGATAAGGAACAGAGTATGGCCCAGGATAGAGCCTTGGGAAATAGCTGCCTTCGTGGGAAAGGAACCGGAGGAGGATCCGTTAAGGACGACCTTCATTACACGGTTTTATAGGAATGATCGTATTAAGTCAATTAATCGACCTGAAATTCCGTATCCATTAATCTTACGAAGGAGGCCGACATGCCAGACTCTATCAATCGCTTTAGAGATATTTAGAGCTACGGCACGAGCTTCTCCGTTATTGTGGAGTGCTTGGTAAACAATTGTGTGTGTGTTATAATGTTCATATCAAATCTCAGTTCGGATTAATAATAAAGGAGTATTTAACCACGTGGATTAATATTACAATACCCGGGTTCGGGTAGAAAACTGGCCTTAGCTGGTCATTGCATCTCAGGCTGAAAGATGGACTTGCGCGTTTCTTGCGACTATGTTTATAGTCAGTTCACGTTTAACACTACAGTGTAGAGAATGTCGGTCACGATCTAGTGCTACATAATCACAAACAAAGACCTCGACTCGATAACAGAAACCCCCATCACTTGAGGAGTTTCAACAACGGCAACAAGTGTAAGGGATAGCACGTCTAACTCGAAGAGAAAATAACGACTTCAGATATTGAGGTACAATAGTGGGTTATCAATTATAGTGATGTGGATGAGTGCTGAAACAGATTAGTTTGATTTGGCCTTTGTTACTTAGACAGCCCTCCATAAGAGGGATATAAAACAAGAAAATCAAATTTATATACATTTAAATCAATTTAGGTCTTTACAAATAAAATTAATGTATTTTGGTTGATACAAGGTCATCAAAATGTTCGTAGTAGTCCTTGCAAGAATGAGTTTATGTGTACGTAGGCAAGAACGTATGTGTGGATGTATGTATGTATGTATGTATGTATGTATGAGCGTTATCGTTGGGTAGGAATGTCTTTGAAGTAATCGCTCATTCTTAAATGTTCCTTTCGTTTATCAAGTATAAAGAGGGTGAGGGAGAAAGGTAGAGATAATAATAACGGTTGCTTGAACACTATGGAGAAAGGGAATTTTAAACAGCTGATGCTGATGATAGATAACGCTCTTAACGCAGAGCTCTTCGTAAGAATTGAGCGCTTTCGCTACTGGTCTTATATACATCACGTATATAATACGTTAAAAAGTTCCCTTTCTCTGCCGTGCGCCGATAGTCTATGGGTAAGAGTCTCCGACTGATGCCAAATCGGTCGAGTTTCGATCTCGGCTTGAAGCAATCAGATGTCTATCCACACTGATGAGCTGCGAAACTGTCTGTGAATGATATATATATATATATATATATATATATATATATATATATATATATATATATCCTCACCTCTACCAAATATCTAAATAATACAAACCAAACAGGGAATTATAAATGTAATAAAACTCGTTGTCTAGTTTGCAAACACCTAATAACAGATAGTGAATTTTCTGTACCCAAATCCAAAATCAAAATACATCCACCTCGCCTCACCTGTGATAGCAATAATATAATTTACTACCTATTCTGCACAATATGTCCTAATAGTGGATATATTGGCGAATCTGGAACTAATTTTAGATTTCGTTTCAACAACCACAAACTAGACATACGTCAAAACAATACTCATTCCCCCATAGCTGAACACTTTAATCAATCAGGACACTCATTAGACAACTGTAAATGTATATTGATAGACTCAGGTTTTAGTACAACATACACACGAAGAAAAAAAGAGAAATACTGGATTTTAAAATTAGACACATATAAACTAGGGTTAAACAAAGACTTGGGTATTTTAAATCTGTATAAATATTTCAATAGTTAAAAAATTTCTTTAGATATAGTTAAAAAAAACCTTTTTAAACAACATCTAAAATACAATCGTTAGGTTTACGTTAAAAAATTCAAACACAGTTGCATTCCACATCACGTGACGTCCGCGTCTAACGAAGAACGCTGTAAAGTGTAAACAAACTGCCAAATACAGTAATACAGTAATAAAATTAATTTCTGAGGAAGGACCGAGGTGGTCTGAAATATTAAATATATATAAAAACATATGAATAAATACTTTCTCAAAAAAACACCCAATTTTTTTTCAGTTGTTTTATCCATATTATATATATATATATATATATATATATATATATATATATATATATATATATATATATATATATATATATTATATATATATATATATATATATATATATAGGCAGCATATCTTCATTCAAAAATGAATCATACAATAATATAGACATATTAAATGTATTTATTTTTGTAATAATCTTTTCTAGTTCCCTGACCAGTTTCTTGTGTTTATGGTGAAATTCATCAAGGAAGACGCTATAGTTTTTTCTTACCCATGTACTTGACATCAAGAAACTGGCCAGAGATCTAGAAAGGATTATTATAAAACAAATAGACATAATATGTCTATATTATTCAATGAAACATGTTTGAATGAACATATATATTCCAGTTAATTGAAACCCCGCTGAAAACGGAATAACTTTACAACTAGGGGCGTGATAAAAGGATGTGTCTTCTCACCAGACTTTCTGAGTGAACAAACCTTGAGATGATTACATCTCCTACCAGGATTCATTATTGACGGCCACAATCTTAACATTAAATAAGCATATAACTAATTTAAGATAACAGAATCAGAAACTACTAAGAACGTAGTAAAAGAAAGCAAAAAGAAAAGACGAATCATCAATTATAAAAAGGCAGAATA
>OZ038492.1:80592193-80604693 GCA_964036315.1 Acanthosepion esculentum | reverse complement strand
TTGTTTTTTCTGTTTTCTGTAGGTCTGATGAATTGGATCGTTTTTACGATTCCAATGTAATAAATTGTGACCATGGAATTTTAGTGTTTAATTCTTTTTATTATATATATATATATATATATATATATATATATATATATATATATATATATATATATATATACATATATATATATATATATATATATATATATATATATATGTATATATATATGCATATATATATGCATATATATATATGCATATATATATATACATTTATTTATATATATATATGTATATGAAGAAATATAGTCTTAAAGTGTGCTGTATTCATGGGATAAAGTGCTCAATATCAGAGATAGAGCGTGTGTAAATATAAAAGTGAACAGAGAAGTCAACATTTAGAGGTGACAGTCTGTTTCATGTTAGATGCAATCGTCAGGCAATTAGTGCTGTTATTTTTCTCGGCTATTTATATATACGGGTCAGTGGTGCATTGTGGGTAGTCTATTTTGGCGCTTATTTTTACCGGAATTCGTTTATTTGTTTATTTATTTATTTGTGTCAAATTATTTTGTTTTTATTTAATATTATTTTTATTTTTTATATTATATAATTATTTATTTACTTATTTTAGTTTGATCTGTGTTTTTATTAACGTAGTAAAAATGTCTTTATATAGCTTATTCTGGGTAGTCTATTATGGCCGTTATTTTACCGGAAATTGTTTATTTGCTTATTTATTTGGGTCAAATTGTTTTGCTTGTTTGTATTATTTTTTATCTTATATATTTTTTTATATCTAGCATGAAACAGACAATCGCCTCTAAATGTTGACTTCTCTGTTTACTTTTATATTTATATATATATATATATATATATATATATATATATATATATATATGTATATATATATGTATATATATATATGTATATATATATGCATATATATATGTATATATATATATGTATATGCTTATATATATATGTTTAATATAGGTATATATACGCTTAATATATATATATATGCTTAATATATATATATATATATGATTATATATATATATATTTTATATATATATGCGTTATATATATATGCTTTATATATATATATGCTTTATAATTATAGAGTTTATAAATATTATTTATATATATATATGCTTTATAATTTTAGACTTCATATATATATTATTTATATATATATATATGCTTTATATATATATACTTTATATACATATATATATATGTATGCTTTATATATATATACTTTATATGCTTTATATATATATACTTTATATATGTATATACTTTATATATATATTTATATATATATGCTTTATATATATATATATACTTTATATATGCTTCACATATATATATGCTTTATATATATTCGTTTCATATATATATATGCATCATATATATATACTTTATATTTATGCTTCATATGTATATATTTTATATATATATATAATCTTTATATATGTATACTTTATATATATACTTTATATATATATGGTATATATGTATATAATTTATATGTATATATGCTTTATATATATATGCTTTACATATACTGTATATATATATATATGCTTCATATATACTTTATATATATGTGTGATTTATATATATATACTTTATATATATACACATAAATATATACTTTATATATATATGTTTTATATGTACTTTATATATATATATGCTTTATATATATATGATTTATATATATATATATGCTTTATATATATATGCTTTATATATATTTACTTCATATATATATGCTTCATATATATACTTTATATATATATATTTTGTATATATATATATTTTGTATATATATATACATTATATATATAGGCTTTATATATATATGCTTTATATATATATATATATACTTGATATATATATACTTGATATATATATATATATATGCTTCATATATATATATATATGCCATATATATATATGCTTTGTATATATATAATATATATATATATGCTTTATAGATATATATACTTTATAGATATATATGCTTCCTATATATATATGCTTCCTATATATACACTTTTTATATATACTTAATATATATATGATTTATACATATATACTTTATATATATGCTGCATATATATATAGTTTATATATATATACTTTATATATATAATTTCTATATATATATACTTTCTATATATATGCTTTACATATATATATATACTTTATATATATATATAAAGTATATATTTATATATACTTTATGTGTATATGTACTTTATATATATCCTTTATATATATACTTTATATATATATACTTTATATATATGCTTTATACATATATACTTTATATATGTATATATGCTTTATATATATAGATACTTTATATATGTATATATGCTTCATATATATATACTTTATATATATATGCTTTATATATATATATACATGCTTTATATATATTTACTTTATATACATACTTTATATATATATACTTTATTTATATATATACTTTATATATATACTTTATAAATATATACTTTATGTATATGTACATACTTTATAATTATATACTTTATACATATATGATTTATATATATATATATATACTTTACATATATATACTTTACATGTATATATACTTTATATATATACTTTATATACATATACTTTATATATATATATACTTTATATATAATATGTATATATATGCTTCATATAATATATATATATGCTTTATATATAATATATATATGCTTTTTATATAATATACACATATATGCTTTATTTATAATATATATATATATGCTTCATATATAATATATATGTATATATATATGCTTTATATATTATCTATACTTCATATATATTCATACATATTATCTGGGATTAATTTATGCCTAATTTTCCACTCCGCCCTACTATATCTCAAATTTCCACTCGTGTCTACCAACTAACTAAAACGCTTAACGTATTAATTACACCATGCATACGTAACAAATAGAACATTAAATCAACCCTTGAACTCATACTAATATTAAAGACCGTAAAACCTAATGATGAAATCATAGTATCACTTGACGTTGAAAATCTTTTCACTAACGTTCCAGCTAGAGAAACCACTGACATTATTATTAAGAATATACATAATGATTCAGCTCTACTCCCATTAAAAATTAAGCCTAAAATATTAAGAAAATTACTTTTAACCTGTACAACTGAAGTCGCATATTATGATCACGGGGTTCAGTTTTGGGTTCAACCTTCAGTAAATTCTACATGGCCAACCTAGAAAATAATATATTTGGCACCACTAAGAAACCTTTCATCTACCTAAGATTTGTAGATGATATCCTTATTTAAATAAAAAAAAATAAGAAATAATGGAACTCAAAAAATAAAAATAAAAACATAAAAAAAAACTGTTCTCAAGTTCACATACGAAACGAACTGAAAGATAGCCAAATCCCTTTCCTGAACATTTTAATAGACAAAAATCGTAACATATTTTCTACTTCCTCATATAAAAACTCAACCAACAACTTTCAGCTATAAGAGTGAATGTCCTAATTACTACAAAATAGCACTTATACAGAATTTAATTAACCGAACACAAAATAATTCCCTCACAATATAAGATTTTCTACACTGAACTAAAAATATTAAGCAGTCTCTCATTAATAATGACATCCCAAACCACATTGAACAAATAAAACGATATATAAAAAAAACCTCAACACATGTCGAATAGAATAGATTGTATTATTTTTAATTATTAGGTCAATCCATAAGTTCTGTCAGAATTTTAACTTTTTGTTAAAATGAACGCAATTTAAAGAGTATTTTTATAATGTCTAATGGAACTGAAGATTATTTTTATGTTTAGATGCATTTAAACTGATCAAATTTTATTTCTGGATTATACGATATAAACAACAAAGTAATCTCGAGTGGAAAGATTACAATAACACAAGAAATCAGGTAACAAATAACAATGGTTTATTGTACGTAAAGTATAAATGAGCAAGAGTTCGTAATACTAAGGGAAACAGGAGATAAGTCACGGAGGTTCGTAAGGGTTGCCTTCTCTCTCTCTCTCTCTCTCTCTCTCTCTCTCTCTTTCTCTCTCTCTCTCTCTCTCTGTCTCACTTTCCCTCTCCTTCAATAGCTCGTCAGTCTTTTATAGACTGACCAATCCATATCAGGGTGTGCCGGGTTGTTTCACTATAACAATTTCAGAGAACAATAAAATTAAATTTTGTTTGATTAAAATCCTGCTAACATGGAAGTACCCAAGCATCATGTGAGGCACATAATGCTTTATGAATTCAAAAAAGGAAACTCAGCAGCCGAAGTGGCTAGAAACATTTACTCAGTTTATGGAGAGGAATGTGTGAATGAAAGAACTTGCAGAAGATGGTTTGCAAAATTCAGAGGTGGAGATTTTACCCTTGAAGGTGAAGATCGAACCGGACGTCCAGTTGAATTTGATGAAAAGGTTCTCGAAGCAGCCCTTGAAGAAAATCCTGATTTATCAGTTGAGGAATTGGCAGTGGTTCTCAGTTCAAACCATACAACTGTTCATCGTCATCTTCAACTACTTGGAAAAGTTCCTAAACTTGGAAAATGGGTGCCTCATGAATTGTCTGAAAACAACCTCAAATCCCGAGTTGACATCTGCTCTTCTCTCCATTCTCGCCAACTTGTTTCACCTTTTTTGGATAGACTAGTGACTGTCGACGAAAAATGGATCTTTTATCGAAATTTTAAGCGTCGTAGACAGTGGCTTGGTAAAGGGGAAGGACCCCAGCCACAGCCGAGTAGGAAACATCATGGGCAAAATATTCTTCTTTCAATCTGGTAGGATTGCCAAGGAATAATCCACTTTGAATTCTTACCACCTAATGCAACAATTAATACTCAAATATACTGTCAGCAATTAGAGCGTTTGAACCAAGCTTTGAGGAAAAAAGACCTGGTCTAGTGAATCGAAAACGGGTGATGTTTCATCAGGACAATGCGCGACCACACACAGCAAGAATCACGTCACAAAAGATCGAAGAACTTGGTTGGAAGAAAATTCCTCATCCACCTTATTCTCCCGATCTTGCTCCTTCAGACTACCATTTGTTTCGTAGCTTACAGAATCATTTCGAAGAAACCGCTTTTGTAACACAGGAAGAGGTTAAAACTGACATTTGTGAGTTGTTCGAATCAAAGCCACAAGAATTTTACATTAATGGAATTAGTAAGATGGAAGGAATCATAGATAATCAGGGAAAATACATTGTTGATTGAATCTGTAATTAAATGTAACATTTGGTCACTTGTTTTCTTTAGTCAAAATTCGGACAGAACTTATGGGAGGACCTGATATATATATATATATATATATATATATATATATATATATATATATATATATATATATATATATATATATATATGTGTGTGTGTGTGTGTGTGTGTGTAGTTAAATTCCCAGATCAATTCTGTGGACAAGACAGATTGGTATAAAATGACAATTGGAAAAATCTTAGATTTTGCCGACGCGTTTCGTCTTCCGACTTTTTCAAGGCAAAAATGAAATCAAAATATCTCCGATGTTATAGTTACATTAAAAATCCAAATTTAAAAAGATAGACGCTTCTGTCAAAGGCTTTTTTCTGGTTAATGTAAATTACCTTTATAGTAAGAGATTTTTTCCCTGTCGACAATACAGTTATATTCCCAGATCAAAAAAAATCTCTTACTATAAAGGTAATTTGCATTAACCAGAAAAGTGCCTTGGACAGAAGCGTCTATCTTTTTAAATTTGGATTTTTAATCTAACTATAACATCGGAGATATTTCGATTTCATTTTTGCCTTGAAAAAGTCGGAAGACGAAACGCGTCGGCAAAATCTAAGATTTTTCAAATTGTCATTTTATACCATATATATATATGTGTGTGTGTGTGTGTTTGTTTGTGTGTGTGTGTGTGTGTGTGTTTGTGTGTGTGTGTGTGTATTAAAACTCTCCGCCCCCCACCCGAAAATGGCTAAGGAAATAGCCGAAAGCGCTTGTAACAATGGATGATATGGACAGTTTTTGTACCCACTCTCTCCCACCAAACGTGAAAATGTAACAACGCTGGGAAAACTAAATAAAAAATTAATAAAATATCATATTTAACTAAATATGTTTAAAAGAAAGCTTGCTGCTCATATATATATATATATATATATATATATATATATATATATATATATATATATATATATATATATATATATATATATATATAATGTACGTCTGAAAGCTGAGTGGATCGTTAAGTGTAGCAAGATCAGTCGTTATAGTTTGGGATAATTGATATAAAATGGTCGGTATTTGTGAGATTCTAAAACGTAGTGCGAAGCTAAGTTTGTTTGTTTTTACATTTCCATATAGATAACCAGGATAATACTCAGCACTTCTGCGTTATTACATGCGGGGGAGGTTGTGTACCATTTTGGGGCCCGGCCCAAAAAGATAACTATGCTTTGAAGTGTCTGGAGAACTCTATAAGTGATTGATAGAATAAACAGATGATAGCATTCTGAATTCTGTGGACAATTTCCACTTTATATTCATTACTTGAATTACAAAGATGCGTAGGCACAGCTCAGATAGACCGGCCATGTGATCCGCATGAATGCGTCCAGAACGGGCGCGTCAGTTGTTGAATGAAAAACTGGAACCGTGCCTAGGGTACAAAAACAACTTTAAGTTAAACTTGAAGGGGACCAAACTTCAGCCTTGCCATCAGGAGCATAGTGCTGCTGCTTGTTCATGTGACACAATCTGTGCACCAAATGAATAAAGCAATTTCAGATGAGCCAAGAAATAAGGCGTCCGTACTTTTTCTTTTTTTTTTTTTGCACCACTTGCAACCGTGTTCCCGATTCTGCTTCGTCCTCGGGAGTCATGCGCATTCCCACGGGTGTTGATTGCGTAATAAACCCGTATTTCCCCGAATTCGATAGACTGCGATAGTAAATAATAATGATAAGTCGAATGCGGGGATAAGTTTGAAAAATCATCAGCTCGAACCCAGATCACTACATCATCAGGCATTTACAGTATCACTAGACTTGTAATAAGTTTTCTTTTGTCTGTTTTACTGGTCTACAGCCACATGATGTCGAAACCAGTTCTCAATCGCCTAGTCTAGATGGATGACCACTTGAGTCTACCAGGTGATGTAAGCTTCGATATACCGGTGCCGTAATAGATAACGGCACGGAATCGGAAATCGCCGAGTTCCAATTCAAGTCGGGTTCTTATATTTACATACGCGCAAATATTCGATATACCGGTGCCGTAATAGATAACGGCACGGAATCGGAAATCGCCGAGTTCCAATTCAAGTCGGGTTCTTATATTTACATACGCGCAAATATTCTTGAGGAAGCTATGAATCCACTTCTTCCCCCCACCTATGGGTTAATTAGTCGGACTTGTATCAGCATCTCATTACTATCTAAAAATAATTCCTACAAATCTAAAAATATTTTCAGACCTTTAATAAGCTGCAAAAGTTTGATAAATCGTAAAAAAAACAAGTCTATCGATCAAGTTCTAGAAACCTCCGATATTTCGAAGTTGAATTGGTTGTGGACTCCGGCAGGAATTGGCTGGTTAACTTTAATGCCTCTAAAACAAAATTGCTCTCTATTACTCACCACAGGGAACCGTCCCTTCCTCCCGTTAGAATGTCTGATGCTCAACTCCACGAGAGCACCTCTTTGCAACTGCTTGGTTTCACACTGTCCGCTGACCTAAGATGGAACAAATACATTGAATCAATAGCTTTATCCACCGCAAGGAAAGTCGGTTCCCTGTGTTGCACCAAAAAGTTTTTCTCGTCCGAGTCCGTCCTTCAAATCTATAAATCAACCATTCGCCCTTGCATGGAATACTGCTATCATATATGGTCTGGGGCCCCCGCTGTTCGTCTTAAGGTCCTCGACAAAATTCAGAGACGGATATGCAATGTAATTGGCTCTGATCTGGCATCTCGTTTACAGTCGCTCTCTCACAGACGTGTCGTCGCTTCCCTCTGTCTTTTCTACAAATACTTTCACGGCAAGTGCTCCGACGAGCTACTTTCGCTTGTTCTGCTAGGCTGGCATCTCGCTCTCACCGCTTCACTGTCGAAAATGTTAAATGTGGCCGTCTCTTCTACTTCCAATAGCTTCATGTCTCGCACCTCCTGCCTGTGGAATTCCCTTCTTTTTACTTGTTTCCCTGATAGTTTATAATCTCTAACTATTCAAATGTAATGTCAATCGACATCTCTAAATGTCTTGATCTATTCCCTCTCCTTCTCTTCATCCTTTCCTCTATCACTCCTCTTTACTCTTGTTCCCACTCTCTGTAACCCCTTGCGTTCCAGTGGCATCCCGCCTTGCTTGGGGTGAATTGCTTAAAAAATAAAATAAATAGAATCTAAAACATCAACATCTCAGTAGGGAATATACTACACTGTCACGCATTTCCATCCTAACTGCCTACCAGATGGCCGTATTTTTTTAATTTTGCGTAAAGGATCATTGGGTGTTACGTTCGAAATGAACAGTTTGCCTACTTTTGCAATTAAAGACTAAGCCTAGGAAGGCTTTTTCGAGAAAACCATATTTATCTGGACATAATAGACGATAGACGAAATCAGATGCGACTTGGCGTTGCTGCGCGATCTTTTTATGCGTATTTACCCTGGATTCGAATCAGGGTAGAATTCTCACTTTAACACAGACTACTAAAGAAGCTTGCCGATTAAAAGCCTGCAGTTCTTGTTAATCTTACTTTTTCTTCTATGTGTCGTGGGCGATTATGGCTCTCCACAATTTCTGTGGCTCTTAGTAAGACAAAAAGATTGTGCTACCCTGCTTTTCTTTAAAAAAAATAAAAGAATTAATTCCTGCATTTCTTACAATTAATTAGTTAATTCCAAACTAAAATAATTTGAATAAAAATTTGCATTCTTTTTTTAATTTTTTCAATAACATCACTTACTCACTTTCGTTTATTAGACAATGAACTGCGTTACTTCGCGATCTCCATAGATGGCCTAACTTTTAAGCTAACCTGATGAATATCTTTGATTTATGAGCGTTCATAAAGTGAAAATTTTTGAAACGCCAATAACATTTCTGCTCTTGTATATAAATACTTGTCACAAAATAAAATCCTTCCATTTGCCTTGATAAAGTCCATCAGAGGACGAAACGCGTCGGCTAAGATAAGTTTTCCTTTTGTCTTTATTCATATATATACATGATTGTGTGTGTGTGTGCGTCTGTGAGTGTGTGTGTGTGTGTTTTGTATGTGCGAGTGTATGCATGTAAACGTATGTATGTGATTCCCTAGATATTTGAAATGATACTAATTATGAATAATTTTTCATTTGGATCAATTATAATTACTCCCACGCATACAGACACATACCTACGCATATGTCCCCGCGTGCAAATATATATATATATATATATATATATATATATATATATATATATATATATATATATATATATATATATATATATATATGAAGTTTCTGTAAGATAGAATTAGAAAAAAGCTACTATTTTTCCAGCTGACTTATGTCAAAATATTGGCCTTTAATACGCAGACAATCGGACATTGTCCACCTTGTTAAGAGATTACGCCCAAAATCTATACATATGGCCGACCAGACAGCCATCCTTTTTCCAGATTGTTTAGAGGTTAGGTCATGCAATTATTGCGTCCACAACCCTTACATTGAATGCCGTCACCTGACTGGCTCGTTTAGGAGGGGAAAATATCTAGCTTTTTATCGCCAATTAGTCACCCGCTGGAATTGAACTTATCTCTTATCTTTTGTACTGATCGGATATGGCAGAATATTAAATGGAAAAATAACAGTCAATAATAATAATAATAATAACTTGGGAATCCCGTAGAGATTGTACTGTTGTTGGCAATGCACGGTTTATATATTTGCTTAAGTGTTGCAAACATTTTGTTGTTGTTTTTTATTGAGTCGCACTTAGAATAGCATAAATACATAAGTCCGGGACATCCCGTGAAGAACTAATTCTAATAGCAAAGAGATGCTAGAAAAATCACTGTCACCGGAATGAGCTTATAGTGGCTGAAATTAAACCAAATAAATAAATACATGAATAAAAGACGTGCATTGCAACGAAGAAAGTTAAAGAATAAAAAAAAGGTATTAGAATAATTTTACATTACTACAGACAAATTACAAGAAAAACTGACGTTAAACCAATAACATTTTGAAAGAAGATCACAGTATTAAACCTAAGGAAATGGACACACACACACACAAAGATATATATATATATATATATATATATATATATATATATATATATATATATATATATATATTAAATTATTATTAATAATTATATTTAAGTGATTCATCGAGTCTGAAACATCTACAGAATGCAGAAAGCACAGGACGACCGTTTCGTCCTATATTTGGGACTCATCATACCAACTGTTCCAACGGTCCTCCGGGGGACACCGTCCTATGGTTAAAGTGAATCTCAGTAGAGTTCTACCACGGAATATGTGAATGAGCGGCGCTATATTGAGTCTGATTTGCTACCTCTTCGTCACCGAGGCCCGTTGGAACAGTGTTCATAGTTAAGTATGGTGAAGCAAACGATAAAGTTTATATAAGGGTTTCTTTTTATAAGGTAAGTGGGACAATCCTTTTAATGATAATGTTAGGTTTATACATCCATGTTAAAAATTCTGCATGCATATACATATACAAAAACAAATCAAAATTCTTTTAAAAAATATCCGGGGTCGTCCGATTGTATTAAGCTTTACAATATATGATTAGTAAATACAGGTTTACTTAATAACAATATTTTCTAAGAGTTACACTATTAAAACTGAATTTTTAAAAATTAAAATCTTTATAAATTATTCAATTTAAAATTGTAAAAGTATGGAAATGAATCTTGTAAAAATTAATTTTTCATCGAAAATTTTTTTCTTCAATCAATATTGTCTTTAATATAGTATAATAAACAGTATTAAATAACATTTCCCGGCCTGAATGCCCGAGAAATTTTCATAGAAAATATTCGTCCTCCGAACCTGTATCCTATAAGGAACCGTCATATAGCTTGACGTGCCTTAACCGATTCGGCCACTGAGAATCAGGCCGGTAAATGTTATTTAATACTGTTTATTATAAACAGAGCATTTACTTAAATACTTGTATCTATAAAAAGAATGTTAAACATAAAAATGTCTTTAAATAATTGCCGGACTTTGTCCATTTCATAATATACGCGGGTCATTCAATAAATAAGGTGAATTTTTCGGTATAAGGACTTCTAATACAGATAGAAGCTTACTTTTTTTTCAACGTAGTCTCCGAGCTCTGTCACACACTTTTCCCATCTGTGCACAAGCTTCCGTATTCCCTCACCGTAAAAATCTTTGGACTGATGTCTCAGCCAGTCGCTCACAACACTTTTGACTTCATCGTCACTGTTAAACTTCGTGCCTCTCGTGAACGCTTTCAAGGGAGTATGAAGTGGCAAGGTCTGGGCTGTAAGGGGATTGAGGGAGCAGTTCTCAGCCCAGCTCGTTGATGGTCTGCACCGTTTGGGCTGCTGTGTGAGGTCTTGCGTTGTCATAATGCAAGATGACTCCTTCTGACTGATGACCTCTGCGTTTGTTCTTTATGTCTTTCAAAGTCCTTGCAATGTCATCAACTGTCACCCTTCTGTCAGACTGAATGAGGTCATTGACTGATTCGATCACCTCAGGAGACCTCACTTCTGTAGGCCTCCCAGGCCTGTCTTCATCCTCAACACTGCTCCGTCCTTGTAGACATTTTTTGGCTGAAACATGTGGCACCATACACAGTGGACATTCTCCTATGAATTTCAACTGGTTTGCACCCTCCAGCAACCAAAAACTTGATAACTGACCGCTGTTCAATCCTGGAGCATGCTTCTTGGTCGTCCATCTTTGTTAATCGCCAAAACTCTCAAAGTTTTTTTTTTAATCTGCAAAAGAAATTAAATCCATGTGAAAAAGAAGTAAAACAAAAACAATAAAAAAGAGAAAGCTTCTATCTGTATTAGAAGTCCTTATACCGAAAAAATCAACTTATTTATTGAATGACCCTCGTACATACATACATATATATATATATATATATATATATATATATATATATATATATATATATATATATATATATATATATATACACTCATACTGACAAAAACGCAAACACACAATACACAAGAATAGACTAAGAAAGACACCACAAAAAGATAAAGGGGGGACAAAAAAGATAAGAACAAAGACATCTTCCTCTCTTTCTTTTCTCTGGCCAAGACGGATTGAGATGACGACTACAACACACAAAAGACAATGGTTAAAAGATTTAACATAGAAGACAAGTCATTCCTTTAAATAATATGTGGAAATAAACATTCTTCGGCTGAGGAAGG
>OZ038492.1:80564693-80589693 GCA_964036315.1 Acanthosepion esculentum | reverse complement strand
AACCATTGTTTCACGATAACGTAGCCACAATATTTACTAATTCTAGTATTATGTCCGAGTGAGACCATAACTGCGAGTCACCTAGTGACGATGAAAGAATTGTACTGGTTGGCGCGTCTAATTTAATAACACTTTCAGGGCGACTAGAAAAAGATGCATAGAAACGACATGGATGTTGTCAAATGCAAGATTCGTATATTTATCGAATTGTTCAATGATTTATTAAGCTTAGCTAAATCTGGCGCAAAGCCACAGGTCTAGGACATTTCGCAAACCTTAGTAAATGCAGATAAATAAATCTATTCATAAATATGTATTTAATAAGGTTTTGTTTGATCTGGTACTAGCCACAGTATACTGTGCGTTTATCTCAATTCCTCTGAATCCGAATTATTCATACAGGCGTGATTTTATATATCTGCTGTTATGACAATGTAAAGTACTAGCGCCTTTATACACTATGGTTTTCGATCCAGCTTGTTCATGTTGGTAATCATATTCACGCTCTGTCAGTTTTATCAACATTTTGTAACTGTTTTATTGAGGCACGCTTAGAATATATCATGAACACATAAGTCCGGGACATCTCGAGCACACTTTCTCGTAGTAATGATAAGCGAGGAAAATCATTGTCTCCGTAATATGAGCATGTAGGGAAAATGCTTAACCAGCTTATATTCTGGACAGACCACGTACACGTACACGTACACGTACACACACACACATACACACACACACACACACACACACACACACACAAATAAGGACTCTCCAAAAGGACATCCAATCTGTGGTTGACTGGGGCAGGAAATGGCTTGTAAACTTTAATGCCTCCAAAATGAAACTGCTCTCCTTTACCCACCATAGAGATCCCCTTCTGCCCCCCCCCCAAACGAGAATGACTGATTCCAAACTCCTTGAGAGCTCCTCGTTATGCCTGCTTGGTCTCACGCTGTCCACTGACATGAGGTGGAATAAATACATTGGGTCAATAGCTTCATCTACCGTAAGGAAAGTTGGTTCTCTGTGTCGTGTCATAAAGTTTGTTTTTTTTCTCGTCTGTGTCCATACTTCAAATCTATGAATCAACCATCCGTCCTCGCATGGAATATTGCTGTCATATATGGTCTGCTGCTCCCACTGTACGTCTCGAGGTCCTCGACAAAATCCAGAGATGAATATGCATGATGATAGGTCCTGATCTGGCATCTAGTCTACAATCGCTATCCCACAGCCGTGCTGTGGCCTCCCTCTGTCTCTTCTACAAATATTTTCATGGCAACTATTCCGACGAGCTACTTTCGCTGGTTCCCGGACTACATGGATTTAAACGTGCTACCAGGCTGGCATCTCGGTCCCACCCTTTCACTGTCAAAACGGTTAAATGTAACCATCTCTTCTTCTCAAACAGTTTATTCTCCAGCACTTCCCATCTGTGGAACTCCCTTCCTCTTACTTGCTTCCCCGATGACTATAATCTTAAAATATTCAAGTGTAATATAAATCGACATCTGACACCCTGAGCTTGTTCCCCGTCCTTCTCTGTATCCTTTCCTCAAACATTCCTCTTTACTCTTGTTCTCAATCCTCAGTAACTCTTTGCGTGCTAGTGGCACTCCCGCCTTGCTTGGGAGGAATTGCCTTAAAAAAGGAAAACTTTACTTTCTAGTAAAGAGAAGTTTTTCTTTTGTCTTTTTTGTGTGTTTTCTTTTTACATATATGTTTTTTTAGGTCTGAATATTTACACACTTATATAATATTAGCCTAAAGATTGTGTTCAAGCATGAAACAAACTCGGTGTTGCCCTCGGTGTCCATTTTTATATTAACATATGTTCAATCCCAGATATTATCACTTTTACCCATAAATATAGCACACCTTAAAACCATCTATATATAGTGACAAACAAACACTTAAAAAAGGAATAGGTCATATTTATTTCATTGAAGTCGATAAAAAGGGGCTTCAAATCGTCAGACCTGTAAACCAAATGAAAATTTTAAAAAATACTCTAGATTTAAAGATTAAGAATAGTGATTTCTTATTGAGAGAGTTGGGGAAAGAAAGATGTTAAGTTGTTATCGTGTAGGAAGAGGGGAAAAGGAAATTGTGCGTCGTTTTAGTTGTATTGATTGACATTAGGACCTGTGGTGACCTAATTTAACATTCGGATTGTGGACATAATTTTTTACAAATATACCGTTTGTTTTTTATAAATATACGTTAGATTCTTTAAGAATGGATTCAATAAAGGTTGGTGCTGTAGTCTATTTTTTCTCACATATGTTTATAGTTGGTAATATAGTTATTAGTAATCTCGCAAAGTACATTCAACGTAAAGGATTAGGGATGCCACTTTTAAAATTATAGTTATGCCCAACTCTGTTACTGTATATTACGAGCGAGTTTGAATGCTTGTCTAAACGTAAATCTCTTTTATGTTCGTGAATACGGACTTTTAGATTTGATGATGTCTCAGTTTCATGATATACAGTTTTGGACAGAATTATTCACCACCGTTCGTAAT
The DNA here is from genome assembly GCA_964036315.1 of Acanthosepion esculentum. NCBI lineage: Eukaryota > Metazoa > Mollusca > Cephalopoda > Sepiida > Sepiidae > Acanthosepion > Acanthosepion esculentum. The sequence continues at coordinate 80,587,166 of OZ038492.1, read as the reverse complement.
AACAAATAAAACTTAATACCTTAAATTTTCATGGAAACTTCATGTGCATTTTTTCAAAAATGATTAAATAATAGATTTGAAGAATGTGCAGTAATGCTCACAACGAATATTTTTATTTTTGTATCAAACAATAATACAAAAAAAAATTTAACATGGGGCAAAATTATTGGCTCTTTTGCTTCAATAATCATTTGCGTAACCTTTATTCTTGATTATTGTTTTTAATCATTGTGATAGTTCCTTACAAGATCACTACACACGTTGATACGTAGTTTGTTCCATTCTTCCTTGGCAATAGCTTCTAGTTCCTCCAAATTCGAAGGACCTCTTTATCCTCATATTTATTCAAATATGCCCATAAATTTTCAATGGGTTTTAGGTCAGGACTTTGTGCAGGGTACGCCGATACCTTAATTGTGCTGTCATCTGAAGATTTTGTAACATTTCGTGCCGTGTGTTTCGGGTCATTGTCATGTTGGAACGTCAAGGGACACTACAAAGACAGTTTTCGTGCACTTTCATATATACATATTTTTTTTTTAAATAGCCAAATACTGCTCTTTATCCATGATACCCTGTAATCTCACTTGTTCTTCTTGTCCAGAAACAGCAAAATTTCCTCTGAGTAGAATTATCCTACCGTGCTTAATTGTAGAGGGGGTACTTTTTGGTTTGTAAGCTTCATTCCTTTATCTCCATAAATAACGGGATTTCATGCGACCAAATAATTCTACTTTGGTTTCTGACAATAAAAAATGTTCCAATATTTGCTCCCATGTTCTAGATGGCTTCTAGCAGAAGCAAATCTGCATTTTAAGTGTTTAGCCTTAAGTAAAGTAGTTTTCCTTGGGCGACAAGCTCGTAGTCCTCCTTTTGAAAGTATCTAGTGTCTGTCTTCATTGATCAATTCAACCCTGATGTATTTACATCATTGACAATGCCTTTTTTCGTTAAGTGAGGATTCTTCGAGACATCTTTAACAATTTTCCTTTCCATTCCCTCAGAAATTAACCCTTTTCTGCAAGTTCTTTATTTATTCTCAACACAATTTGTCTCGTTTTACTTCTTGATAATGCTACGAATTGTCGATCTACGAAAATTTAAACGTCTGGAAATAGCTGTTTATCCATCACTTTGTTTGTACGCATCAACTATCTTCATTCAGATCTTCTTTTCAAGTTCGGCCATCTTCGCCATAGTTGCAGAACGAATGAGTTATAGCGATATGTAACACTCACATAGTGTCTGCTTCATTACCTTTTAGAATGTCATAGAATCAGGTCGATACTATTTCATTTTTAAAGGGTGTTTGTATTAAATATCAAATTAAGAAAAAAAAACATTACAATTGCCATAGAGCAATATTATTTCATAATTTCCAGAGGAAGCGCGGAATAATTTTGGACCACCATTTTTTAGAAAAATCAATAACTATGAATATAAAAAATCGAAACTTCTAAAGATTTCACGAATTACTCAAAACTAAATACGAAATCAACTTTTTATGGAAAATTCAGTAAGTATTTTCAAATATTGTCATTTTCTTACAAAATATGCAATATTCAGTGGGTGGGGGCGAATAATTCTGTCCACAACTGTACGTCCTTTTACAGTGTAAGCGATTAATTTGATAAGTACCGGCATCCGAATTGATGTTGAATTTATTTTTCTTTCTAATTGTATCCTCGATCGTCTTGGACGTGATGGTAAAAATCCTATTATTAGGGATAACTAATTTATTTACCAGCTTTGCGAATAAAAATCCAGAACGTAGAAACTTTACCGGGTCGATACACGTCATGTGAGTGAAACTACATTCACCGACCTGAATATCAGCGATCTTTTATATCTATAAAACTAACGTAAAAATAGAAAATATATTAAAATAACTATCGTACTTCATTATATATATATATATATATATATATATATATATATATATATATATATATATATATATATATATATATATATAGGTAAAGTCCGTGTGTAAGTGACCCAAGTAAATCTTATTAATATAAAATATGAAAAACTGCTCCACAAAAGAGATCCCAATATATTTATTATAGAGTATAGAAATGAATTACATAAAAATGAAACTCAATTGTACCCCATTTTTATGGCCATTTCGCTCCTCGGGATATATTTCCTGGAGCTTGTCAACACTAAAACTTTTGAAAAAAAAATTAATAGTAACTTTTTTTAAACTGAAAATAAAAAGGAAGAAAAGAATGAGGAAAACAGAGGAACAAACAACAAATAAGGGAAAAGTCATTTAAGAGGGAGATAGAAAAAAGAAAAAGAAACACCCAAATAGAGAGGGGAAAACAGGACATATACAAGTCTAGACAGAAGTTAAAAACGGTTGAAGATTAACAATGACGTATATTTTAAATGTTAACGATTGTTCAAGTAGGAAAAATTAAAATTACATAAGAAAATACAGTCATTAAAGTTAAGAAAATGAAGAGGTTTTAAGATGTAGATTAAAGAAAAATTAGAATTTAATATTAAAACTATTATTTAATTTTAATATTAAACAAAGGAATTTAATACTATAATAAAAAATAAAGACATTATTAGTGTATAAAAAAGAGAAACCTGAATATCTCTATCTATAAAAGGCAGGATGTGTGTGTGTGTATAACGAATGTATGGCCGCAATTTTCGACGGATTTGCACCAACATTTGCATGAACATGCTCCAAGTTAATGGCAAGGCCAAGACCGACCTTGCATTTCCCAACTCCCATCGATAGTGGAAATAATCGATTTTTTTCATACTTCTACGGTAGTTTTCATGTAGTTTGCGGCCATTTTCTACTGGCCAGAGTGAGAGCCACGAATAGGCAGGAAGATTCTATTGGCCAGCGTGAGAGCCAACAGCTGACTGACACGAATGTTAACTAGCATGCAAAAAAAATCGATAGCTGTATTCGTCACAAGTGGGAAAAATTTAAATCTGCATGGCACTTTACACCAATTGGCTCATTCGCTTACTTAAACTCAACTTTGATTCTGATTCCGCAGAACTGGGTTGGGTGTGAAAAAATATTTGCTGTTAACATTCTTTTTTCATTCGGTTTTTCCAGTTACGAGTCCTTTTTTAAAGCTGATCGTTTTGTGTTCATTTTGTTTAGTTCTTTTTTCGTAACAGATTTAATGTTTAGTATAGAGCTTAGAAAAACTTCGCAGTGTGAGATAGGCAAGAAGTAAGGCATGTAGCAACATCAGCACGGCAAAGGGCACTCCTTTGAAGGCAAGGAAGGGCAAAAATATTTTAAGTCAAGTGATAGCGATTGCTGTATGAGTCGTACGAATTTTGAATCAAGCACGGACAACACCGGGCCATGCTACTAGTTAAAAATAATAAGATATATATGAACATGTTTCTAAAAATATGTAGTCTATGTAGCGTGTTTCTAAAATATGTAATGTAAGTAATATTTATATATGTCATCATCTAGCCAATGCGAACGATCCTTCCTTTAACTTTATAGTATGTGATACGCCAGGGCTACATACAGTTTTGAATTCAGTGGTACTTTCTCTTAGACCGGTTGCCACACAAGTCTATAGAACCCAGTCTTTCATGCTATATACCCATAGCTGGCGAGGGGAAGAAGAAGACTCATTCTGACTAGAATTTGAACTCGGCTATCCGATTCCTCATTCCGAGCCGCTATCGATTATTCCACCGTGCCTATATATGTTATAAAAATTGTCATAGGGAGGTGGCACTGTCTACAAATTGCTCTCATAGCATGCGTTTTCAAATAACCTCTGACAGCTTCAAGCCGAGGAAAAGGCAAAGGCAAAGGCGGACCACTGACGCCTCATAACGAGCAAATTCTTAAAGAAGCTATTTATTTTGTCAACTATAAAAATGTTTTGTATGAAGGAAACTCACATATTTGATAGGTTTATCGAAGCAAATCCCACAAACCTTATAACCACTCTCTGTTCATTTTTTCTTTTTCGTAAAAAGAGGAGGTATTTTGCTTTTAAATCTGATTAAATCGTTTACTCACTAGTAATTTACAATCGCCTGATGCGATGCGTTCTATGCGTATTAAAACACAACTGCAATTGCGTAGCGATTTTCACATGTTTTTCGATGTAATATCCTAAAATAAAGTGTATATATATATATATTCCACGCCAATAACGCGACACAGAGATTCTTGCAAAGATGCAATCTTCAGCGCTATAACGCCTTAACTGTCAGTTTGCATGAAACCCCCAGTCATGTTATCAGCGTGGGATATTATGCATATTCACTATTATATATTTAATAACTCTGTTATATAACATTGGCCACTGGTTTTATAACACCTGATGAAAGATATATATGTACGAGCAAGTATAAGTGTGTATACGTATGTTTTTTATCTTAGCCATATATATATATATATATATATATATATATATATATAAAAGGCTCAAACACTAATATTCTATAGTTATAATTTAATACAGTGGAATCGTAATCACGATCCAATTCATCAGATGTACAAATTAAAAAAAAGCTTTTCGAATTTGTAGGCCTGATGAATTGAATCATATTTACGATTCGAATGTAATAAATTATAGCCATGGAATATTAGTGTTTGAGGCTTTTATATCATATTCTTACTCTGTCCTGGACATTGAATTCTACCTGTATTCTATCCTCTTGGAAATTTATATATATATATATATATATATATATATATATATATATATATATATATATATATATATATATATATATATATGTATATGATATCACTGTAAATGTTATTTTAGTGGATACTCCCATTTGAGTAGAAGCTCCGTTTATCTATTAACCTTACATTTATAAATAAATAAACAGAGTATCTACTCAAATATTTGTATACACTACAATAGCGTTTAAAGTCATAAAATTTGTCCTATTTATAAATCCCAAATCCTTGATTTCATTAGAAATATATATATATATATATATATATATATATATATATATATATATATATATATATATATATATATATATATATATACTAGTATAGTTTTGATGTATACGGAATAAAAAACAAATAACCAAAATATACTATTCTTAAAAGAGTGCTCAATACAGAGTAGACCAAATATAATTTATTTGAAAATTATAACATAAATATTTTTTTTAAAAACTTAATATAGATGAAATTTCAAATTGGTAATTTTTAATTTTCAGTTTTATAGTAAAATTTAATATTAATTGGTTAGAATGAATTCTATTTTATTCTAACCCTAACATTAAAGCATTAATTATTATAACCAAGAATCGTTGTCAAGTTTTTTGAATTCTCATATACTTGTATTTTGATTGGTTATTGCAGCTAATGTAACAGCGTTTCCAGTGGTGTTTGATTGATTTGAACCTTTTAAAACCTTTTATTCTACATTCAACACCATCACTTGATAAGACACCAAAAGTGGTGAAACAAAATGGCTATGTTTGTAATGATTTTATAACATATTTATGTTAGAATTTTCGAATAAATTATATATATATATATATATATATATATATATATATATATATATATATATATATATATATATATGTATGTAAATGAACATAGAAGTCAACACTTAGAGGCGACAGACTGTTTCATGCTAGATGCAATCGTCAGACTACGAGTGCTGTTATTTTTCTCGGCTATTTATATATACAGGTCAGTGGTGCATTGTGGGTAGTCTAGTTTGGCGGTTATTTTACCGAAAGTCGTTTATTTGTTTATTTATTTATTTGGGTTAAATTATTTTGCTTGTTTTTATTCATTTTTATTTTTATTTTTTATTTCTTATCTTATATATTTTTTTTTTTTTATTTTGATCGGTGTTTTTATTAACGTCGTAAAAATAAGTTTATATAGCTTATTTAATAGTTTTGTTTTTGTTTGGGAAGATAATTAAAGCTATTTGTTCAATTTTGGGGTTGATTGTTGTAGTTTGTTCTAACTATTATTTTAGCGGGAACAGTTTTTAATTTGTTTATTACTTCATGTATTTATTTGGATTGATTATCTTTATTTGTTTTTTAACGGCTAGTTTATCGGTATGTGTTGCTAGTTTATTTATATATTTGGCTGTATTTAGATCAATTTATTTTAATTGTTATTATTTATTTGTTACACTGTATATTTTCTCTTTTTGGATTTCGATTTTTAAGTAACGTAGTATATTATTTTTTTTATTAGGTATATAGCAGGAAGTCATCGTGATCCAGGGTTTGAACGAACTGACTTTGTTCAAATATTGATTACACCAGACGCTGTAACCAAGACGTTCTCTGCATCGTTGTAGTATAAACTAGAGTAAGCACTGAGGGTGTTAAACAAATACAAATTTACCTGAACAGGCATCTGCACCATGGATGTTTATCCGCCTTTAAAGACAGCCATTCAAAATTGAGCGCGCAAACATATATGGGCTGTGATACAGCTAAACAGTCTGTGGATGAGATATACATATATATATATATATATATATATATATATATACATATATATATATATATATATATATATATATATATATATATATATATATATATATATATATATATATATATATATATATTATATATATATATACGTGTGCGTGTGTGTGTGTCTGTGTGTGAACATTGAAGTCAACACTCAGAGGCGACAGGCTGTTTCCTGCTAGACGCAATATTGCGTCTATCGTGAAACAACCTGTCGCCTCTGAGTGTTGACTTCAATGTTCACTTTTATATTTAAATACACTCCATTTCCGATATTAATCACTTTATCCCCTAAATATAGCACATATTGAAACTATATATATATATATATATATATATATATATATATATATATATATATATATATATATATACATATATATATATGGAACCTTGGTGCGGTTTAATAGTTCGCAAGCTTGTCTCGCTAGAACAATTACGACTGAGTAGTGAATTCGATCCTTACTGGATGGCCCCTCCTTTCGGCCTACTTTCCCAAGAACATTTTCTGGCTTATATATATATATATATATATATATATATATATATATGAGCCGGAAAATGTTCTTGGGAACTCGACTCTCTGATTTTCATTTCCGATCTATTACACCACTTAGAAAAGATTACTGCACCTGATATTCCCAGGCGTTCACCCATCTAGCTACTGACCTGGCTCGACGTTCCTTAACTTTGGTGATTGTACGGCAAGCAACTGGTGTTTCAACATGATGTGGCCGTATAACTGTATAGATTGTTTGTTTATTTGTTTAATTTTTTTTAATTTTTTTTTATTTTGTTTTTGTTTTGGTTTTTATTTTAATCAATTCACACTAAGCAAGGCGGAAATGCCACAAGTACACAGGGGATTACAGGGCGTGAAAGTGAAATATAAGACTGAATATAGGGAGGATTGGAACAGAAAAAAACAAAAGATGAACGGGATTCAAGAAAAATAGAAAATGACGATTGACATCGCTTTTCAATTTTTAAACATTGTCGTTATCAAGAAAGCAAGTAAACGGGTGGGAGTTCCCCAAGCAGGAAGTGCGGTGGAGTAATGGATAGCGGTTCGGACTGAGGCATCTGAGAGCCGAGTTCGAATTCCAGTCGAATTCACTTTTCTTTCTTTCTTTTTATGTGCCATGTCCTTTCAGGACGTAGGTGATCATGGCTCTCCACCGTCCTCTATCCCTTGCAGCTCCCAACAAGTTCCTTTCCTCTGCTTCCTCCCCCAGACCACGTTCTGCCATCCACCTGCTCATGCCCGCCAGGAATGTCACGCCCTGCTTTCCCTTGTCTCTCTTTCCCTCTATTCGACTCGTGAGTATCAGATTCACCAGGCCTTCCTTCCTCATTATGTGTCCCAGAAACTTCAGCTGTCTCTTCCTGATGTTAATCATGAACCTACTTCTTGTCTGCATCCTCCCCAAGACCTCATCGTTGCTCACACCCTCGGTCCACGAAATCCTCAGCATCCTTCTGCAGAAACGCCTCGAGCCTTTTCTTCAGCTTTGAAGAAATCGTCCAATATTTACTGCCGTAAAGAAGGACAGATGTCAAGTAACAGTTCAGTATTCTTTTCGTTGTTACATGCTAACACCCTTGGGAAAGGTATGAATCCTCTTCTTCTCTAGCTATGGGTAAATAGCAGGACAAACCGAGTTCTGTGAACTTGGATGACAACTGGTCCACCGCAGAAAGAGATGGCAACCTACTGCGGGAAAAATCTGCCTCGTCAGTCATGTATCTAAAGATACATGATCGCCTTAGCGTGTATCACGCATGGCACATAACTGACTGATATATATATATATATATATATATATATAGAGAGAGAGAGAGAGAGAGAGAGATTGAGGAATCGGAGAGCCGAGTTCGAATTCAAAATAAATAAGTATTAATAACCTTGCGAAGGTAAGAATCCTCTTCTTCTCCCCCAAGCTATGGGTTCTATAGCCTTGGATGACAACTGGTCTACCGCAGAAAGAAACCTACTGCGGGAAAAAATCTGTCGCGTCAATCATGTATCGAAAGATACATGATCGCCTAAGCATGTATCACGCATGGCACATAACTGACTGAAATAACAAAAAATGGTTTAGAATTTATTCGCTGATATATTTAAATTTATAATAATTTAATTTTTTTTATTTTGAAAATTATCATATTTATATTCATATTTTTACAATAAATTTCTTAATAAAATTCTGAAAGGCAAGTATTTAAAGTTTGTAAAGATAATTACTCAAAGTGTCCTCCATCAGAGTAAATCGCGAGTCGTCATAGTATATAAGAAAGCTTTTTCTTTTTCTATGTGCCGTGTCCTGTCAGGACGTTGGTAGACGTGATTCTCCACAATTTCTTATCTGCTATCCAATTACTCAAGCTTGCTAGGTAGGTTATGTGTTGTTTTCCTCTGTCCCTTTTGCCTTCAATCTGTCCCGTGAGTATCAAATTTTCCAAGCCCTCTTTCTTCATTGTACCATAGAAATTTCAACTGTCTCTTTCTGATGTTAAGTATAAATCTCCTTTTCGTTTCCATCTTCTCTGAAACTTTGCCATTGGTCACATATTCAGCTTCTGGTATTCTCAGCGTCCTTCTGTAGAGCAACGTTTCTGTTGCTTCAAGTCTCTTTTTCATCTGTGAGGTGATTGTCCAGTATTCACAGTCATATATGAGGAATCATATTACGTACTTCATATTACGTACTTCAGTACTTTTTCTCTTTTTTTCTAAGTACATTTTTATGTTTCTTAATACGTTGATTAGCTTTTAGTAGGAATCTTTGGTCATCCGAATACGTTTTCAGATTTCAGTGTCCTCTTTTAAGAGACTTTCCAGATATTTAAATTTTTGTACTTGTTTGATTTTAATATCTCCAATTTGTTATTTGCATTTTGAGCTGTTTCTTTTTCAGACAACCGTTCTGTCTTCTTGCAATTGATGTTTAGTCCTTTCTTCTCTCTTTCCTTTACAACCTTCTGTGGGAGTTCTTGTAGTTTCCTTTCTGTGTCTGCATATCTCATGTTGTTAATATTGTGACCGCCAAAAAGACGTGCAGTTCCAGCAGACCATATACTCACCTTCGATTAATTTAGCACCAGGCAAGGTTAATAAAATGCCTAATGAGGATGGAACTCGCTACTGTTTAACCACTACGTGACAGTAGTTGCTTGATACAGCACAGGTGAAATAATGAAATATTGTAACATGTTATTCTTTCAATTAGAGAAATCCTTTTCTCTGCCTCGAAAATTAATATTCAAAAATACTCATGTTCCAGCTAAAGTCGAACGGTAAATACTGACACAATGAAATATCTCATCTACGGAGGCAGGTCTCAAATCTAGTAGACTGCATTGTATAACTCCAATAGAATGTGACAACGGGCATATCTCAGGAGTATTAGGCATAGTATCCATGCTCAGAATGTTATCAGAAAGAGCAATACGAATGCAGAAGGACGTGCACCTATGTTTTATAGACTACGCAACGGTGCTTGACAAGTACAACAAGTACAACACAAAGATCTGTTGGAACTGCTCAGCAACCTTGATATATTTAGAAAAAATAGAACAATCAGGAACCTATACTGGCAGCAAACTGCCTGCACATGGATAGAAAATGAGTTCAGCAGATATACAAAAATAAAAAGGGGCGTAAGACAAGGGTGTGTCTTCTCGCCGGACTTAATCAACCTATACAGCGAGTCTGACAGAACTGGAAATCCTACCAGGATTTCATCATTGGCGGCAACAATCCGAACAACATAATATAATCAGATGACACAGTGCTGATAGCAGACACGGAAAGGGAACTACAAAACAGGTAAACAAAGCAGGTGTGGATATTTTAATATCTGGGAAGTGTGCTGACAAAGGTGTAACAAAACTCATCATCCATATTCGGATGAACAGACCGCACATTAGAATCAGGCATGAGATAGAACAAGAATAGTTCGTTAAAGACACCGGAACAAGGAGCGCGATATTTTATGCTCAGAATGGTATCAGATGCAGAAGGACGTGTACCTATGTTTCATAGACTACGCAAAGGCATTCGACAAAGTACGCCACAAGGATCTTTTGGAATTGCTCAGCAACCTTGATATATGTGAAGGTCTGGACGGGAGGGACCAAGAAATGTCGTTTCACACGAACATTTGCCATAAAAATAGCAACAGAGTAGCAATATACTAGTGGGAAAGGGGGTTGTACTATGGAAAACTGTTGATCATCCTAAAGCACTCACAATCTCCTTTGCACTAGGCTGGTGCTGGAACGGGGTGGGGGCAGTTCCAGCCAGGATACGGTAGCAGTTGTTCATTTTCTAGTCTGATATGGCTCTTATAAATATAGAGACAGGAAAGGTACAAGAAACCAATCATTTATATATGGATCGACACTTCTTCCAAAGATCATAGTATCTAGGATGCACTTTAGCTAGGATCAAAACGTGACTACCCGGCACTTCGACATAGGCCCAGAGCGCATGGTCGAAGTGCCCGGGTAGAATCAAGAACCTATACTAACAGCAAACAGTCTGCATGCGGATAGAGAATGAGTTCAGCAGATATTCAAAAATAGAAATGGGCGTAAAGCAAGGATGTGTCTTCTCACCGGACTTATCCAACCTATACAGCGAAGCCGTTCTGAGAGAATTGGAAATTCTACCGGGATACGTCATTGGCGGCAACAATCTTAACAACATAAGATACACGGATGACACAGTGCTGATAGAAGACACGGAAAAAATTACAAAATCTCCTACAGAAGATAGCGAATGAGAGTGAGAAAAAAAGGGACTATGCATAAAACGACAAGAAGACAGAATCGCATGGTCGTCAGTAAAAGGATGAGCCCAAAATGCGATTTACAGGTCGGGGACACTAAAATCAAGCAGTTGCGGAAACTTAAATATCTGGGAAATGTTCTGACGAAGGACGGGAAAGTGCGACGCTGAGATCCGAAGACGTATTGGGCTGGCCAAGGACGCATTCCAAAAGACATACTGGGATGACCAAACACGCATTCCAAAAGCCAGGCAGAATATTACGAGACAGGAGAATGTCGTTGGTAACAAAGAAAAGAGTACTGAACTGCTACGTGATATGTGTTCTCCGTTACGGCAGCCAATGTTGGACAGTCTCCTAAAATAGGGGGAAGAGACTCGGGGCAACGGAGGTATTGGTCTGAGAATGGAGGGCTTGGAGAATCTGATACTCACAGGGCGAATAGAGGAAAGCGAGAGAAGGGAAAGCAACACGTGACAAACCTAGCGGACTTAAGCTAGTGGACGACAGAATAGGGTCTAGAAGAAGTAGCAAAGGGACAAAACTTATTGAGAGCTACAAGGGATAGGGGGAAGTGGAGAGCCATGATCGCCCATGTCCTGAAGGGACACAACACATAAAAGAAGCAGACGATTGTCCCTAAAATATTTCGTATATTGGGAATTGTCTCGAAGACTTTTGTGGAAAAAAAGGAACGGTTAAAGTTTTGAATGAGAAATTGAATGCTATATATATATATATATATATATATATATATATATATATATATATATATATATATATATATATCCGTCCTGGGACTAACGATAAACTACATTCGCGACATGGGTAAGACGATAAACTACGTCCAACAGCAAGGCGTCTGATCAGGTGATTTTGAGGAGCGTGGAACCACCTCTTAATTTCTGGCTCGGTGTCGTAGCACCTGTTAGAGCCCCAGCTATGGGCAAATAGTTAACCCCCAAACTGGGGTCAAAACATTAATAGCAGAAATACTTTGTAAAACGTTATTTTCAGCAATACATTATTCCCAGCAATGCATTTTTCGAAAAAAAGAATTACCACCTATACATTTTTTTAAAATAAAAATTATTGCCAGCGATACATTTTTGAAGAAAAAATATTACCAGAAATAGATGTTTTGAAGAAAAAAATATTACCAGAAATAGATGTTTTGAAGGAAAGAATATTACCAGAAATAGATGTTTTGAAGGAAAGAATATTACCAGAAACAGATTTTTTGAAGAAAAAAATATTACCAGAAATAGATGTTTTGAAGGAAGCAATATTACCAGAAACAGATTTTTTGAAGAAAAAACATTACCAGAAATAGATGTTTTGAAGGAAGGAATATTACCAGAAACAGATTTTTTGAAGAAAAAAATATTACCAGAAATAGATGTTTTGAAGGAAGGAATATTACCAGAAACATATTTTTGAGAAAAAAAAATATTACCAGCAATAAAAATTTTGTCGGCATTAAATATCCCTTTGTGGTTGATATACTGTAAAACAAAATAAACCAAATCAAACTATATATATACATATAGATAATGTATATAATCTTGAAGAACTAAGCAAAGTATTAAGATATGGGAAAGTGTCTCTAGATACAAAAAAACAAGAGCTGAACTACTATGTAATATTTAATGTACTATATGCTAGTGAATGCTGTTCTACTAACAAATGCTGTGAATACGTTTGTTAGAACATGTGGGCAACAAAAAATTCTCATGAGAATATAAGCTACAAGAAAACAATCAGAAAGAGAGAGCTGAAATATCTTAACAAAAAAACGAAGAAAGTGGGTTTGGAGAATGTAACACTCACAGAACAATGAAGTCATGAGTAAAAGGGAAAATTAGAAATTAATCTACTTGAATTTGTGTGGATGGATGTCAGAATATTTTTAAGTGATTTCACACCGATCAAGGCGATAATGCCACTAAGACTCATGGGGGTTACTGAGGTTGAAAGAAAAAGAAAAGCGGTTATAGGAGTAGATAGGTTCTCCTATCGTCCTGTTCCCGCATCTCTCCGTTGTTTTGAACAGGAGTAGAGGTTTATCCCTTTCTTCTGGTTAGGATTGGGTCTCCAGTTCCTTCGAAAATATTTTCATTCTCTTTCCCTCCCGATAGCTCCTAATGGCATTATCGCCTTACTTGGGATGAATTGATTAAAAGTAAAAGATTGTAGCGCGCCCGGATTAATGTATGGTCAAGTTTACCATCAAGTACAAAATATCCGTTGATAGATTCATTTTAGCCTTATTTCACGAAAGTATTTTGTCAATTCTCGCATTCTGGGGCATTATTATTATTATCATTATTTTTAAAATCATTCTAACAGACCGAAATGCTTCATGACTAAGTGTAAAAATCATACAAAATATTCATCTCAAGTCACAAATAATTAAATATGCCAATTACTTTCTTTGAATGAAAAGAATATAGCAATTAAACAAAAATAGACTTGAAGATTACAGAAATCTTCTTTGTGCCGCGTTACTTCAGGATATGGATGTTAATGGATTTCCACAACTTCCTATCATGTGTTTAACTTATTTACATTGTTCAGACCTTTGTCCTCATCTTTAGTGCCACATTCACAACGTTGTATGCCCCGGCCTTCTTTAGGTAACCTGAAGAAGGCCGGGGCGTGCAATGTCTGAAACGTCGTGAATAGGGCAATAAAGACGGGGACAATGGCCGGAACAATGTAAATAATTACCTCAGAAATATAGATATTCCTGTCTTTTGTTGCTCTAAGTTTTGTCAGGTATGTTATTCGCTGTATTCTTTTGTACCTCTTGCCTTTGATATATTCTGTGAGCATTAAATTCTTCAAGCCTTCTTTCCTCATCATGCACGATAGAAACTTGAATTGTCTCTTTATGATTATAACGATAATTTTGTTTTCTCATTCCTTAAAACTTTGTCGTTTGCACTCACAAAAGACTGTAATAATACAACAACGAAAGAGCAGATAAAAACTGAGCAACAAAGATCAGGAGGCAAACATAACAAAAAATGAATATTAGAAGAATTTAGAACGCAAAGGAGAAATTGCAGATGAAAACGATTGCGCAAGGGGCATCTGAAATAAGAAATAGAATCACAATGTTGAAAATTAAAAGCAAGTAAATATACGTTGTTAAAGAAATGAAACAAACACTTATGACGTAAACAGTAACTACGAAACGAAAATATCTAGAAAATAGAACTTATGACTGTCCCAGGAGAGAAAAAAAAGAAAAAAGAAAAAAAAGAAACAAAAATATCTAGAAAACAGAAGTTATGACTGTCCCAGGGGAAAAAAGAAAAAAGAAAAAAAAAAGAAAGAAATCTAGAAAACAGAAGTTATGACTGTCCCAGAAGAGTAAAAAGGAACGAAAATATCTAGAAAATAGCAGTTATGACTGTCCAAGAAGAAAAAAAGTAAAAAGAAAAAAGAAAAAAAAAAACGAAAATATCTAGAAAACAGAAGTTATGACTCTCTCAAAAGAAAAAAACAAAAAAGAAAAAAAGAAACGGAAAAATCTAGAAAAAAGAAGTTATGACTGTCCCAGAAGAAAAAAAGAAAAAAGAAAAAAAGAAACGAAAATATCTAGAAAACAGAAGTTATGACTGTCACAGAAGAGAAAAAAAAGAAACGAAAGAAAGGAAAATATCTAGAAAACAGAACTTATGAAAAAATCCCAGAAGATAAAAAAAAAAGAAAAAAGGAAACGAAAATATCTATAAAATAGAAGTTATGACTGCCCCAGAAGAAAAAAATAAAAAAAATAACGAAAATATCAAGAAAATAGAAGCTATGACTGTCCTAGAAGAAAAAAAGAAAAAAGAAAATAAGAAATGAAAATATCTAGTAAACAGAAGTTATCACTGTCCCAGAAGAAAAAAAGATAAAAGAAAAAAAAGAAACGAAAATATCTAGAAATCAGAAGTTATGACTCCCAGTGGAAAAAAAAGAAAAAAAGAAACGAAAATATCTAGAAAATAGGAGTTATGACTGTCCCAGAAGAAAAAAAGAAAAAGAAACGAAAATATCAAGGAAATAGAAGCTGTGACTGTGCCAGAATAAAAAAAGAAAAACGAAAAAAGAAATGAAAATATCTAGAAAACAGAAGTTATGACAGCCCAGAAGAAGAAAAAAAGGAAAAAGAAAAAAAGAAACAAAAATATCTTGGAAACAGAAATTATGACTGTCTCAGAAGAATAAAAGAAAAAAGAAGAAAAGAAATAAAATATCTAGAAAACAGAAGTCATGACTGTCCGCGAAGGAAAAAAAAAAAGGAAAAAAAAAAAGAAAATATCTAGAAAACATAAGTTATGAATATCCCAGAAGAAAAAAAGAAAAAAGAAACGAAAATATCTAGAAAACCGAAGTTATGACTGTCCCAGAAGAAAAAAGAAAAAGAAACGAAACTGTGTCTGGCCAGAAGAAAAAAGAAAAACGAAAAAAGAAACGAAAATATCTAGAAATCAGAAGTTATGATTGTCACAGATGAAAAAAAGAAAAAAAAGAAACGAAAATATCTACAAAATAGAAGTAAGGAATGTCCCAGAAGAATAAAAGAAAAAAAAGCGAAAATATATGGAAAACAGAATTTATGACTGTCCTAGAAGAAAAAAGAAAAAAAAGAATCGAAAATATCTAGAAAACAGAAATAATTACTGTCACAGAAGAAAAAAAGAAAAAAGAAAAAGAAAAAAGAAAAAAAGAAGCGAAAATATCTAGAATAAAGAATTTATGACTGTCCCAAAAAAATAAAGAACTAAGAAAAAGAAAAAAAAGAAACGAAAATATCTAGGAAATAAAAGTTATGAATTACGGAAAATATCTAGCAAACAGAAGTTATGACTGTCCCGGGAGAAAAATGAAAAAAGAAATAAAAGAAACGAAAATATCTAGAAAATAGAAGATATGACTGTCCCAGAAGAAAAAAAGAAAGAAGAAAAAAGAAACGAAAATATCTAGAAAATATAAGTAAAGAATGCCCCAGACGAATGAAAAAAAAAAAATAAATAAATGAAAATATATAGAAAACAGAAGTTATGAGTGTCCCAGAAGAAAAAAAGAAAAAAGAAAAAAAGAAACGAAATATCTAGAAAACAGAAGTTATGACTGTGCCAGAAGAAAAAAAGAAAAAATGAAACAAAAATATCTAGAAAACAGAAGTTATGACTGTTCCAGAAGGAAAAAGAAAAAGGAAAAAAATTAACGAAAATATCTAGAAAATAGAAGTTATGACTGTCCTAGAAGAAGAAAAAGAAAGAAATAAAAGAAACGAAAATATCTAGAAAATGGAAATTGTGACTGTCACAGAAGAAAAAAAGTAAGAAGAAAAAAAGAAACGAAAGTATCTAGAAAACCGAAGTTATGACTGTCCCAGAAGAAACAATAAGAAAAAAGAAAAAAAGAAACGGAAATATCTAGAAAACCGAAGTTATGACTGTCCCAGAAGAAAAATAGTAAAAAGACAAAAAGAAACGAAAATATCTAGAAAACAGAAGTTATGACTGTCCGAGAAGAAAAAAACAAAAAAGGAACGAAAATATCTAGAAATCAGAAGTTATGACTGTCCCAGAAGAAAAATCAGAAAAAATTTAAAAAATAAACGAAAATATCTAGAAAACAGAAGTTATAACATTCTCAGAAAAAAAAAGAAAAAAGATAAAAAAGAAACGAAAATATCTAGAAAACAGAAGTTATGACTGTCCCAGAACAAAAAAGAAAAAAGAAAAAAATGAAACGAAAATATCTAGAAACAGATGTTATGACTGTCCTAGTAGAAAGGAAAAACGAAAAAATGGAACGAAAATATCTAGAAAACAGAAGTTATGACTGTCTCAGAAGAAAAAAAAAGTAATAAAGAAAAAGAGAAAAGAAAATATCTAGTAAACAGTGGCTATGACAGTCCCAGAAGATAAGAAAAAGAAAAAAGATAAAAAAGAAACGAAAATATCTAGTAAACAGAAGTTATGACTGTCTCTGAAGAGTAAAAGAAAAAAGAAAAAAAGGAAGGAAAATATCTAGCAAACAGAAGCTATGACTCGCCCAGAAGAAAAAAAGAAAAAAGAAAAAAGAAATGAAAATATCTAGAAAACAGAAGTTATGACTGTCCCAGATGAAATACTAGTAAAAAGAAAAAAGAACCGAATATATCTAGAAAATAGAAGTTATGACTATCCCAGAAGAAAAAAAAGAAAAAAAAAGAAACGAAAATATCTAGAAAATAGAAGTTATGTCTGTCACAGAGGAAATAAAACAAAAAAATAAACGATAATATCTATAAAATAGAAGTTATGACTGTCCCAGAAGAAAAAAAGAAAAAAGGAAAAAAAGAAACGAAATTATCTAGAAAATAGAAGTTATGACTGTCCCAGACAAAAAATAACAGAAACGAAAATAGCTAGAAGATAAAAGTTATGACTGTTACGGAAGAAAAAAGTAAAAAGAAAAAAAGAAAGGAAAGTATCTAGAACACCGAAGTTATGACTGTCCCAGAAGAATGAATAAGAAAAAAGAAAAAAAGAAAAAAAGAAACCGAAATATCTAGAAACCCGAAGTTATGACTGTACCAGAAGAAAAATAGTAAAAAGACAAAAAAAAACGAAAATATCTAGAAAACAGAAGTTATGACTGTCCGAGAAGAAAAAAAACAAAAAAGGAACGAAAATATCTAGAAATCAGAAGTTATGACTGTCCCAGAAGAAAAAAGAAAAAAGAAAAAAATGAAACGAAAATATCTAGAAACAGATGTTATGACTGTCCTAGTAGAAAGGAAAAACGAAAAAATGTAACGAAAATATCTAGAAAACAGAAGTTATGACTGTCCCAGAAGAAAAAAAAGTAATAAAGAAAAAGAGAAAAGAAAATATCTAGAAAAGAGTGGCTATGACAGTCCCAGAAGATAAAAAAAGAAAAAAGATAAAAAAGAAACGAAAATATCTAGAAAACAGAAGTGATGACTCTCCCTGAAGAGTAAAAGAAAAAAGAAAAAAAGGGAAGGAAAATATCTAGCAAACAGAAGTTATGACTGTCCCAGTAGAAAAATACTAAAAAGAAAAAAAGAAACGAAAATAACTAGAAAACAGAAGTTATGACTGTCCCAGACGAAAAAAAGAAAAAAGAAAAAGAAGAAACGAAAATATCTAGTAAACAGAAGTTATGACTGTCCCAAAAGAAAAAAAGAAATAAAGAAACGAAAATATCAAGAAAATAGAAGCTATGACTCCCCAGAAGAAAAAAAGATAAAAAAGGAACGAAAATATCTAGAAAACAGAAGTGATGACTGTCCCTGAAGAGTAAAAGAAAAAAGAAAAAAAGGGAAGGAAAATATATAGAAAACAGAAGTTATGACTGTTCCAGGAGAAAACAAAAAAAAAGGAACGAAAATATCTAGAAATCAGAAGTTATGACTTTCCCAGAAGAAAAAAAAGAAAAAAGAAAAATGAATCGAAAATAACTAGAAAACAGAAGTTATGACTGTCCCAGAAGAAATAAAGTAAAAAGAAAAAAAGAACCGAATATATCTAGAAAATAGAAGTTATGACTATCCCAGAAGAAAAAAAAGAAAAATGAAAAAAGAAAAATGAAAAAAGAAAAATGAAAAAAAAAAAACGAAAATATCTAGAAAAGAGAAGTTATGTCTCTCACAGAAGAAATCAAACAAAAAAAGAAACGATAATATCTATAAAATAGAAGTTATAACTGTCCCAGAAGAAAAAAAGAAAAAAAAAAAAGAAACTAAATTATCTAGAAAATAGAATTTATGACTGTCACGGAAGAAAAAAAGTAAAAAGAAAAAAAGAAACGAAAGTATCTAGAAAACCGAAGTTATGACTGTCCCAGAAGAATGAATAAGAAAAAAGAAAAAAAGAAACCGAAATATCTAGAAAACCGAAGTTATGACTGTACCTGAAGAAAAATAGTAAAAAGACAAAAAGAAACGAAAATATCTAGAAAACAGAAGTTATGACTGTACGAGAAGAAAAAAAGAAAAAAGGAACGAAAATATCTAGAAATCAGAAGTTATGACTGTCCCAGAAGAAAAATCAGATAAAATTAAAAAAAAAAACACAAAATATCTAGAAAACAGAAGTTATAACATTCTCAGAAAAAAAAGAAAAAAGATAAAAAAGAAACGAAAATATCTAGAAAACAGCAGTTATGACTGTCCCAGAACAAAAAAGAAAAAAGAAAAAAAAGAAACGAAAATATCTAGAAACAGATGTTATGACTGTCCTAGTAGAAGAAAAGAAAAACGAAAAAATGGAACGAAAATATCTAGAAAGCAGAATTTATGACTGTCCCAGAAGAAAAAAAAGTAATAAAGAAAAAAAGAAAAGAAAATATCTAGAAAACAGTGGCTATGACAGTCCCAGAAGATAAAAACAGAAAAAGGATAAAAAAGAAACAAAAATATCTAGAAAACAGAAGTTATGACTGTCCCTGAAGAGTAAAAGAAAAAAGTAAAAAAAAGGAAGGAAAATATCTAGCAAACAGAAGTTATGACTGTCCCAGTAGAAAAATACTAAAAAGAAAAAAAGAAACGAAAATAACTAGAAAACAGAAGTTATGACTGTCCCTGAAGAAAAAAAGAAAAAAGAAAAAGAAGAAACGAAAATATCTAGAAAATAGAAGTTATGACTGTCCCAGAAGAAAAAAAAGAAACGAAAATATCTAGAAAATAGAAATTATGACTGTTCCAGGAGGAAAAAAGAAAAAAGAAACGAAAATATCAAGAAAATAGAAGCTATGACTCCCCCAGAAGAAAAAAAGAAAAGGGAAAAAAAGAAATGAAAATATCTAGAAAACAGTGGTTATGACTGTCCCAGAAGAAAAAAAAAACAGAAAAGGAACGAAAATATCTAGAAATCAGAAGTTAAGACTTTCCCAGAAGAAAAAAAAAGAAAAAAAGAAACGAAAATATCTAGATAATAGAAGTAATGAATCTCCCAGAAAAATAAAAGAAAAAAGAAAAAAGAAATGAAAATATCTAGAAAACCGAAGTTATGACTGTCCCAGAAGAAATAAAGAAAAAAGAAAAAAAGAACCGAATATATCTAGAAAATAGAAGTTATGACTGTCTCAAAAGAAAAAAAAGGAGAAAAAAAAAAAGTAACGAAAATATCTAGAAAATAGAAGTTATGTCTGTCACAGAAGAAATAAAACAAAAAAAAGAAACGATAATATCTATAAAATAGAAGTTATGACTGTCCCAGAAGAAAAAAAGAAAAAAAAGAAACGAAATTATCTAGAAAATAAAAGTTATGACTGTCCCAGATAAAAAAAAAAGAAAAAACAGAAACGAAAATATCTAGAAAATAGAAGTTATGACTGTCACGGAAGAAAATAAGTAAAAAGAAAAAAAGAAACGAAAGTATCTAGAAAACCGGAGTTATGACTGTCCCAGAAGAAAGAAAAAGAAAAAAGAAAAAAAGAAACGTAAATATCTAGAAAACAGAAGTTATAACTGTCCCAGAAGAAAAAAAGAAAAAAAAAAAAAGGAAACAATAATATCTAGAAAACAGAAGTTATGACTGTCACAGAAGAAAAAAAAAGAAAATATCTAGAAAACAGAAGTTATGACTCTCCCTGAAGTGAACAAGAAAAAAGAAAAAAAGGAAGGAAAATATCTAGAAAACCGAAGTTATGACTGTCCCAGAAGAAAAAAAGAAAAAAGAAAAAAAAGATACGAAAATATCTAGAAAATAGAAGTTATGACTGTCCCAGAAGAAAAAAAGAAACGAATATATCTCGAAATTAGAAGATATGACTGTGCCAGGAGACTGCAGGGTAATATTAAAGGGACGTTGTCATATTTAATGGCAAACAGGAAACGCCACCAAAGACATTATGTTTTAGTGGCTTTCTGGATTAATTGGGGTGATATGGTTATAAATAAATAAATGAAAACAAGTGAAATTATTTTCTTCACAAGCCTGTTAGACATGATGAAAATGACCGGAAAAGAGCATGAAAATGAATCGGATTTATTATCACTAAATCATCAGTAGATAACTTGTAATGTGTGGGTCCTCAAATCACGAACATTATATCTTGCATTCAGAGTGACGTCAAATAAGGCAAATGGTCGCTGAGTACAGATGCACGTGATCGGCCCAGCCTCAGCTGGGATGCATCACATGAGAAAACGCTGCGTGACAGAGATAAACGATATAAACACCCAACGTATCAGTAAATGGGGCAATCTCCCAGACATCGTAGACGAGAATGTAAGGCCCACGGTCGGATAAGGAGCAGGGACCACGCACACACAGACACGCGCGCACATACACTGGACGACAGTAATTGCCGAAGTCCGTAGTTTTTTCTAAGTAACGTTACGTCCAAAAAGTCAGTCTAGTGTTTTTATTGGTCTGCAGGGGGATACTTCATTAAAACTTACATTTATCTCCCGAGTTTCCAGGGTAAAAATCAGGAGTCTACAGTCACTTGATGGTTAAAAAGTTGGCCTACTGAGTTCAATCCCTACTGAGGAATCACTGTTGTAGCCTGTGATTAGTAAATATCTTTTTCTCATATGTATACGTGTGCGTATGTGTATGTATGTGTGTGTATACATGCGTATCTATATGTGTTTATATATATATGGCGCGTTCGGCGGGTGGGGGCTGCGTATTCAACAAAAAATCAAAAATTGCTTTTTTTTTCATTGCAAATTATTCATTATATCATATCCAAGATTTTCACAAAATAATTAGAGCTGATTACACAATATTTCATGCTCAATTTAGGTTTATAGTTCGTAACCATGAAATGAGATGAGGTAACATAAACAATATAATTGTCTGCAGAATATCATTACATTATTGTTACATAATTATAATGAAATCATTAAAGATTTTTGTCAAAAGCATTTTATTTTTGGTCGTATATTAATTTAAAATATTCCTTTTTGCAGGCTTTATTTTTGAAATTGAATAAGATCATTCTAAATTTCAGAATGTAACTATTGCCCATCAAAATGACTGGGAGAAAGCGATCTAAAAACAACAATGGTAAAGAGAGGTAACAAAGTGTAAGCGAAATAGCTCCAGTTTGTTCAACTTAGGAAAATTAGCATTGCAGCCAAAAATTTTTAAAATGCTACCAATAGCAAAGGGGAAAAGGAAAAATACCTAACAGCAAATCGGATATAGCATCAAAATATAGA
>OZ038492.1:80532193-80559693 GCA_964036315.1 Acanthosepion esculentum | reverse complement strand
ACAAAACGATCAGCTTTAAAAAAGGACTCGTAACTGGAAAAACCGAATGAAAAAAGAATGTTAACAACAAATACTTTTTCACGCCCAACCCAGTTCTGCGGAATCAGAATCAACGTTGAGTTTAAGCAAGCGAATGAGCCAATTGGAGTAAAGTGCCATGCAGATTTAAATTTTTCCCACTTGTGACGAATGCAGCTATCGATATTTTTTGCATGCTAGTTAACATTCGTGTCAGTCAGCTGTTGGCTCTCACGCTGGCCAATAGAATCTTCCTGCCTATTCATGGCAGCCAGCTATAGGCTCTCACTTTGTCCAGTAGAAAATGGCCGCAAACTACATGAAAACTACCGTAGAAGCATGAAAAAAATAGATTATTTCCACTATCGATGGGAGTTGGGAAATGAAAAAATCGGTCTTGGCCTTCCGCTAACTTGGAGCATGTGCATGTAAATTTTGGTACAAATCCGTCGAAAATTGCGGCCGTGAAATTCGTTACACACACACACACATTCTGCCTTTTATAGATAGAGATTTTCATAATGTTTTTCTGTACCTTTTTCTATAAATATTTTCTTAGTAAGTGTCTTGACGAACTTTCCTCTTTAGGGTTTCATTTTTAAATTTTGTTATTTTATTCTTTCCCCAGCAGACAAATTCTACATACCGGAACAAGTTAGGATTACATAGTGATTTTGAGGTATTATGCAGGTTGTAGTAAGAATGATAAGAATATGTTGTTTGGGTGTAAGGAATACTGTGGTATGTGTAGATCAGTAATCCTGGCTAGATAAGTTTAAGATAAGATGTATTGAAGACCATTATCTCTTACCCACGCCCTTTGGTCTTGTGTCTCATTTTTGTAATAAAACAAAATAAATATTACTTTCCTGTTTGCTACCTTGACTTCACGAATTTAAGCGCAGTGGTAGATTGGCAAATAAGTTTCGTCATTTTATAGTTCAAATGGAAAGATATAACCGCAAGTTCTATGCTAACAGATTCTTCTCTCACACTTCTCGCTTTTGGAGCTCTCTTCCGGCTTCTTGATTTCCAGTCAACTTTGATCTTCAAAAATTTAAATGCAACGTTAATCGTTATCGTCTTTCTTTTTAATTCCTTGTGTCTCCTTAATAACGTTTTCCTTTTTTTCATATTCTCTCATACACTGTAGCTCCCACTTCTCCGTGTGTCTTTGTGGCTTTATTGCCTTGATTGGGGTAAAATGACTAAAAAGAAAAGTTACTCCCATGTACCAATTTACCTCCAAGGATGTAAATAACAATATAATGCCAATGTAAATTTAAATACATTAAATAAATTAAATACATTAAATACATTAATACATTAAATACATTAAATATTAAATTTAAATGTTGTATTATTTAATTTTTTTTGTATTATTTAAATTTTGTATTATTTAAATTTTGTATTATTTAAATACATTAAATATTATTAAATATATTAAATACATTAAATACATTAAATATTAAATTTAAATTTTGTATTATTTAAATTTTTTTGTATTATTTAAATTTTGTATTATTTAAATTTTGTATTATTTAAATACATTAAATATTATTAAATACATTAAATACATTAAATTTAAATTTTGTATTATTTAAATTATGTATTATTTAAATACATTAAATATTATTAAATACATTAAATACATTAAATTTAAATTTTGTATTATTTAAATTATGTATTATTTAAATACATTAAATATTATTAAATACATTAAATACATTAAATATTAAATTTAAATTTTGTATTATTTAAATTTTGTATTATTTAAATACATTAAATATTATTAAATACATTAAATACATTAAATTTAAATTTTGTATTATTTAAATTGTGTATTATTTAAATACATTAAATATTATTAAATACATTAAATACATTAAATTTAAATTTTGTATTATTTAAATTGTGTATTATTTAAATACATTAAATATTATTAAATACATTAAATACTAATGTAAATACTAATTTAACAACAATCATTATATAACGTTAACACATCTTAATAAGATTTTAAAATTTATACTTTCTGTAACACTTAAATAATATACAATCATAAATTATATTCCTAATTATAAATATTCCTTATTTTCTTTTGCCATAGGCACTTTATTTCCTCACCAAATCTGTTGTTCCTTCATTTTTATTATCCAATGTTTGAACATTTTAACGTATTTCTTTGGTAACAGAGAAAAGAATACTGAGTTATGTGACATCTGTCGTTCTTTACGGCAGCGAATGCTGGATGATTTCCTCAAGGATGAAGAAGAGACTCGAGGTGAAGGAGATGATGTTCTACAGAAGGATGCTGAGGATTTCGCGGACCGAGCGTGTGAGCAACGATGAGGTATTGGAGAGGATGCAGACGAGGAGGAGGCGCATGCTTAACATCAAGAACAGGCAGCTGAAGTTTCTGGGACACATAAGGATAAAGGAGGGTTTGGAGAATCTGATACTCACAGGTCGAATAGAGGGAAAGAGAGACAAGGGAAAGCAGCGCGTGACATTCCTGGCGGGCTTCAGCAGGTGGATGACAGAACGTGGTCTGGTGGAGATAGCAGAGGGAAGGAACTTGTTGAGAGCTTCAAGGGATAGGGAGAAGTGGAGAGCCATCGTCGAACATATTTCCTATGTACATATCTCGTTAATCGCTGATACAATTATGAATATTTTATTGATTTTTAGAATATTTCAAAGCCACCGTACAGCAGGAATACTACAGTAGTCTTCTCTTTCAATTTTTATATTTCGTATTTTAAAAATACTCACGTAAAATAGCGGAGCGAAAATACTTAGATAAAATAAATATTCCATTTTTAAACACCTCCAAGAAAGTAATTCTTTATTTAACTACAATCCAAACCATAAGCGCAAAAGATTATGGGTTATTACCGAAATGAATCAACCTCCTACTGTCAGGCCATCGCCATGTTAAAATAGGAAGCAATGCATCTAAATCTCTCTTTGTATAAATTCTGGTTATTTAAGAGAGTAAAAGAAACAGAGGAAACATCCTGCACGGTATGATGGAGTTGACCGTATGATTTTGCAGTTTTGGTATTGGAGTTAATTTGTTTGACTTTGCAGCCAGTACAGACAGAAAATAAATAGCGAGCGAAAATAGAACCAAAACAACAGATATGCCAATATGAGAAGCTGAAAAGAAAAAGATATATATATATATATATATATATATATATATACGGACAAATACTGTGCGGCGTTTCCGGGAGATCAATTTCATAGAATGAGAGAAAAAAAAAGAGTTTTTACGAGTCTAAATTCCGACGTCTTAGTAAATATTCAGATCATTTCAAGCTGTGCAATTTTACAAGCATACGAATGAACCATAATAAAATCACTGCCTTAATCGGCTGACGCTCGAAAACATAACATGAACTCAGTTCTATGGCACATCAACTGCTACAAAGTAGTCATGGCGTGACAATGTATTAAATTCTCAAGACACATATCTTCAAGAATTTCTTTAAAAATATATTCTTTGTCGGAGACATGCTCTTAACGTGCAAACAGATTTTGAATGAAGAAAAGGCTAAACTGGATGTATATATATATATATATATATAGAGAGAGAGAGAGAGAGAGAGAGAATTAGAGAAAGAGGGAGATCATTCAAAACGACTGAAAAGGTACTGCGTTTATGTTTGTTTTTTTTAAATTAACCGCATTAACTTGTCACTCGTTTTTAATGAAACTTATATAAAAGAGATTGCTACCCGCAATACACTACATCACATATATATATATATATATATATATATATATATATATATATATATATATATATATATATATATATACAAGTATAGGATTGGTGTATACAGAATACCTTCCAATAACCAACAAATACTATTCTTAAAAGAGTGCTCAATACAGAGTAGAGCAAATATATATAATCATTTATTCGAAAATTATAACATAAAAATGTTATAAAATCACTACAAAAATAGCCATTTTGTTTCAACACTTCTGGTGTCTTATCAAGTGAAGTGATGGTGTTGAATGTATATATATATATATATATATATATATATATATATATATATATATATATATATATATATATATATATAATGTAAAAGAATATAAATAATAAATATATATAAATTTAAACGTCCATAACATTAACTTAAAAAGGGCTCAATAGAAGAGTAAAGCAATAAATATTTATTATAAACTCTTTCTTTGGAACATAAAATTTACCACAACAAAATGCATATTTGTTTCGATGTCTAATTTATACATCTCATCAGTTGATTACCACCAATGTTAGCGTGGAGGTTAGCATCAGCCATTCTGATGGAAAGCAAAAAAATGGTTCTCCCAGACAATTAAAAGAGACCAGTTTCATTTTGGATTTGTTACAATCAACAAGCCATTCCTTGCCACAGTTAACAACAGATTTTAGGTCACCTTTTAGATCAGCTGCCAATGTGACCACATCGAACCGATCAGACTTACCATTAAGACAAATTAGCTTCTAAAAAAAGGATGGCTATTAAGCTAATCTAGCCGATACTATTGCAGTGAGATCTATCCTCATTATTTGCTCTAGTATTCTTAGCTAAAGCTAAAATGTGATAATATCGACCTAGGATTTCTCCCTAACAAGATGATTCTGATAGAGGTTGCCGAGGTGTCTTCTTTTGTAAACTCATCGCAACGTGCTCGTAACGTTAATTTGTAACAATGCAAGTATGTTACCTTGTAACGTTACATTAACACAAAATGGATAATAAATGCCAGTAATATATTACAACGTGTATTTATCATCGGAAATAGGGATTCTCGATTTTTAAAAAGTACGAAAAATTTTATACCTTCCATACATATAGTTAAGCTGCGGAAAAATATTCTAATGATATTTGACTACTGCAGACTCTTTCAGCTTCTGTACTTAGAAATGATACAAAAACGTTGTGTCAATATGTGGCTGAACGTTCAATTTGGTATCATGAAAATAGTTCAATGCAACACAACGTTAAGGTCACCGCAATCGTTGCATATAAACAAAATACTTCACCTGAGCCAAAATACAATATTTCTTCATTAGCTGATCAACCGTTGGGAGGTATTGTTCATCGATGATATGAATGAACAACAAGAATTTGAATAACGAGTAAGACAAATTAGTTATATTGTGTTTAATAACAATGACAAAAGATATAAACATTTAGAGTAATTGCTTGTAAACGCAAAGTTAGTTACCAGTTTAGTCTTGTAAAAAAAGTAGGGTTCTTATTTGGAGTTTGAAGAGTTAATGAGGAAGAAAGTGGAATCGGTAAATGTGTTCAAATTCCGCCATTCTCGGTTGCGTACAATTTCATAATGTTGTCTTTGGTAAAGGCGTGGATCCTCTCCCCACCCGACTGGTGAGGCAAGCAGTAGAACAGACTAAGCTCTCTCGTTCTGGGTGGCACCAAGTCGGGGAGATAGAAAGCTGTCATTTCATGACTGTGGAGAAACAACGACGAACAAAATCAGTATATTTAACAGGTAATAAAGGAAATATATCTTTTGTGAGATATGAAGGGATACGACGTATGTTTTAAAGCCATGCGTGAGAAAAGACTTTTGTCTGTGTGTATGGCGAAGCGGGTGATCGCGCGAGAAACATCTCTTGTCTGTGTGTACGACAAAGCATGGTATAGCGCGAGAAACGACTCGATCGTTGTGTATGGCAAAGCGTGAGATCGTGCGAGAAAAGTATCTTGTCTTTGTGTACGGCAAAGCGTGAGATAGCGCGAGAAACGTCTCTTGTCTGTATGTATGGCAATGCGGCGGATCAAGCAAGAAAATTCTCTTGTCTGTGTTGATGGCATAGCGGGTGTTCGCGCTTAGAAACGT
The DNA here is from genome assembly GCA_964036315.1 of Acanthosepion esculentum. Lineage (NCBI taxonomy): Eukaryota > Metazoa > Mollusca > Cephalopoda > Sepiida > Sepiidae > Acanthosepion > Acanthosepion esculentum. The sequence continues at coordinate 80,553,801 of OZ038492.1, read as the reverse complement.
CTCTTGTCTGTGTATATGACAAAGCGGTGTATCGGGCAACAAAATTCTCTTATCTATGTGTATGTCAAAGCGTGGGATCGTGCTTGGAAAGTCTTTTGTCTGTGTGCTTGGCAAAACAGGGTATCGATTGAGAAAAAAATCTCTTGTTTGTGTATATGGCAATGCGTCGGATCGCTGGAGAAATGTCACTTGTTTATTTCTATGACAAACCGTAGGATCGCGTGAAAAATTCTTTTGTTTGTGTATGGTAAATTGTGGGAGAAAAGTGTTTTGTCTATGTGTATGGCAAAGCGTGGGATCGTTCGATAAAAGTCTATGTGTATGGAATGATAGTAGTAGGAATGACTTACTGACGGCTGAAGTTGACCTTGTTTGGACTACTTCGCATCTTTGTTCCATTCGGATCGTGACTGCTGTTGAGTGGGAAAGCGGATTTTCTGCCTGCTCTCTATTTACATTTTTGTTAAAAGAGCTTTAGGAATTATTGACAAAAAATTATTTTCATTGGTCAATAATTTTTTTTATCACTTCACATGTTTTCTACTACGCCCGAACCTATCAGTATCAGCTCTCTAGAAAGAGGCTCATGGGCTAAATTTAAATTTAAATAACGCGGGCGATCATGGCTCTTTGCAACTTCCTATTCTTTGCAGCTCTAAGTAATATTTGTCTCCTTACTATGCCCCTCAGTTACTGTTGCGCCATTAATTTTCACATTTTCACGAAAGTAATCAAATTCTCCCAGCATTCTTTAATCATTGTAGAAATTCTAGAAATTTCAACTGTCTCTTTCTGATTCTAATTCTAAGTGTTCTTCTTTGCATCCATTTTGTTTAAAACCTCCTCGTTGTCCACATGGCATCCTCAGAATCCTTCGGTAGGGCCACATCTCAATTGCCTGGAGCATCCTCTTCATCTGGGAAGTAGGAAGATTGGTATTACGTAGCAGTTTCAGGATTCTTTCCTTTCTTCCTAGCCAAATTTTCCTTTTTTCTTAGTACTTTGTTTAACTTTGGGAAGACATCTATCGCCATTCCATCATGAGATTTACTGCCATCTCACGTTGAAAAACTGGTTCTTGTGCGATCACCAAACTTCAGCAACGTTGAACCTCTTCACTACTTAAATGGGTGACTGCTTCGGAATACCAGGTGCGGTAAACTTGTGTGATGTAACAAATAACCTTGGAATGAGGAATCGGAGATTCGCTCATGCGCAAATACCCTTGGGAAAGGTAAGAATCCACTTCTTCTTCCCATCTATGGCTTAAATAGTAAGACTTTTATCAGAAAATTATTTTTATCTCTAAAAAATGGTTAATACAATATTCACTTGCAAAAAACAAAAGAATTATTCTTAGAATCGAAAAATATGCTACGGTTTTAAATTAAACCTGCAAAAGGTTGATAAGACGTAAAAAAAACGAATCACTCAAATCCAATGCACCTTAGGATTTCCGTTTTACTTTTTTTGTCAGTTTTAATTACTGCCCGATATCTCATCTGGCACGGTGAGGTATTCTCGTATATTTTTAGTGTGGCTTTCTGGATATAAAAAAAGAAATTGAGGACGGGTAGGGTTGGAAGCATTTCCCTTCACACATAAATAATTACTGAGAATCAACCGTCGGAATGATATTAAAAAAAAAAAAAAAAGGAACATCACATATAATAATAATTGAAATTTCTGCTCTTGTTTATTGAAATCGTTTCGCGTTATAAAATTGCAATTTCATCACCGCCACAATAACGATGTATAGGCAATTGCCCTGCCGCCGGCCACATGCCTCAAATGCCTGCATCGCAGATTTAGATGGAACGGAGAACGCAATATATGAATATAGCTGCAACGAGAAATACGTAAACATGAAAGGGAAACACAGTCATGAAAAAAAGCGGGTAAATTTGGCGAAACGGCTGGTATAAAAGCAAAAAAAAAAAAAACGTACGTTCTTAAAAGGAAGAGATTAAAAATATCCTTCGATGTGAACTTTTTTGACGTGAAATCACATGCATTGCTGATTTTAACGCTTCTATGTAGTTAACTATGCCAGACTATATATATATATATATATATATATATATATATATATATATATATATATATATATATATATATATATATATATATATATATATATATATATATATATATATATATATATATCGGCGCGTGGCCGAGTGGTTAGAACGTTCGCTTTCTGACCATGAGACAAGGGTTCGAAGGAATATTATAGGTCTGGAGAAAACGATCTCAGCTATCTGGAAACCATACCACAGGTTGATCCAAGCCTTGTGAGTGAAATTCGGTACATGGAACACTTGGGGAGGCGTCGATAGCTGTGCTAGCACGAAGTCACGAGTCATCGGTCACAAGGTTTTGCTGGCCTTGTTCAGATTGTTGATCACGCTAGATAACATAATCTCTCCCAGAAAATGTAACTAGGGTCTGATCAGCATAGTTGCAGTTTAAACCACAGGTGGGCTCTGTTGGTGTTGAACAAACACAAACTCAGCGAGCGTCTGCAACAGGGATTAGCTAGACGCCCTAGTAAACGGGTTTCCTCGAATACTATACATATATATATATATATATATATATATATATATATTATTATTTTTTTTAAATATGTTTCCTTCGCTACATAAGAGCCAAAAACAAGAGCCAAAAACCTCAATATAATTATTCAAATTAAATTGAATTAAAGCATCCAGCCCTGTTTCCCCCTCAAGCAAAAATTTAGGAATAACCAATCTTGAAATTTACGCACCTTTATAAGCATGTTCATTCGTAAAATTAATTACTATGGAAACGGCTGGAGCGATCATTTTGATAAGGGGCGTAGTAGTTAACAATTTGTATCCACATATCAGTCACCTTCGGAAAGAGGTCAAGCCGAGGCAGGGCCGGGGTGTCCATTTCAAAGCGAATGATGGCATTCATATACGCACATCTTCTGGTCAGTCACAGAGACAGATAGCGGTTGGCAACATCGTAGGTCGTTAAGTGTCTAAAGATTTTTTTTCTAAAGGGCTGTTTCGTACATAAAAGCGTCGCACTGAAATACAGTTCTTTTTTTGACCACTTCATAAAGGGTTTTTCTATCTTATGATTTGCTTAAGCTTTTAAACCTTTTATTAGACTATGAAATTTAATTTTTTTATGCTAATTATTTAATGCGAAAATTTGTTGATGTCGACAAAAACCGTTAACTCATGTCTATGGTTTAATAAATTTTCATTATTTAGAAACTTAATAATGTGTAGTTTTTCATATAGGCATAAAGGGCATGGGTCATCCCAGGTTTTACACGTTCTTGTTCTATTTATTATTTTCCATTTTACTTTTGGTGTTTTAATCATTTCTTTTAAATGCCAAAAATATTTGGATAGAGATGTCTGATTTTTATTTCTAATATTTTTGAAGGAGCTTATGTGTTGTCTCCATCTAATTTTAAATTCATTTTTCGTGGAACCAATGTATATACTTTCAGTGTTAGGACCCTCAATGGATGAGATAGTGCATTGGTATACCACACATTTTGTGTGTCATTTATTTTCCAACGAGCAGTCTTCAGGGTTTCAACAATCACATCATTTTTCATTATTTTTGTCTAATTTTAGTTTAGGATTTTTATTAATACTGTTTTGGCATGTGTGTTTTTCCAGTATTTTATTATCATGTTTTTTTATGATTCTTTCTAGATTTTCAGTGCAACTATAACTTAATTTTAAGGTGTTTTTATCAAAGATCTTGCTAAGTCTGCTATTAGTAGGAAAGTGTTTTTCAATTAAATCTAGGAGCTTATTGTTGTTAGCGTTTTTGTATCGGCTAACATCAATTATAGAAAAATAGTACTAACAAGAAGAAAAACAGGAAAAGAAAAAGCATTTGGTATACCCCTCCGTTCAACCAAATGGTTAGTATTAAGCTAGGACATAATTTCCTGCTTCGGATTGACCTCTTTCCGAAGATTCTAAAGAACTTTGGATTATTTACCTAACGTGTTATTTCCTATTTTTCTACATATTTGCACACACACACACACACACACACACACACACACACACACACACACACACACACACACACATATATATATATATATATATATATATATATATATACATATATATATACATATATATATATATGTGCAAATATGTAGAAAAATATAAGTTTACAAGCAGTAAATTCGAGCTTGCCAACCGAATGATCCTCAGTGGCCGAATCGGTTAAGGCACGTCAGTCTATATGACTTTTCCGTATAGGATACACGTTCGAATCCTCTCGGAGGACGAATATTTTCTATGAAAATTTCTCGGACATTTAGCCCGGTAAATGTTAATTAATACTGTTTATTATAAACAGAGCATTTACTTAAATACTTGTATCTATAAAAAGAATGTTAAACATAAAAATGTCTTTAAATAATTGTCGGACTTTGTCCATTTCATTTGTGACGTCATTTGTTTACATTTGATACGCCATGAGCAACTATGAATGTACGTGAGAGATTCATGGAAGATTGAAGTTTATAAGCAGTAAATTCGACCTTGCCAACCGAACGATCGTCCCTGGCCGAATCGGTTAACGCACATCAGGCTATATGATGTTTCTCTATAGGTTACAGGTTCGAATCCTGTCGGAGGACGATTATTTTCTATGAAAATTTCTCGGATATTCAGGCCGGTAAATGTTATTTAATACTGATTATTATAAACAGAGCATTTACTTAAATACTTGTATCTATAAAAAGAATGTTAAACATAAAAATGTCTTCTTTTTTTATTTTATTTATATTTTTATATATATATATATATATATATATATATATATATATATATGCGTAGTCTAACGATGAAAATAGCATTTATTTTATACTACGAATATTTAGTTTTTCAACATAATCTTCTTTGTAACTTAATTCAATGATGAATATTAATCTAATATAGCAAACATTTCACAGTAAAAATTTCAGTACAACATTAGTGACTGTCGCAGACTACAAATCTTTCCTTAAAACCTCAATTGTGAACCTATATGTCCTTGCTTACACATATTTGCATATACATACTAATATATATATATATATATATATATATATATATATATATATATATATATATATGTCTCCGAAATATTAATTTCGGTCGAGTACTCTGGTGAGAAAGCGCGAAATTGTAAACAATGTCGACTACTGCTGATAATGCAAAGCTTTTCTATGAATTGAGCGCTCTAGGTCACTGGGGTGTTTATTCAAAAAGAATAAATACGCAAAAATTCACCTTCCTTTATACCGGCCGGGTAAATCAGGCGGGTTTCGATCCCGGCCTGAGGCAATCGGATGTCTAGCCACATTAAGGAGCTGTGATACAGTGAAACAGTCTGTCTGTTGATGACAAGCATGACAAAATATATATATATATATATATATATATATATATATATATATATATATATATATTCAAGCATATTCATTCAAGCATATATACAGATATATATATATATATATATATATATATATATATATATATATATATATTCAAGCATGTTTCATTGAATAATATAGGCATATTATGTCTGTTTATTTTTTTAATAATCCTTTCTAGTTCTCTAATTAGCTTGGTGATCTTAAATTGAAATTCATCAAAGAAGACGGCAAAAAAAATAAGCACTTTCGATCTCCTTCGAGATCATCATCAGGAGTGAATTGCAAAAACAAACTTATTGTAACTGTGATCGTTGTGATGGTGATTTTTGAAAAGAGGCATGAACGCGATCTGACATAATTATTTAAAAATCTTAAATTTATCCGTTCTAGCTATGGTACGCGTTACAATGTAAGGTACCTCACTAGAGATGCAAAATGTCTTAAATGTTAGTAAAATGCATTTTAAAATATTGCTGCTACACCCGTAATAAATTTTGTTCAGTGTTAGTTGGTTGCTATTGATATAGAGGCTCTCGAGAATTGGAAGTTTTGTTTTCGCAGTTCAGCCTTGAGGATGATCTCCGAGGAAATGAAAACTACGATGCCTTATTTGATCAATTTCACGCCTTAACCATCTTTGCCACGAAGAACAGTCGAGGCCAAATTTAGTGCCTCCTAGCGAAAATGTTCCCGTCATAGAGTCTCTCGAAGTTTTTTCCTATCTGCACTGTTTCGTATCCAAACGTAAACAAAGAGTTTTAGAATGGATTTTTTTATTAATCCGACAAACTTTTATCTCTTTAATCATTATTTTTAATGGATACTCGTATTTAAGTAGACGCTCCGTTTTCTTTATTAAATCGTATATTTATTTATTTTTGTCTCCAGTCCTGAATATATTAGTAAAAATAAATCTTTATGATTTAATGTTTTCTACTTAGTCTTCGCAACGTGTACAAGTGACTGAACTCTTGCTTGCGAGTTACAATATAATTTAGTTAGCATCAAACAAAGATTTACTTAAAGAACTACTTCCGAAACCTAAGATATACGTTGTTAAAATTGGCATTTGCTTCTATCCTGCTAATGTTGTGAAATCGGTAATTGTATTTTTTTTGCCGAACCTTTCGAAGTTTTCTTTTTCTTTTCTTTTTTTAAAGTAGGGGTGTCTGAACAACTTACAGTATGTTTTTTGTTGCCCCACCTTTCGGAGTTTTATTACAGTGGGTATATCTGAACAACCTACAGAATGTTTTTCCTTTAATATTTAACAAGTGGCAAGTCACTTTTTCATTAGTCAGATAGTTTTTTTTCAACACTTCTGTTAAGTAACTATAAGGACTTTCTGGTTATAGACATCATAGTTACAAACGTATGGCCGTAAAGACAGCAGAAATGAACATGCTAGTCCAAACTTCTGCTTGACCCTTTTTTGCTATTGTTCCGCCATCCATTCACACAACCGCATAAGGCGTACGGCCACATCACGTTGAAACATTGGTTCCTGTACGATCACCGAAGTTAAGCAACGTCGAGCCTGGTCAGTACCTACATAGGTAACCGTTTGGTAATGCTAGGTTTTGTAAACTCGAATGTGCGGGTGATGTTATGGATAATAGACCTGTATTGTTAATTGGAGAGCCGACATCCAATTCGCGTCTGGTTCGTTATATTCACTTACGCGTAAATACCCTTAAGAAAGATATGAATCTACATATTCTCCCCCAGATATGGGTTAATTAGTAAGACTTGTATCACTAAAATCATTATTAAATTATTATTATCTCCCCAAATTGTGTACAAAATATTTAGTTTTCGGCATTAAATAACCCATAGATGTTGATGTTCCGCTAATCAAGTTCAACATAACCAAACATCATTATCTCTTTGTTAGTAATGTGTGATGTTTTCGAGAAACTCTACAAAACGTTTTTCCTTAATATTTAACAAGTGGTAAATAAAATTTTCATAATAAGTGAAGTAGATTTCTGAAAACCTCTGTCAGGTAATTGCAAGGATTTTCTGGTTTTAGTCATATTTTTGTGTATTGCAAACATGTGACCGTAAAGACTAGACCCTCTGTAATAATTGTGGTAGAATTGTATGCAAATATCACAGTAACCTTTTTGTTCATTGGTTGAAATTTGAAAAAAGCTACTGACAAGGAATCAAACCGATCATTGGTTTAAAAACATCAACACTGAAACCAAAATAAATCCTATTCTTGCATATTTTAATTTTAGAAGCGTAAAAAATCTTTATATATATATATATATATATATATATATATATATATATATATATATATATATATATAAGTGAACATAGAAATCAACACTTAGAGGCGACAGTCTGTTTCATGCTAGATGCAATCGCCAGGCCACGAGTTGCATCTAGCATGAAACAGACTGTCGCCTCTAAGTGTTCACTTTTATATTTATATACGCCCTATCTCTGATATTGACCACTTTATCCCATAAATATAGCACACTTTAAGACTATATTTCTCCATATATATATATATATATATATATATATATATATATAGGCCATTTAATTTCAGTTTTTTAATGATTTTTTTTCATTTTTATTTATCCAATAAAAAACATTTAAGACAATATATAACAAGAAATTTAATAACTTAATGTTTTCTCTATAATATTTTAAATTCCCCCACCTCTATAATGATAATACTGTGACAATGACCCGCATTGATGTTATTATTATTATTAGTAGTAGTAGTAGTAGTAGTAGTAGTAGAAGTAGTAGTAGTAGTAGTATTAACGGAGGGTTAAAAGATAATTGTTTGCTGAAGAATTCAGCCACTACTAAAATATTGCGAACATGCAAGTGTATAAAAAGTATCTAAAAAGCCTCAGTCGAAATTCGAACACGTTTCAAGGGTTCCGTTTTCCTGGCAGATACACCGTTACGCCACACAGCAGAAATGAGTCGATTTCCGATTATCCGCTTCGCAGATGTCACCATTAGAGTTGAAGACGGGATAAAACCAAGAGTGTTACATTCTGATTTTCTAGCTAAAGGTACATCATCTATCTGTCCATCGTCACCTGATGGTTTTGCTATCAACTGAAAATATGCATATTCTACTTTTTTCTTCTTTTCTTAATTACTGACTTTTCTTTCTTCCTTTAATTCTTCCCTTCTTTCTTTCTTTATTTCTTTCTTTAATACTTTCTTTTTTAACACAATTTTTTCTTTAAATCTTTTTTAATTCTTTCTCCGATAATTGTTCCATTTTTTAAATTCTGTCTTTTTTAATTATATTTTTTAAAATTCTTTCTTTGTAATTCTTTCTTTCTTTAATACTTACTTTCTTCATTTGTTAAATTCTTTCTTTAACTTCTTTCTTTCTTTTTTAATTATTCCTTTCTTTAATTCTTTGTTCTTAATTCTATTTTTATTCTTTTTTTAATTCTTTCTTCAATTCATACTGTTTTTTTTTCTTTCTGTTTTAATTCTTTATTTCTTTAATTCCTTCTGTCTTTTTTAATTACTTCTCTCTTTAATTCTTTTATTCGTCATTCCTTTCTTTAATTCTTCACTTACGCGTAAATACCCTTAAAAAAGATATGAATCTAAATATTCTCCCCCAGATATGGGTCAATTAGTGAGACTTGTATCACTAAAATCATTATTAAATCATTATGATCTCTCCAAATTGTGTACACAATATTTAGTTTTCGGTATTAAATAACCCATAGATGTTGATGTGCCGCTAAACAAGTTCAACTTATCTGTTTATATTTCTGAGAAAAGGTATTATGTACACAATATACATTTTTCGGACTATTGTCCTCATCTTTGTCGCCATATTTATCCAATGCTTCAGTATCTGTCTATATTTCTGAGATGAGGTATTATGTACACTATTTACATTATTCGGACTGTTGTCCTCATCTTTGTCGTCATATTTATCCAATCCTTCAGTATCTGTCTATATTTCTGAGATGATGTATTATGTACACTATTTACATTATTCGGACTATTGTCCTCATCTTTGTCGCCATATTTATTACAACATTTCGGCCCTTCAGTATCTGTCTATATTTCTGAGATGAGGTATTATGTACACTATTTACATTATTCGGACTATTGTTCTCATCTTTGTCGCCATAATTATTATTTAATCCTTCAGTATCTGTCTATATTTCTGAGATGAGGTATTATGTATACTATTTACATTATGCAGACTATTGTTCTCATCTTTGTCGCCATATTTATCCGATCCTTCAGTATCTGTCTATATTTCTGAGATGAGGTATGATGCACACTATTTACATTATTCAGACTATCGTCCTCATCTTTGTCGCCATATGTATCCAATCCTTCAGAAACTGTCTATATTTCTGAGATGAGGTATTATGTATACTATTTACGTTATTCGGACTATTGTCCTCATCTTTAATTTTTTTATTTTAATTCTTTTTTATTTTTTTTAATTCATTCTTCAATTCATTCTGTTTATTTCTTTCTGTTTTAATTCTTTATTTCTTTAACTCCTTCTTTCTTTTTTAATTACTTCTCTCTTTAATTCTTTTATTCTTCCTTTCTTTCTTTAATTCTTCCTCACTATAATTCTTTCTTTTTTAATTCTTTCTTAAATTCTGACTTACTTTTCTTTCATGAAGCCTTTCCTTCCTACTTTAATTCTTTCTTTCCATCTTTCTTTAATTTCTTACTTTCTTTAATTATTTCTTTGTTTAATTCTTTATTTCTTTAATTCTTTTATTCTTTCTTTTTTAAGTTTTTCTAATTCTTTCTTTTTCGTTCTTTCTTTCGTTCTTTCTTTCTTTTTCGTTCTTTCTTTCGTTCTTTCTTTCTTTTTTCATTCTTTCTTTCTTTCTTTTTTCATTCTTTCTTTCTTTTAATTCTTTCTTTCTTTTTTTAATTCTGTCTTTTTTTAATTCTTTGCTTAATTCTTTCTTTCTTTCTTTCTCTCTTTCTTTAAAATCCGGTTCCAACTTCCCAGTATTCTCTCTACGCACAGAAACGGGTGCATGACCACTTGACAATTGTCTACTATATAATCTTCGTCTTTCTCTCTCTTTCGCTCTCTTTACATACATATATATATATATATATATATATATATATATATATATATATATATATATGCGCGCGCATCTGTGTATGTATGTGTGTATAAATGGAATTATATCTTTTAAAGAAAACTAGGCAAGGCATAGGTGGTCTGAAATCAATCTAGGAATCAGAGAAGAAGCTGGAACTCGCTTATCAACACGTCTGATTCTACCCAGGCTTCGTTCCGCCTACATCCCAAGAATTCTGTCGGATACAGGACCACTGGACTCGATGGTGTGGTGAGCTGTCCGACCGGTGAGATATATATCGCGCAACTACGCTGAGGAGGGATAGGTTTTCGGCAGATGTTGTCGAAATTACTCGATGGCGCAACAGAATATCCCATCTCATTAAATGGATTTGTTATTTGTTGATTCAGCCAAGGAAAGTGAATGAAGAAAGGTTATTGAGAACATTTTTGTAAACACAGCGAGAGATGTGCGCTGATGGGTTCGGCCCAGTTGTTGCAACCACAGTTAAGCGCTTAAAACTTTTAAGGCTGCGCAGCTGGTCTTATATTTTTATGTTTATAATCACATATCATAACACACACACACGCACACTCATACATGTGTACGCAAACACAAGCGCTAAAAAATAGCGCACTGCATGGTTTGGCCGTCCTTAGCTTGTAGAAATAATTTCAGCCGCATGAGGTAGATGTGACGCGATAGGTAAAGAGGCAGTGTAGCTGTGTCAGAATAGCTGTTTAACTTCATTTGACCTAGGATGATTAAATTGCAACCTACGATCTTCGAAAATGTAAATGCAACATCAATCACCATCTTCTGTCTTCATGAACCTATTCTTTTATTGTCCTTTCTCCTTACTAATGTTTTCTCATTCTCTTCCAATACCAATAACCATTTGAATCTTAGTGACATTATCACCTTGCCTGGGGTGAAATGATTAGAAAAAGTATAATGATGAGACCTAGTTGGCAACCTAGTACTACTCTTAAATACATGAGGTCGCGGTAAAAAGAGTAAATTTCATCAGAACTATTTATGAAACTATTTATAGAAAATGCACAGCGAAGCTACGTTACAGAGATGTGAAAGTGACAGAATCCGAGATGTCAGGTGAGGATCAATATTATTGCAGATGCTTCAGTGTTTTCAAGTTGGTGGCTCTCTAATGATGTGAGATGTGTCCTACTGAAGGTCGCCAGAGACATTATTGAATTGTAGTCTTGCCAGGTGTGATATACACACATCGTGTTGAATAATATTGGCATCATATTTTGCTTGCCATATGTTACGATTGTGATGGTTTGTTGTCGAGAAAGATAACGTAGTCCCCTCCATCATACGCAGGTGACAGAAAACTTATTCCAGAAATACTCGACTAACTTGAGAGCAACGATTAAAAATGGCTTCAAGCTAAAGAATTCTTTAAGTCTTAAAAAAGGGAATTCTTATCAAACCCTAGTGCTACGATATCACTAAAAACTGTACCAAACAACAAAGAACACCTCACTTGAAGACTTCTGTAACTAGAAGGGAAAATAATGTAATAAAGGTATTAACTTTCCACGCTAGCTTAAACAAAAGGTTTGAAAAAAAAACTCCCAACAATACGAGAAAGAACGATAACTGGATGTGAAAAGTTTAATTTCCAGAAAAACTATTTTTTAAATAATTTCACACCAAGTAAGGCAATAAAGCCACTAAGACACAAGCGGTTTACGGAGTTTTTAGAAAATATGAAAAAATATTTTAAAAGGGAGAGAACAATGAAAGAACAAGAATTAAGATGACGGTAGATAACGACTGACATTGCATTTCAATTTTGACTATAAAGCAAGAAGCTAGTAGAGAATTGTACAAGCGGGAAGTGCAGTAAAAGAAATTGTTAGCATAAAACTTACGGTTACATGTAGCCATTTCAAATGTAAAATGATGAGACCTAGCCGCCAATCTAGTACAGTTCTTCAATTAATAAAGTCTAGGTACCATAGAAGAGAGTTAATCCGAACAATTACCATGAAAGAATTTATAGAAAAATGAAAAAAAAGAGAAGCTACATTACGACAATGGGAAAATGACTGAAAGCGAGATGCTGGGTCAGGACCAGTAATATTTCAGATTCTTCTTTTGATTTTATCAAGAAAAAGAAAAATGTTATAAATTTCAACTGGATAAGTTTGCCTATTGTTCGGTTCACACATCACCTCGGTCTTTTGTACAGGAGTAAATGTTTATCCCTTATTTCCTTTTTAGGATTAGGTTTCCATTCTTTCTAAAGTCTTTTTTTTGGTTGTTGTTCATTCTCTTTCACTCCAGCCCTTTGCGTCCCAGTGGCATTGTCGCTTTGCTTAGTGCAAACTGATTTTTAAAAAATCAAATTGTTCATTTAACTCATGCCGAATATTTGAAAACAGTCCATTTCATTTCAACATTGGCTCTTTACAACGACGCTCACCAGATTTAAACCCCATTGCGCATATATTGGATGTGTTGCATATGCCGTATTAACTTCTCTACAGCCAAACCTTAAGAACAATTCAGCTAGAGACAACTTGAAACGTACCCGGATAGATATACCCACGCAGCTGGGGCAACACCTCGTAGACTATATGCCAATTTTCTTATCAATAGATGGAAAGCGTTGCCTTTTATTAGATAGTTGGCACTTTAACACTTCATGTAGTGTTGATTCCTATGGCTAAACTGTTTTATCTACAAGTGATCTGTCTTTATCTATGGATGAGTAACATTTTAAACAACAAAAAACACCTCTCACTTGAGGTGTCTTCTCCTTCTATGTGCCGCTCCCCCCTGCAGGACATAGACGATCATGGCTCTCGACAAATTCCTATTACCTGAGACTTTTAGAAGATTTTTCTCCCTTTGCTTAGTTTCCCCACTTCCGTTCCGCCGAGCTAGTCAGGTAAGTGGCTCTATCTCTGTGGCCGTGAGGATTCAGTTGTCCAAGCCTTCCTTGTGTCCAAGGACTTCCAGCTGTCTTTTTTTGTCCGATTCTGAGTAGACGAGATCTTTCTGTTACCATTTTCTTTGAGATTTTCTTGTTGCTTACTCGATCCGTCCACGGAATTCTCAATATCCTTCTGTATCATTTAATCGTTATTTACAGGTGGAGGCTGATCCATATGGCAGATAGAACGTTTATAAATATAGAAATTATAGATATAGGTATCAACATTTCATATATATATATATAGTAGCATAGTAGTGATAGAAATTATTAGGAGGATTTGAGATAATTATAATTAAGTAATTCATCAAGTTTAGAAGAAACCTCAACAGAATGCAGAAATAATAATTTCTGTCATTTGTATATCCTTGCTTGAACCGGCTTTAAATGCTCTGGATGGAGTGATTGGTGATAGTAGTCGTGGCTCGTAGGGCCACAGTCCTATGGGTAAGGAGAAACTCGGATGAGTTCCACCACGGAATATGTGATCGAGCGGCACTATATCGAGTCTAATTCGCTGATCCGTCACCGGGTTCCGTTTGTACAGTTGGTATGACGTTTGGCGCTTCCCAAGTTATAATGGTAAAGACTAATGCTGAATGTTATTTACGGTCATGACCGCTAGATTTATATATATATATATATATATATATATATATATGGTGTATGGAAAATACTTTTACAAAATTTGGAGGCAGATTCCTCACATCAAAACAAAGACAAAAAGTTTATATAAACATTCGTCTTTGAGTTAATAAATTTAAAGAATGTTTGCGATAGATGGTGCTGTTTTGCCATGTAGACTAGGATACATTTGTCATTCGTGTACATTTGTGAGTAGTCTGTTTTCAATGTTTAACTTGTGTAGTAGTGAGTTAATTGAGAGGTGTTCCGTTTTATAATGGCAGAATATTCATATCGTGAGCATATGATTCTTACATACAGCCGCGTGAATGCCAATGGACGCGGGGCTGAATGGTTGTATCAGATTTCGTTTTTAGACCGAAGGCAGCCGAGTCATCCAACCTTTACTGCGGTTTTAAAGTTAATAACTAAAAAAGGAATTTGCGGACATATGTTTATGGCTACTTTTGTCTTTGTTTTGGTGTGATGAACGCGCTCCAAAGTTTGTAAAACTATTTTTGATACACCTGATATATATATATATATATATTGTTAAATATAACAGACATGTGAATGGCTATTATGTTTGATCAGGAGCCATTCTAATGTTCGTATATTTGCTTTAAATTCAGGTGAAAATTGTCCAATATTTGGATATTATTTATTAATCTGTTCCTTGATCTAAGCTTTCGGCTCACATGAGCCATCTTTAGAGTAGTTATACGGACATTTAAACAAAGATATTCACCATTCACGTTGACATAAAAGACTGCTATGCGACGATAACGGTCGCGGAATAGCAGACGCAGGTCGTAAATTCATGATGCGGTTCTATGACTTCGTACCACGTGAGAGACCGAAATATTAACAGTAGAACCATATGTCTAGATGCAGTGTAACGTATTGTGACTATTTTGAAATGTAATTTTGTTGAGCGTGGGTTGCTTTGTTTTAATGTAGATGTCCTCCAATATCTGAAGGTTCTTTTTTACTGTGTGTATGCGTGAGTATTGTTGTGCTAACAGCTAATATCTCTCTAATATTATGTACATGGCTATGTTATTTTAAGAAATATAAGTGTGTGTGTGTGTGTGCGTGAACTAGATATTTCTGTGTATATTCGTTCTGGGCCTATTGTAGATTATGATGGTCTACGGAACTTTATTAATTTCTACCAAGCTTTCAATCCAATGCAAAGAAACCAATCGGTTTATATATAGGAGGGAAAGTCAAAAAATTAGACGCACTCTTATATAAATATATAGTATGGCGAAAGTGCGGATAATTTTTGACACAATTATAGTTAGTTTAACATTCATACAAGACGAAGAAAGCGCAACAGGCCAGAGCGTCTACTCAAACATGGCTCTCCAGATTTTAACCGCTAGGATTAAATAGCTTTGGCCCTTCAGTCATAATTCTCTGTATCCTTGAAAACACTGAATTATGAATCTTTGCCATGCCTTTAAAACTCAGTAAATTTTAAAATAAGTTACTCCAAAATTCGCTTGAGAATGAAATGGAAATAATGCTTTTAATTTAATTACAAAATTAAATTCGAAGCTTTTAGCTTCCATTTTTGAAACATGGTTATTACTGTGTAGCGAAAAAATCATATTTAAAATAAGTTAATTTATAATATTAATGCTCTGTAAATTTACATTGAGCACTATTTTGTAAAAATAAAAATATCTATAAGAACACCGGATTCTATATTTTACTGTTCTTTCTTTTTATTTATATATATATATATATATATATATATATATATATATATATATATATATATATATATATATATATATATATACAGGGTGCGATGGGTAAATTGTCACCATTTAATATATTTAATTTCGCGAATGCGTCTTGATCGTATGTGACTTTGCCGACTGTACGGGTCAGTTCAGCGACGTCTGTGAGAAAAAGAAAACAGTGATACAATTTACTCCTCAAGAAATTTGGAGACGGCATCCTGTACTGCTCGGCATTCGCGCCGTAAGCTCCATTACGAACATTTCAGTGTGTCTGAATGTCAATCTGAGGAGAGTGCAGAGGATTCGAAAGAGTTGGATGATATATCCAGTCAACATCATGGAGTTTGGAGTGTTCACTAGTGATGGTGAATGCTTTCATTCATCTTCACACAGGACCTCATCAAGTGCTTTGAGGCAATAGTGCTGCCCTGGGTAAAGAGGGCGGATGCTGGAAGATGTTATGTCTGGCAACAGGACTCTGCACCATGCCACACAAGCAGGAGAACCCAGTCATGGCTGTCAGACAATTTCTGCTACCACATCATCCTTACATCTGACCATCTAACTCCCCACTGATTTATTTTAATCCACTGATTTAGACGCCTTATCATCGACCTTTTAATCCATTGATTTATTTTAATCCATTGATTTAGACGCCTTATCATCGACCTTCTAATCCACTGATTTATTTTAATCCATTGATTTAGACACCTTATCATCGACCTTTTAATCCATTGATTTATTTTAATCCATTGATTTAGACACCTTATCATCGACCTTTTAATCCACTGATTTATTTTAATCCATTGATTTGCACGCCTTATCATCGACATTGATTTCGATATTCTACGCGTTCCGATTGCTTTCTTTCGAGTGAACTGAATTTAAATCTTGAAAATAAATTTCCGGAAAGCATCGTAATCTCCAATATTACACCCGCAATGGCTATATACAGAGCTATAAAGATCATATATATATATATATATATATATATATATATATATATATATATATAGTGGTCACAGAATTCAACACCAGGTAGCGACAATCTGTTTCATAGATAGACTGAAGATTGCGTTTAAGCATGAAACAGACTGTCTCTGCTTGATATTGATATAAGTGTCCACTTTTATATTTACATATGCTATATCTCTGATGTTGTGCATTTTACCCATAAATATAAAATTAAAGTTATAATTTTATCATACATATGATAGACTCTCCCGTCGAGTTCGACGTATGACGATCCGACAAACCCATTCATTGCCCTTTGATTGTGTCGTATGTGATACTTCAGTCTCTCTAATGACCTGCATATAAGTTCACATATCTTGAAACACCGAGGATCACGGGATATAGCGACATGAATCTTTTCTGACGCTTTTCGCTGTTGTATATTCGCCTTTTAGCTTTCGAAATTTCTGATATAACTTTGGCATAAATATCTCCAGTTATTTCTGAACAGGGCGAAGTTAGCATGAGGCATATTAACAGCTGAGAGGTTATTCTTTAGTTTGTCTTCCTACCTGAGCCATGGGTGTCTAACAGTCTTGGTTGAATAATATAGACGTATTATGTCTATTTATTTTAATTTTAATTCTCTCAAATTCACGGATCATTTTCTTAGTGTTGTTATTAAACTGGTTAAGAAAGACGCCATAGTTTTGGTTATTTCTTTTATTTTCCCAAGTACTTTCAATCTCATCCAAGATCATCTTCAGTAGTGAATTGAACCAAACATGCTTGAATGAAGATATGTTGCCTAAATACACACACACATACACACACACACACACGTGTGTGTGTGTGTGTGTGATGTGTTTGAGAGAGAGAGACTACATATATATAAATATATATATATATATTTATATATATATATATACATACATATATATTTTTATATATATTATATTTATATATATATACATACATATATATTTTTATATATATATTATAAAGCATAGTAGGCCGATGGAATAAATTCGCGAAAGATATAATAATAATATTAATAATAATAATTGTATAGAAAAATGGTAAGAATTTTAGTTCCGAACACTTTTTGAGGAAAAAAAAATTGATATTTTGTACATGTGTAGATTTTGTAGGGGCTCGCGACAATTAATGCGTAGTTTGCCACTAAAGAAGAATACAGTATTTTTCATAAGCTAGACTATATTGGTTTAATCGATCTAGGAGACGGCAGCGCGCGCACATACAACCCCCCGAACCCTCCTTTCACCCATATATATATATATATATATATATATATATATATATATATATATATATATATATATACTAGAAAAATCCTAAGGAGGGTAAAACCGGCTAAAAAGGAAAATTACGGAACAGTATATATTGATAAAACCAAATACAACTATAACCACGTGACAAAAAATAATAAATTAATAAGACAAACAATATATATACACACACACCTGGCACCTATGCTCCGGCCCTGTGCTGGTAGTATCACGGCTATGACTAGCTTAGATCAGCTCTGACCAGCTTGGACAAGCTATGACCTGCTAAGACCAGCTTATATATATATATATATATATATATATATATATATATATATATATATATATATATATATATATATATATATATATATATATAAGAATAATCCTAAGGAGCCAAGCAATAAGACAAACAACAAGGTCATTGGCTTATCAATAAAGTAGCTTACTAATTTTGGCTTTCTTTTTGTCACTCATGTAGGCCAGCACCAGCCAGGCTGATGGAAGGCAGGGAGAGGTCTCTCAAATGAATAATAGACCAGTTAAGTTTCGGATGCTTTTAAGTTAACAAGTCGTCGTTTGCCAAAGTTCGTTTTGAATACCAACTGCAATTTTGTCCTTATCAAAGTAACCAGACTTTAAAAACGAGAAAGGAGTCAATAGTTCTGCCATCAGTGTAGATACCAATTTGAATGCTGATGCCATCGGTAAAGTCATTAACGAAAATTAAAAACAGAGTAGGACCAAGGATGGAGCCCTTGGAAACACCTGCATTAGTACGAAAGGATGTAGAGGAGTGGCCACTCATGATTTGAAAAGAAAGACTGGATCAGTTCAAAAATTTGTCCGGAAACACCGTAACTTTTCAACTTGTGAAGAATACCTATATGCCAAACCCTGTCGAAAGCTTTCGAGATGTCCAAAGCAACGGCCCGAATTTCACCATTCTTAACTCATTAGGTCCATACGCTTTATGAGTATCCTTTGAGATGATAGTAAACACCATAGAAGAGGATATATATATATATATATATATATATATATATAACTCAACAGAGACTCGAAGTTACGCAAGAATAATCCAGATGAGACAAAAATAGAGTTTAAGGAGAATTTACGAACGAAACATTCAACTTTATCACCAGATATTAACACCTCAAATTGATTGAAGAGGAGAATAGAAAACTTACTCTTACTTAGCACATTATTACAAGGCCGCCAGTAATCACGAGAGCCAAGGTAATTGCAATACGATGCCTCATTCTCTCAGCAAACAGAGAATTATCTCCTTCGAGGACACGATTGCATTTATTACATTCAGCCAAGAATAGGTGCCTGTAGTGACGGGAGCTGTCATGCTGACAAAATCGGAAATAGCGGTTCCTGTGGGTTATAGCAAGAGGACATGCTAATGTGAACCATGGAGAAGATTGGGGTTTCACCTGGCATTTCCTAGAGGACATGAACGCATCTGTGTCGGCTTTGACCCAAAAGAAAATCTCAGTGGCACACTGCTCAATATGAAGATTAAAAATATCTGTCCAAGGGGCATCTCGAAGAAAGTCACGAAATGAATCCCTATCAGCAAACTGCTAACGGAAAGAGGTCATATGAATAGGAGATGATTGAAACGAAATATCAATAGATACCATAGAGTGATCCGAGTTGGCAAGAGTGGAGTGTTGCGAGGCTCGACAAGAGCTCGAAGAGGAGGTAAGAAACAAATCAAGTAGAGAAGCCTGATGATTGGATTTACTAGGGAAACTCCATGAATTGAAATTCTGAATACCGGCAACAACGGTAACATTAGAGTGTTTAAGCCACGTATCGTGATGCAACTTAAAATCACATAACGCATATATGTTCGCTGATGGATGGAGAGAGAGTGTCTTTTCTATAATGTCAGAGATTATGTCAAATATACTGCAGTCCTAAGAAGCAGGGCGACGATAAAGATAAAATAGTTAACTAACAGAATGTTATAATGAAAGTCGAAAGCACATAAAAGAGTTGTCAGGGGACTCGAGTGACAGTTTACTTGATACTGGAAGAGTATCCTGGATGTAAACACCATGGCCATGTATGTGAATGGTGGAATCTTTTCAGCAAAGAGGAAGAAAGCCTGGAACAGAGAATCCATTTTTAGCAATGGAAGAATTTAAATTGGTTTCACAAAGTGAAAAGATATCCGGCGACCGTTCTAAGAAAAGAGATTCTATACTGCTGAAGTTGGAACGGACAACACGCAGATTGGAGAAGGAAAGGTTGAGGTGAGTAGGTGGTTTTAGGTTTTTGGGGTTTTAATATTTCTTTTCATTGTATTTGTCAGGAGGATATTAATAATATCCCCCCCAAGGAAGACGATAACGCCACTAAGATACAACGGGATACTCTGTATGATAAAGAATGGGAAAACTTTAGTGAGGACATAGTTCAGTAGGACAGAAGATGGCAATTGAAGACAGAAGATAATGTTGCATTCAAATTAAAAAAAGAAATGTATCGTCAATTGTTATCATCTGTCTTCTTATTTCCTGTTCTTTTATTGTTTTGGTTTTTCCATTTTTCTCAAATTCTTCCACATTCAGTAACCACTTGTGTCGTAGTGGCTTTATTGCCTTCCTTGGAGTGAAAAAATGAAGTAGTACGCGGGGCTTCCTCTGCCAAGTACGAACCAACGGACGGGTTAAATTTACTGTCAAAGTACTTTTGTTAATATTTTAATTTTATTTTTATTCGAACTAGAGTGTTCTTCCTAAGCGTTTTTCACACACACGCACACACACACACACACATATATATATATATATGTGTGTGTGTGTGTACGCGTGTGTGTGTGTGTGTGTGTGTGTGTGTGTGTGTGTGTGTGTGTGTGTGTGTGTGTGTGTGTGTGTGTGTGCATATATGTGTGTGTGTGTAGAGGGTAAAATTCAGCCAAAAATATATTTGTAAAAAGACAATATGAATAAAAACAAAAGGAAATCTTATCTTAGCCGATGCGTTTCGTCCCCCTCAGAGACTTTATGAAAGCGAATGTGAGTATTTTATTTTGTAACAAGTATTTATAAACAAATGTAAAAATGTTGTTATTTATTTTTTTTTTAATTATGAGACGTTCAGCTTAATTAAAATGTGTTGGTAAATTATGGAAGATTCTAAGTGACATAATTTAACGTCTAATAAACGAAAGTGAGTAAATGATGTTTCTGAATTTTTTTATGAAATTAATATTTAAATTATGTTAGTATAGGATAAACTTATGTATAAATATTTCTTTTGCACACACACACACATATATATATATATATATATATATGTTTGTGTGTGTGTGTGTGTGTGTGTGTGTGTGTGTGTGTGTGTGTGTGTGTGAAAAAGACAATATGAATAAAAACAAAAGGAAAACTTATCCTAGCCGACGCGTTTCGTCCTCTGAAGGAAAAAGACAAAAGTGAGGATTTTAAAAGCAAACATAAAAAAATTTAATTTTCCAAACTTTCAGATTTAAGAAAC
>OZ038492.1:80349693-80527193 GCA_964036315.1 Acanthosepion esculentum | reverse complement strand
GATCGCCAGGACCTCGGAGGACTGGCCGATAATAACTACCTTCATGGACTAACCTGTTAGGAAGGGGTTTTATAACAGAGAAAACTTTCCCGTGATTCTATAACTGGAGAGCTTGTGTATCAAACCTTTGCGCCACACCTTCTCGAAGGCCTTCGAGATATCTAATGTTATGGTCTTTGCAGTGTGCGTGTTGCCAAGGGCCTCACAAATTCTGTGTGTAATGGTAGTTAGGTTGTTAGCGGTGGATCGGGCTGATCGAAACCCACAGTGCTCCTGGCGCAAGAGGTTGTTACTATCTAGGTGCTCGACGAGCTTCTTTTTGATTGAGGCCTCAAAAAGCTTACTGATGATACTGAGAAGACTAATGGGTCTACGCTGGTAGCAACGATCGGTCGCTCGCGTTCTTGAAGACCGGGAATACGCTTGCCACCTTCCACATGCTTGGGAAAGTTTCCTCTTTTAAGCAGTGGTTAAGTAACTTTACAAGGATCGGGGATAATTCTGGGTTGATATTTTTAAGGACGACCACTGGAATATTGTCTTGGCCAGTGGCTTTTTTTTTTTGGCGGTCTAGAGATTTCTCTTACTGAAATGAGTATATTATTGAGACTGTGCTCGGTGAAACGCGGGAAGTTGGGGAGGCGGGATGGCCTTTGTCATCTAAGGTTGAGTTTGAAGCAAATATTGAGGTGGAGAGCTTCGTCTTGCCTGTCGATGAGGATATGACCTCGGGGTTATTTATGAATAGTGAGCACAGCCGATTTGCCCCTGTTCGTAATTTCGTTGGTGATCTTCCAGAATTCACGAGATCCAATATGTTTCTTTTCAACCATGGCCTGGACAGCTCACGCGTAGCTGCACTTTGCGTTTTCCAGGACTCTCTTACAGCGGTTACGGGCAGTTCTGAAAGAAGTAAGAGCATTCACTTACGCGCAAATACCTTTCGGAAAGGTATGGAATATATGGTTTAAGTAATTCGTCATGTATCGGGAAAAATCATTGCTATTCTCTAAAACATTGTTAATGCAATATTCCCTCCCAAAAAGAAATGTTGCAAAACGAAGTATATTTCGGCTTTACATAACCAACAAAAGGTTGATAAACCGTAAAAAAAAAAGAAATCAAATCTCTCTGCCGTATGTTAAGGAAATATTAAAATATATTTTTTAACTTAGAACAATGGTAGCAACTATACGCCGCTGTAGATTAGTGATTTTCCTCAGTACGCCGTGCAAAATCTCGACAATGTAAAACTGGGTTTGGTACGTTTTGTGGTACTCCATTCAGCGTAGCCCATTTGGCGCAGCTGATTCGGCGTCAGAAAAATAATTGGACTATTTGGCACAGCCGTTTAGTCGTCAGACTGTTTGGACCTCACTGTCTTTGACTGGCACCGCCACCTCCCAAAAAAGATAAAAGCATTGAAAAGACCCAACTTTCAATATGAATATTGATTTATCTATTGAATTAAGGATCTTATTAAAACACTAATTAAAAACTTAAATTAAAAATATTGTATTTCAAAAAAATTAAAAAACTTAGTAAAGCTATTTAATCTTAGAAATTTCTTCTTCATTTCGTAATTATGAGCAACACCCTTCAGGAATTCAATAGGATCTAATGATTCAACCTCCATTATGACTTTTTTTATTCGTTCGTTAGCATCTATCTATCTATATATATATATATATATATATATATATATAAAATATATGGAGAAAACAACTGAAAAGTTGCAAATTAAGAGAAAAAAAATTGAATGTTTTTTTTGTGAAAGTATTTATTTATATTTTTATATATATATATATATTTGATATTTCAGATCGCCCCGATCTTTAATTCATTTCTGACGAAAGATCGGGGCGATTTGAAATATCAAATATATATATATAAAAATATATAAATAAATACTTTCACAAAAAAAATCATTCAAATTTTTTTCTTTTAATTTGCAACTTTTCAGTTGTTTTCTCCATATATATATATATATATATATATATATATATATATATATATATATATATATATATATATATATATATATATACACCTTATTTTATTTGTGGGTGTGGATATCAAGCGATCAACTTTTCTTCCTTTCTGAACTACTCCTTTTCTTAAATATAAAAACGCCTCCAACTACTCTTTTTCTTAAATTGGATTATTCGAGCATATAACGACGAAGTACTAATTTGACTACTAAACAAGAAAGAGAATGAGAGGGAATAAATTTGACTGTAATGCCTAATCGTCCCTCTGCCGAAAAATTCCTATGTCGACTCGGCTACGCCGAATCGGCAATGCTGAATCAGAGACGGCAAATGGACTACGCCGGACCGTCTGATTTCCTGTGAAATTATTAGATCAGATATTTGTTTAAAGTTATACAGGGTGACCCCAAAAAACGGTAATTTTTGAAGTGCGTATTGCCAGACATGACCAAGTGGCAACACTGCGAGACAATGACCTTGAGCAAGTAAACATTTCGCCATTTTAGTAACGAGAATGAAATTCACAATATCCCAGCTGAGATGTTGCAGCAGTCAATGAGGGATCTCAACAGCAGATTTCAAGAATGCATTCGTACAGGAGGACGCCATCTACAGGACGTAATTTAAAAAAATGAAAATTCCATCATTGTTTCTTAAATGGCATGTTTTAAGATTTCATTTACTATGAATTAAATATTTTTCTTCCATCACTCTTGGTTTTATTGGATTGTTAAAAAGTTCCCGTTTTTTTGGGTCACCCTATATAAAGAGCTGCTTTCTATCTGCACTGAATGTGAATTTTAAATCAAGCATGATTAGTTACCTACTAATAAATTAGTAATTTTTACTAGAAAAGTGTATACTACAGTAGAAACGCGTACCCTTTAGAAAAGAGTATCCTTCAGTAAAAAAGAGTAACCATTAGAAAGGAGTAACCTTTAGAAATGAGTACTCTTTGAAAACATTAATCTTTAGATAAGACTACTCTTTAGAAAAAAAAGTATCCTTTAGGAAAGACTATTCTTCAGTAGAATATTTTATCCTTTAGAAAAGAGTGACCTTTAGAAAAGAGTATCCTTCAATAGAAAAGAATGACCTTTAGAAAAGAATATCCTTCAATAGAAAAGAGTGACCTTTAGAAAAGAGTATCCTTCAATAGAAAAGAGTCACCTTTAGAAAAGAGTATCCTTCAATAGAAAAGAGTGACCTTTAGAAACGAGTATCCTTCAGTAGAAAAGAGTGACCTTTAGAAAAGAGTATCCTTCAGTAGAAAAGAGTGACCTTTAGAAAAGAGTATCCTTCAATAGAAAAGAGTGACCTTTAGAAAAGAGTATCCTTCAATAGAAAAGAGTGACCTTTAGAAAAGAGTATCCTTCAATAGAAAAGAGTCACCTTTAGAAAAGAGTATCCTTCAATAGAAAAGAGTGACCTTTAGAAAAGTGTATCCTTCAATAGAAAAGAGTGACCTTTAGAAAAGAGTATCCTTCAGTAGAAAAGAGTGACCTTTAGAAAAGAGTATCCTTCAGTAGAAAAGAGTGACCTTTAGAAAAGAGTATCCTTCAAGAGAAAAGAGTGACCTTTAGAAAAGAGTATCCTAGAGTAGAAATGAAACCTCCTCCGTGAAGATTATCCTTCAGTATGGAAGAGTCGAGGGAACTCGGCTGTGATCGGAACGGCCACATAGAAAGGGATCATAAATGATTTTATCTACGTCTTAAGAGTTTTGTCCATTTTTATGACCAGCTGACAAGTATGCCAAATGGAATAACCGAAACGAACATGCTCAAGATTCTCATGGTGGCTGGTGATAGCTTCTCTCGCAGGATTTTAATTCCGTAAAGTAATTCTCTTCATTGATTCGTTTTCTATAGCATATCAACCCTTTTGCAGATTATTTAAAGCCAGAAAATATTTTTATACTGCAAGAATGATTTTTAGGTAATATTGATTTACTGATACAAGTAATAATAATTAACCCGTAGCTCGGTTCAAAAGAGGTGATTTCATATCTTTCTCAAGAGTATTTGCGCATAAGAGAATATAGTGTAACCCGGATATAAGAGAGTTGTCGGGACCGGATAAGAAGTCTCTTATATCCGAGTTTGGTCTATTTTGTTTAGGTAAGTATGGTTCTAATTTGGGACCAGAGAAAATCTCTCTTATATCCGGGTTTCTCTTATATCAGGGTCTCTTATATCCGGGTTACACTGTATAATGAACCCAACGGGCTGTCTAATTAACAATTCCGGATCATTACCCATTACATTACCATCATTTTATAATACCTGGTATTTCCCAAGCGATTACCCATTTAGGTATAGACCCGGGTCAACGTTGCTTAACTTCACGCTGTATGGGAACCGGTGTTTGAACGTGATGTGGCCATAAGTTTTTAACCATTTCGGAAATCGACACGTAGTCATTTGTTTTTGCCCATCAACAGTGACATAAATAGTTGTCTATGTGAGGAATTTTTATTTTTTATGTCGATGTAATGCAGTGTTTGCCTGGATTTTTCCAGTTATTAAACTAAATTTCAGTAAATTGTCATCCTGAAGTCACAAACTTGAATGAGGGACAGAATAGCCTTCCCTCGCTTTCGGAATATAACCAATCTCTTGTTTATTGGTTGTTCAGGGAGTTATGAAAATGCGTCATATAAATTTCTCTAACAGCATCGAGGATTCTTTTTCTTGTTATACAATCGCATGGGCGAAGAGAAGAGAAGTCGCCATTAGTATGATGATAATTAACATCTTTGGCTATCAAATATTATCAAGAGAGTTTGACCATGTTAGAATGTTACTAAAATAATTACTTTTTATTCGTTTTTTACATCCATTAAATATTGGTAGTTGATGTCAGTCAGTTACGAGCTACGCATGATACACGCTTAGGCGATCGTGTATCTTTCGATATATGACTGACGAGGCAGATTTGTTACTTTCGGTGGTGGTTCCCATCCAAGGCTATAGAACTCGGTCTGTCCTGCTATTTACCCATAGCTGGGGGGTAGAAGAGGATTCATACCTTTCCCAGGGGTATTAGCACGTAAGTGAATGTAATGGATCTGACTGGATTTCGAACTCGGCTCTCCGATTCCTCAATTCGAGCCACTAGCCATTACTGCACCATGCCTCCTCTAGTTGATCTACGCCTTGTTTCTTCAGAATATGAGTTTATAAAGATGTAATACAGTGTTTGCTTGCATTTTTCCAGTTATTAAACCAATTTTAAGTAAATTGTCATCCACAGATCTTGCATTGGGGAACAGAATAGCTTTCCCTCGCTTTCGAAATAGCATAACCAGTCTCTTGTGTATTGCCTGTCAAGGAAATACACAAGAGACATGCGACATATAAAGTCCTTTTTTTTTTTGTTATACGACCGAATGGGCGAAGCGAAGTCGCTATTACAATGCTGACAATCAACATTTTCTTTACCTCTCAATTATGAACAAGATATTTTGATAATGTTGCGATATTATTAGAATAAAACTTTACTTCTTTTTTCGATTTTTTTCTAGATACTGGCAGTTGATGTACGCCTTCTACGGCCCTTCTTTTATTTGCAGCGTTCCTTCAAAGAACATAAACAATCGTGGCTCTCCACAACTTCCCATTCCTTGCAGCTCCACCATCCATTCCCACAAGCTTGTCAGGTAAGTGGCTTACTACCTTCCCCTGTCTCTCTTGCCCTTAGCATACCTCGTGGGTGTTAAATTTTCCAAGCCCTCCTTCCTCATTATATGCCCAAGAAAATCTTTCCTGTTCTTTCTCCTGCCATTTTCTTTCTTGCTTACAGGCTCCGTCATAGAATTGTCTGTCTTCTTCTGTAGAACCACATTTCTGATGCCTTTAGTTTTCTCCTCATCCATGGGGAGGATGTCCTGCATCCACTTCCATATAAGAAGATGGATAACTCATAGCAATCTAGTACTCTTTTCTTTACTTGTATTATTTACATTATTCGGACTGGTATCCTCATCGTCATTGTCATATTAACAACGTTTCGGCCGTTGTATGCTCCGGCCTTCTTCAGGTGATTGGAATTTCGAACCGGACCCTTTATTATAAAGTTAATATAGAAACAAATAATTCGGGCTGTTATCCTCTTCTGTCATCTTGTAATTGATGTTTTATCCTTTTTTCCCGCTTATTTGTCTCTATATTACCATTTCCAGCCGTTATGTTTTGTTTATTTCGTGGCATATCAACTCCTTATGGATCATTCAGTGTCGAAATTTAATTTTCTTCGGAACATTAGTAATTTCTTGCTTTTAAATTAATAAGTAATGTATTGCTGCTACCAATTTTGTTGCTATGAAAATGTATTACTAGTAATTTTGTTGCTATGAAAATGTATTGCTACCAACTTTGTTGCTATGAAAATGTATTGCTAGTAATTTTTTGCTATGAAAATGTATTGCTACCAATTTTGTTACTAAGAAAATATATTGCTACCATTTTTGTTGCTATGAAAAAAATGTATTGCTACCAATTTTGTTGCTATGAAAGTGTATTGCTAGTAATTTTGTTGCTATGAAAATTTATTTCTACCAATTTTGTTACTATGGAAATATATTACTGGTAATTTTTTTTTTACTATGAAAATGTATTTCTGTTAATTTTGTTACGATGCAAATATATTCCTAACAATTTTGTTGCTATGAAAGTGTATTATTAGTAATTCTGTCACCATGAAAATGTATTGCCGGTATTCTTCTGCTATGAAAATGTATTTTCATACTTTCATAGTGTTTTGGCTCCAGTTTGGAGGTTAACTATTTGCCCATAGCTGGAACCCTAGCAGATGCTACCATCCCGGGTCAACTGGATCTGGGGACAACGGCAATTAAGCGGTAGTTCTACACTCCTCAAATCATCCTTGCTGCCGGATGTAGTTTATCGTCATACCCAGGACGCTTCAGCTGTTATAGTACTGACATCAAGAACATAAATTATAATGTTAACTTAGTTGATGCCCTTGGTTTTCTTCTTTTGTGTTATGTTTTACACTTTCAGCATCACCGCTTCTACGGCACATTGTGACCTGTTGACACGTTTATACCTTACCAAATAACGAAATTAATGTTCCTCGGGTTGGGGTAATGGTTAGCACGGCTAGTCTGGTTTGCCTGTTATTAACGAGTAACAAATTTGACCATCACCGGGTAGACTATATAAACCGTAAAATCAACTAACTAAATTTAATCTAGATCTCAGTGTAGGAAAAAACAATATGGCCGACACGGTACTTCCGTGTCTGAACAATGGCTGAAACGGTACTTCCGTTTCCTTAGTTCCCCGTTACAACAGTTGGTTATTATCAACTACAACTTGTCGGCGAGAAATGGCTGGTTACATTCAGTGCCTCGAAAACTAATCCAGTGACATTCCATCGTCGCCGATCGGACCCAAAACTTTCGCCAGTCGCAATGAATGGATATTCTCTCAGGGAGGCCCTGTCTTATGCCTTGGGCACCGATTGGGACTTAACCCAGACCAAGTGGAACTCGTATATACGATTCATCGCTAAAGATGCTGGAACCCTGTACAGCTCCAGTAAGTACTTGACCCCTTCTGCTATCCTCTACCTAGACAAGAATCAGATCAGGCCGAAAATGAAATACTGCTGCTATATATGGGCGGAAGCTGTCCAGTCTTCATTTTCCAGTCTGGGTAGAGTCCAAAACAATCTCCGTGACCTTTTGGGTGACAAATTATTTTCTATCCTACAATCCTTTTTTTTTTTTTTCACAGGGGAAACATCGCAATACTTTCACTACTCTATCGCTATTTCCATGGAAATACATTCCTTAGTTACTCCAATCCTAACCCCCACGGCTTAGACACGCCATGCCACGCATATTGTAGTTAACCACATCGATTCCCTTCGTATTCCATTGGTGAGATGTAAGTTTCATTCGAACAACTTCCCACGAACCGCTGCTTTGTGGAACCAACTCCCAAGAGGCTGCTTCCCCGATAACTACAATTTTAACCTGTTCAAGTCTAGGGTTAACCCGATATCTTCCCCGCATATCCGTATAAACTCTTACACTATAATCCTCTATCTGGAGTGCCTCTTGTACAGGTTAAATATCATTGTAAAAAATCCAATGCCGTGTCTTATATTAGGATATAAATACGGTTTAATTAAAAAAAATACTGTTTAATTGAAAAACTGAGCTTCTACTAGAATATGAGTATCCATAAAAAATAACTTTTAAACAAAATAAATTAAAAATAAAAATATGTCGGATTTAATCCTTTTCTGAAAAATAAATTGTCTTTGTTTACGTAAGGATACGATACAAAGCAGATATGGATGTTTCGAGATATCAGCAGTGAAGTGTGTGTTCAAAAGGCATTATTCGGGCGCTATATGAGCGGGAGACCTACGTGACCGAACGGTCAGGCGCGTCAGATCCAATGACGGTTCTCCATAGCGGATACAGGTTCGAATCTTGTCGGAGGACACATTTTTTTTCTCACAAGATTTCTCGAATTTTCAGGCCGTTAGATATAGTTGGATAAAAAATAATGTTTAATTAAAAAACAAAACAAAGCTTCTACTCAAATATGAGTATCCAATAAAAAAAGAATTAGCGTTTAAACGAAATAAATTAAAAATAACCTACAGTGTGTAGTAATCTTCATTGTATGCACGTTATCTTCCTCTTGCATGGATATTAAGGGTACGGAATAATCAGGGCGTGATGCGTAGATAATATCAGGGTATCAGAATTGCTTAATCATCTGTCTTTATTTTTTTTTTTAATTCTTTTTTTAGTTTGACCCCAACTCAAATATGGTCGGCGTTAAAAAAATGAATTTAGTCTTTCTGAAACTTTCCTCGTCTTTTTTTATATGACAATATTATTTAAATTAGCACTTTCACAACCAAAACAAATTTCGTCAATTCCTTAAACAACAAAAAATAGTTCAGACTGAAACAAAACAAAATATTTCAACTGATTAATCTCTCATTGTGCAACAGGAGAAAAGCAAAAGCACTGTCCGAATATTAATTACCATAATCCAGTAACAAGAATTGCCAAAAGTGTCTGGTGATACCTTCCGCTGTAGAATTTTAATTTAGCGTAGTCCTATTCTTAGAGTGGTTACCAGCCAAGACTAAAAAGCCCTAATATTTACAGACAGATTTATATCTTGTTCAGGGTTGATTGATTGATTTCTTTTCTACGGATTATCAACACTTTGCTGGTTATTTAAAGCCAGAAAATATTTTTAGACTGTAAGAATTTGGAGTAAGAGAGATAATGATTTACTGATACAAGTCTTGCTTATTAACCTATAGCTGGGGTGAGAAAAGGTGGATTCATACCAAATTTAAATTTAATTTATATCAAATGGGAAAAAATATTCATTGGGTGGTGCCCCCCCCCACACACACACACACACCCAACCTCCGGGGATCCCCTTTGATGAAAATGAAATATACTTGTCCAATTACCCCGGGTAATTTAGTTTCAGAATATATATGGTTATAAGGGTTTATCTCCAAAACCCTAAGAGTAGTTCGATAACAGACAGATAGAGGCTACAATTTTATATATATGTATATATATATGGAAAATAAAGCATAATATTTTTTTTTTAAATCCACATTACAACCAATGTTTGCGGTTTCTCTCTTCTTTTTAATGTACATAGTTTTCTCTCGTTGGAACTACTATAACCTCTTCCTTATATATATATATATATATATATATATATATATATATATATATATATATATATAAAGTTGTAATCTCTGTTTGTTTGTACAAAGACAGCACTGAATTTATGAACGAGAGGTCAGAGATCATGACTAAGTGTAGACACGTTACGAAGTTCAGTTTGGAGTTATTTGAACCCCGATAAATTTTGAAATTTTTTTTTCTTTTGTTACATCTCCCACCACTACTTCCCGTCTTGAACGAAAGCACTCAAGATTTTGAGCTCCATGTCGCTGAGTTGTTGAACAAATCACCTGAGGAGACCCTAGTGGGCGAAACCGCGGTAGTGTTCTGGTCAGCAATCATATTTTTTAAAACATTAAATAGCTCTGCAAGTCTGGTCTTCCAACTTGATATTGAACGTTTTTAATGTGTACGATCTTAACTAATATTTTACTGTTTGTTTAATCTGGCGTATATATATATATATATATATATATATATATATATATATATATATATATATATATATTCCTACTCCAGTATATCAGCTAACAAAATACATTAATCAACTCATTACTCCTTACCTTCCTAGTAAATTTAGCGTCAGTTCAACATTAGAAGTTATCCAAATCCTAAAAAGCGAAAAACCTAATAATGAAATCATAGCTTCACTGGATTTTGAAAACTTATTTACCAATGTCGCTGTTAGTGAAACTTTTGACAAAATTATAAGGAATATATAAAGTAACTCATCTTTACCCCCACTTAAAATTAATGCAAATATATTACAGAAACTACTATTAGTTTGTACTACTGAAGTCCCTTTCTTAGATCATAGTAATATATATATATATATATATATATATATATATATATATATATATATGCAGTGTAACCCGGATATAAGAGAGTTGCCGGGACCAGATAAGAAGTCTCTTATATCCGAGTTTCTCTTATATCCGGGTTTGGTCTATTTTGTTTTATTAACACAGGCTCTAATTTGGGACCAGAGAAAATCTCTCTTATATCCGGGTTTCTCTTATATCCGAGTTACACTGTATATATATATATAAAAATAAAAATAAATAAAAAATAATTCATCGAGTCTGAAACCTCAACAGAATGCACTGGACGGCCGTTTCGTCCTATATTTGGGGCTCATCAGCCGTGCGCATCCTCTAACGAGAATTGAAACCCTGACAGGTTATCAAGCAAACCAACTGTTCAAAGGGCCTCGGTGACGAAGCGGTAGCAAATCAGACTCAACGCGATATATAACGCGATGGCGTCTCCATGGGTTCAGTACTGGGTCCAACATTTAGCAATTTCTACATGTCGATCCTCGAAAATAAGACAATTACTGGTGTTAAAAAAACCTTCCATCTATCTATGTTGATGATATCCTTATTTTAGTTAAAGATACTGATGAAATACTTCAAAAACCTTTTCAAGATAATTCTGTCCTTAAATCCACGTATGAACTAAATACTAATAATAAAATTCTCTTTAGTGACATATTTACTATTTCGCCATACAAAAAACCTACTAGCATAAATTCTTATACACTTAACTACAAAAGTGAATGTCCATATTACTACAAAATAACAATTATAAAAAATCTAATACATCGATCAAAACCTAATTCATCTACAAAACAGATTTTTTACAGTGAACTGAAGAATATAAAATAAACACTTATTAATAGCTTTCCAAACTATATAGTTGATAAACAAATAAAATACTTTCTTAGAAGTCTTAATACTAATCAAATAGAACATAATACTGCTTCAAGTAATTCCAAACATATTAATCTCTTTTATCGTAGTCAAATGAATACTAATTATAAACAAGATGAAAATATAGTAAAAATAAACTAGTAAATACTAATATAACTACAACAGATCATAGCAAAAAAATTAGGTTAATCATATACTACACTAAATCTGGTATATTCAACTTAACTATTTGCTATGATTCTTCCCCCCTCACCGTTAGCGATTTGCAAAAAACCAACATAGTTTACAAATTCAAGTGCCCTTTGGGAGATTGTATCGCCAATGGATTAAATAATATTTATGTTGGTTACACCACAAACTCGCTTTCACGGCGCTTAACTCTACATTTAAATGAAAACTCAAACATTTTTAGACATTTAAAACAACATGCCTGCCCACGTACTCAATTCCGGAAAATCCTTGTTGACAACACAATTATACTTAAACATGAAAACAATAAACAAAAAATCCTTGAAACTATATACATAAAACTGTTGAAACCTAACCTGAACAAAATAAACTATGAAATCTCCACAAACATTCTTAAATGCCTATAATTTATAGCAGAAGCTATTGGTTTATACCAACGGCTTCCCATACTTAATACGTCTCGTTTTTCACTCTCGCGTTGTCATGTGTGACGTCACGAGATGCGACGCGATTTTCGCGTCCTTGTCTCGTAAATACGAGTTTGTCGTTACTTTGAGCTTATTCAAGAAGCTATTATTGTAACTTCGTCTGTGTTTTGTTTGATTTATTGAAATTGTCATATTTGATAATGGCTTATGTAAACCGAAAACTTAGATTGGATTTAAACATCTATCAATATAGTGATTTCCTTTCGTGTTTCAACGATAATGTGATTAAGCTTATCAGACAATACGAAAGGAACTTACTTAAAATAAATAGAAAAAATCTGTCTATATTATTTAATGAAACATACATTAATATATATATATATATATATATATATATATATATATATATATATATAAGTCTCAAACACTAATATTCCATGGTTATAATTTATTACATTGGAATCGTAATCACGATCCAAATCATCAGACCTACAAATTCAAAAATTGGGAATTCATATATATATATAAAAAGAAATATAGTTTTAACATGTGCTATAATTATGGGATAAAGTGCTCAATATCAGAGATAGAACGCGTGTACATATAAAAGTGAACATAGGCCTGACGATTGCATCTAGCATGAAACAGACTGTCGCCTCTAAGTGTTGACTTCTATGTTGACTTACATATATATATATATATATATATATATATATATATACATATATATATATATATTGACCACTAATTATATCTATATATATCTATATATATATATATATATATATATATATATATATATATTGACCACTAATATTATCTATTTATCTGTATATATATATGTGTGTGTGTGTGCGATTTTTTAAATCATGTATATATATATGTGTGTGTGTGTGCGATTTTTTAAATCATTTTTATATGCGATAACGATTAAAATTTCATAAGAAAGTTTTTTTAAATACAAAAGTTAACTGCTGTCCGAAGATTTCTTGACGGTTTATAGTGTTGCTTTTTTTTTTCTTTGTTCTTTTTTTTTTCAGGAGACGTAGGGGTTAGACGAAACGGAGGCAGAAAAGCTTCGCTATTGTTTTAAGTCAGTGTAGCGATAAAACAAAAAACTGCCGAGGCTGTCATTCGTATTAGCTCAAGTTATTTCAAGATGTTAAACCCTTTCGCGATTTTCTCCAAACAATAAATTGACGTCAGAGATCAGTTCAGAAAGTGTCGCTAAATTTGTTGAGATTATTTTGTAGTGGCGATGCGGGCATTTAAAACGCAGCGAAATGGAAATTGAAAACCCTGTTCAGATCACAGCTGAAGCAGCTCATGTTTGCTCTCTGGCGATCGATGTTCAAACTCAAGTGTCGGCAGTGACACTTTATTCCTATATAACAGTCTTCTTAATTCTTTTATTTTATTTTCCTCTCTCCTTAATAATATTTTTTCTTATATTCTCTAACATTCAGAAACCCCTTGCGTCCTAGTGGCTTTATTTCCTTGCTTGGGGTAAAATGATTGAAAAAAGAAATAATTTATTCTGACTGACCAGTACACATCCATTAAAGAATAGTTCATATTTATTATTGCAATGAGATTTTTTTTTTAGAATATTTAAAACTAGCTTAAAAGCTACCCTATCGTATAGATTGGGCCTTCATCACTATACGTAGAGAGGAGTAGATGCGACAGGCAACAATAAACTACAGAACTCAACCTTGATCGCTGCATTTAAGTATTGCATTAATATATAAGCTTACCTTTTGAAAGTTCAACGATAATTCTTCCGTCGCCACTTAATTTAAAGACAATTTGATGTACGTAGGTCCTTACTTCCCGCACAAACAATCATTTTTATTTCATCGGTTACTTTCGCTAGATTTCGCAATTAATTTCGATTAATTCCAAATTTATTTCCAAGTTACAAAAATTGTTATCGTACAAAAAAAATTCGTCGCAAAAAATCACGTAAAAATTATCGCCGAAAGCAATGACAGTAATGAAAACTTGGGAATCCAAAATTTCTTGATTGCCAGTCCGGATCCGGCCCGGAATAATTTAATTTGTTCATGGAGTCAGCCTGATTCCAAAATGCTATGATATGTTTGGCTACGGCCGCTAAGAGTAAAGTTGAAAAAGTGTAACACAGTAACACACTGACATTCGCATTTATTATATACATTAAGAAGATGAGCTATGGAAAGTTAGAGAGTTGTGTCCCTTTAACTGAAAAAATGTGACCCAGTGACACAATGGCATTCGCATTAAATATATATATATATATATATATAGAGAGAGAGAGAGAGAGAGAGAGAGAGAGAGAGATTTACGTAAATCGATTTACATATATATATATTTACATATATACAGATATATATTTACATATATATATAGAGAGAGAGAGAGATTTACCTCGTTTTTAAAGAAATACTAAACCACTCTTGACCCGTTGTGTCAACTTTATTGTATTACTGTTTACATTTAGTTTCATGAAGTGTTTGTATTTAAAAATACATTTATTTGCAGTTACTGAAGTTGCTTTCAACATTAAAAAATTGTCTGTTCGAAGAAAGTTGTAATAAATATATCTAAAATAATTTTCGTTTAAAGAAAGCTGAATTATAAATAAGCACGCACGCAATCATGGGAAGGTGTAAAGAGAGGGAGGTGGGTGGAAAGTGAGAGCGATTTTTTTCTCCATTTCCTTTATCTCCCCACCCCCGCTTCCTACACGATAATAAACTCATATCTTTCTTTCACCTACTCTCTATATATGACTTCTGGCAAACACGCAAGCAATGTTCACAGACTTGTTTAGTAATAAAGATAAGTAATATCAACAGGACTTTTAATTAAGCTTTCATTTGTTAATATTATGCTAATGAAACGTCAAGCAGACTTCGAGGAAGTCATTCAACATTATAAACGGCTATAGTTTCTAATTTTTAATTTTTAGTTAATCCAAATGGCAAAATATATTAGACAGTCAATTAGTCTGAACAATACCTCCTAATTAATAGATGGCATTCAAGTATCTCTTTCTGCTCTCTCTTACTCCTATTACGGGTACATCTGATATTTACCATTTTTACACACACACACACACACACACACACACACACACACACACACACACACATATATATATATATATTATTGTCATCCACGGACAGACAGTTTCGCTGTATCACAGCTCTTCAGTGTGGCTAGACGTCCGGTTGCCCCTAGCTAGGATCGAAACCCGACTGAATTGGCAATTAGTCAGAAATTCTACCACTAAGCCGTCGGCGCACGGCAGGGATGAAGGGGAATTTTAGCGTATTTATTTTTAGATTTAGATAAACACACAGTGACTGACAGTGACTCAATTCTGCCGAAGAGTCATGCTATATTAGCTTTAATAGTCACTGTTTACAAACACACGCTTCCTTCCCACAGAGCTCAACCGAAATTAATTTTCAGGAGCCAATATTATTGTCATCCACAGACAGACTGTTTCGCTGTATCACAGCTCTTCAGTGTGGCTAGACGTCCGGTTGCCTCTAGCTAGGATCGAAACCCGACTGAATTGGCGTCAGTCGGAAATTCTACCACTAAGCCGTCGGCGCACGATATATATGAAAGTGGACATTGTGGTCAACAGCAAGCGGCAACTGTCTGTTACATGTTCAAAGGCAATATATATATAAAGAGAGAGGGGGGATGTGAGATTAGATTTATGTATTTAAGTAAAGTACTAGATTGGTGGTAAGATTTCATCATTTTACAGTTGAAATGGCTAGATGTAACCGTAAGTTCTATGCCAGCAGTTTCCTCTCTTGCACTTCTTTCTTGTGGAACTTTCTTCCGTTTTTTTTTGTTTGTTTTTTTTTTTGCTTCCTTATCAGCTTTGAACTTCAAAAATTTAGATGTAATACCAATCGTTTCCTTTTTTCTTCTTAATTCTTGTTATTTTATTGGTCTCTCTCTTTAATAGTAGTTTTTCTCATATTCTCTATCATTCAGAAACCCCTTGGGTTCTACCTTCTTTAACACCCACAGAGCCAACCTGTATTTTTGACTGCAACTATCCTGATCGGAAATAATTTATAGATGCTGCGAGAAAGCTTATAATCTGGCTTAATCAGTAGTCGAGCAAGACAAAATAGGCTGAAAACCTCGAGCAGAGTAACTTGTAACGACGTGCTAAGAGAACCAACGGCAGCTTCCCAACAGCTTAATCGTCTCAGTATCATTCACAAGACTTCAGCCACTACCCAACCACTGAGATCTTCTCCCAGGTTTAAACTAACAAGAAGTCACGCTCTAAATCGACAATTATGAAAATCGCGCTCGATTTTCGTGGTTGGGATGCTAATGTTCTTACTATTCGGTCATGAGCTCTTTACATCTGAAGCAGAATTAAAGTAAAGATAATATTATACGATTTTCTTTTCATTTCATATATAATGTGATACAGTAGACAGATTCCAATGTGATTTTATGAACGTCTCCGATAGTCTTCGATAGATAGGACCGGTTGTATTAATATGCAAATCTCCACCTTATAAATAGCAGTTGATACAGCTGGAGGCTAAACAAATCTTAACCATTTGGCTGGCCCCTTTCTCCGGGGTCAAACGGATGGTGGTTTTTATGTTGCTAGCCGTGGCAAGAATGGTGGTGTAGACATCGCAACAGGCTGAAATCTTGCGTTGTGAACGTTATTCGCAATCAAGTTCTGGTTGTTTTCATTAAGCATCAGCTTAAGGTGAAAACCAGTTCTGATAGAATGCGTTTGATTTCGACAGATTTCAGCGAAAGGTGGGTGACTGAGTCGAGCCTGGTTCGTGTGAGCGGGGCTAGTGTTGATTTTCTCTTGTAAGTCCCCTTCATGCAACGGGGCAGTTTCCTGTGGACCGCCCCCTGGTCAAGTTAAACACTATTATGTTTTCATAGTTAATGTGAATGAGTGTTGCTCCCAACCTTCTCTTTTGTTATGATCCATGTTTTTCTTATGATCCATTGTTTTTGTCCCCTGTTTTCATCTTGGCTGAGTGAGCCTTTCACTTTCCCATTCCGTCATTTATTTTCATCCCCACCCCCATTCCATTAGTGAGTGTGCTTCTTGAATCTGTCTATCGGCAGAATACAGCGGCCACTCTTATTATTTTGAGGAGTGGACGGGTCCTACTAACATTTATTTAGTTTTATCTTTGTGCTACATTTTTAGTTCGTTTTATGGGTTCATCCCCTCTCCACCATTTCATGAATGATGAAATCGTTATATATGTTTGAAGCAAAAAAAAAGGACACTTTGTACTTTCATCAAAATTTTTGTCATAGGGGAATATGCGGTGTGGTGGTATATGCAGGATTGAGAGGTGATGGAGGAGTTCCGCTGGTGAATGAGTAAATTGTAAAGAATGAATGGGTCGTGAGTCTGATTAACTAGGACAGCTAATGAAGACCAGTCTCTCCCCTTTCCCCTTCGGCCTTGTGCCACAATTTCTCTATGACAGCAGGAATAAATAACTTATATAAAGATAGTGTGTGTGTCAATATTATGTTGTCCTAATTAATGTAAATAAGTGTTGTTCCGGGCCTTTTGTTATAACCCATGTTGAGATTCCCAACCTCCTCTGTTTTTGTTCCCTGTTTTCATCTCGGCTGGGTCAGCCTTTGATTTTTCCCCATTCCGTCATTTATTTTCATCCCCACCCCCATTCCATTAGTCAGTGTGCTTCTTGAATTCGGCAGAATACAGCTGCCTCTGTTATAATTTTTATATAAAAAAAAAAATAAAATCTATAAATTCCCAGCATCCCTCATTCATGCGCATGTGCAGTCGCACCAATATAACATATTTAGGACAAAACGCTTCACAAGAAAACTTTTTTCCCAATATTATTCTTCATATATAAATATTTATATATCGGTATCTCCGATATATATATATATATATATCTGCCACGGAAGGCAGATGGCTATTAAAGGATCTCGAAGAAAATATGACCTGGGCCAGAATGAAATTCAAACCAGCTAAATCTAGGTCGCTAGTATTGAAAAGAGGCAAGGTCATGGAGAAATTCCGATTTTCAGTCGCAGGAGCAACAATTCCTACCCTCAGTGAAAAGCCTGTGAAGAGCTTGGCCAAGACTTTCAACTGTAGACTGAAGGATATGGCCGCGATCCAGCAGACTAAAAAGGATCTTGAGGAGTAGCTGACAAAAATCGACAAATCAGGATTGCCAGGACATTTCAAGTCATGGCTTTTCCAGCATGCAGTACTACCCCGGATATTGTGGCCATTGCTAGTTTATAATGTTCCTATTACCACCGTGGAAATGTTAGAGAGAACGATTGGCAATCGGTTGAGAAGGTGGCTGGGTTTGCCGAGATGCTTAAGTAGTGCGGCCCTCTATGGTAACAGCAACGCATTGCCCATCCCCTTTAGTAACCTTGTAGAAGAATTTAAAGTCACGAGAACGAGAGAACAGCTGCTGTATGCAGAATCCAAAGATCCAAAAGTGGCAGCAGCTGGAATTCAGACAAGATCTGGCAAGAAATGGAGTGCTGAAGGAGAGTTGTGAGTGGCAGAGGAGAGACGTAGGCATAAAGCTATACTGGGGTCAATAGCTAAAAGCAAAGCGGGGTTGGGTTTTTTTCCCAGCCCACAGACTAACGTTGCCAAAGGCAAAGAAAGGCGCCAACTCATCCAAGATTAAGTCTGTGCAAGCGTAGAAGAAGCACGATACTGCAGAATGGTCGGTCTAAGTCAGCAGGGAGCCTGGACGAAATGGGAGAACCTTGATCAGAAAAGAATTACCTGGTCAGAGTGCTGGCGATCAGATTTTAGCCAGATAAGATTTCTGATCAAATCAGTCTACGATGTTCTACTGAGCCCAACTAACCTGCACATATGGGGGAAGAGCGATACCCCTAGTTGCCAACTATGTGCAAGGAAAGGATCATTATAACACAAGTAGTTGCCCAAAAGCTTTGGGTGATGGTCGGTACCGGTGGCGCCACGACCAATCCCTTAAAGTGATTGCAGATGAGGTGACTAAAGCAATAAGGGCTAATAAGCATCAAACAGGGAAGACGCTGAATCAAATTAACTTCATCAAAGCTGGAATAAAGATACAGAAACAGAGGAGAGAGAGAACAAGTCTGTTATCTTCCGCAGATGATTGGCAGTTGACAGTGGACAAAGACCCAGTTGAAGTTCCCCAGACACATAGCCGTAACATCACTTAGAACAGATCTGATATTACACTCCGACAACACGAAGCAATGTATCATTTGGGAAGTGTCGGTGCCGTGGGAGGAGTTTATTACACTGGCTAATGAGAGAAAGAGGTTCAAATACCAAGAACTTGTCGAACAATGTCGTCGCATGTCATGGAGAATATATTATGATCCGGTAGAAGTTGGTTGCAGGCGCTTTGCAGGTCAGTCGCTGTGTAGAGCCCTAGCAAAAATAGGCATAGTGGGTACAGCGAGGGCGAGAGCGTTGAAGGACATTACCAATGCAGTTTTAACTGCTTCCAAGTGGATTTGGCTTAAGAGGTCAGAGCCATGGAAGAACGATAAGTGAGAGGAAAGAAGAAGAGAAAAAAAAGAAAAGAAATAGGGAAAAAAGGGAAGGAAAAAAGAGGGGGGAAAGAAAAAAAGGGAGGAAAAAAGAGGGGAAAAGAAAAAAGGGAGGAAAAAAGAGGGGGAAAAGAAAAAAGGGAAGGAAAAAAGAGAGAGAAAAGAAAAAAGGGAAGGAAAAAAGAGGGGGAAAAGAAAAAAGGGTGGAAAAAAGAGGTGGAAAAGAAAAAAGGGAGGAAAAAAGAGGGGGAAAAGAAAAAAGGGAGGAAAAAAAACTCCCAAATATACTTAGGGAAATGGGGAGAGGGTTTCAATCTATAAGGGAATATTGAGGGAATATTAATCCAGGGTAGTTAAACTGGGATGGATGGGGGTTGAGAAGTGTTAGCCCATGTTTGGGGAGGGTCAAAGGAGTTTTTTTTTGTTTTTTGTTTTTCGGGTACCGATTACCATTTTTCCATGCCTCTTTGCGTTATTTTTTATGTTTTTTTTTTTTTTGTCATTTCCAACCCTAATTCTTATGAATGTAAAGTTCGATCGTAGTAATCATAGTTTAATAATTGAGTGGTAATTCTAGTATTAATTCGCTAGATTCATTTAGAATAATATTTAACAGAAAGTAAATGTGAATATGTTACTTAATTGAGTAGTTTAGGTTTCTTTAGTTATTTAGGGTTTTTTTTTACTTATTTAAGTATATTTAGTTATTTTTATTTTTTCATTGCTTAGATTAGGCCATCGTATTATTTTAAGTGATAGATTACAAAACTGGTAAGGAATTTAAAATAAACAGTATGAGATAATTTTGTAATGAACGGTTTCGTAAAATTAATGTAAATGGGAGATAGGTTTTATGTGTCCGTGCGTGTGTGCGTGTATGAGTGTATGTGAGAGTACATTTATATGTAGAGACCTGAATGTGCATTACATTTTTCTAATTTCGTTTGATTAAGTGTATACGGTTTAAAGATTTTTATATAATAGTAAGAATAATGAATGTATTTTTTTTATGAAAAGGAATGTAAGCGGTAAGGTTTAGAATTAGTATTTAAAAACGTAAAACACTGGATTGAACTTTGCAAGAACAAGTCCAGCTTACCTCGTTATGAATTCCGGGGAAATAGCGCGAATCAAAACCGGATGAAGTAAAAAGACAAGACTACATAGGAGGGAAGGGGGGAAAAGCCTTTATTTCATTGGCTGATGTGACTGACGTATGTGAATAAGAACGGTCGGAATCCTAGCTACATCTGAATTTTTTTTTTTTTTTTGCAATATTGAGATGCGTAGCACGACGCTATCAAGGA
Organism: Acanthosepion esculentum; assembly: GCA_964036315.1. NCBI lineage: Eukaryota > Metazoa > Mollusca > Cephalopoda > Sepiida > Sepiidae > Acanthosepion > Acanthosepion esculentum. The sequence continues at coordinate 80,506,283 of OZ038492.1, read as the reverse complement.
GGCGACCTGACCCCTTTTGGAATCAGGTCGAGGTTGCTGTTTGAGCTGATATGATGCAAAACCCGAAATCGGCAATGAAGCCAGTGCATCACTGAGGACCATCCTTGATGCATCTGAAATGTATTACTCTACTACATATATATATATATATATATATATATATATATATATATATATATATATATATATATATATATAGTTTTAAGGTATGCTATAATAATATGTTAAAATGGATTAGCATATGTAAATATAAAAGTGGACAGTGAAGTCAACACCTAGAGGCGACAGTCTCATGCTAAACGCAATCTTCATGTTATGTGTGTTGTGTTTTTGCTCGATCTTTTATCTATAGAGGCCAGTGATGCATTGGGGGTAGCCTATTGTATTATTCTAACAGTTATTTTGGTGAGCGTTTTTTGTTTATTTGTCTATCATTTACTTTATTATTTTTACTTGTTTTTTTATTTTATTTATTTATTATTTTCGTTTGTTCTTGTTTTTTTTTTCTTTTTTTCGATTTTTAAGTAATATATTAAAAATTTGTTTTCGTGTCTACATTTTGAGATGATTTCTGATTTCTTCTTTAGTGATTTGTTTTGGTCATGGAAAGTAATAAGCAGAGTTTACAGTTTTTGGATTGATTATTGTAGAATTTTCCTTATTTTTCATGATGTGATTCAGTTTGGTTTTTAATCTCCCAAATATGTTTAGAAAGCATTATACTGTTCGCGTATTTACTATTTTTAAAGTATGTTTTGTTCGCGTAGTTTCCTGACTCCTTCAGTTACTCCTATGTATATTTTTCTTCGTTATCTACTGATTTTACAGTGGATTCGTATATTACATTGTTCTACAAGCAATTGCCGTTTAAGAGTCATTTGTATTTTATCCTGCAGTTACACGTGGGATTAATTTGTTCAGGTGGTTTGTGGATTGTTTTTCTGTTCTGCTTTTTATTATTTTGTCATGTTCTTGGTTCAACTATAGCTAATTTTTTACTGTGTTTTGTTGAATGTCATGTGGAGAGTTCTTGATGCGGGAAGTGTTTGTGCATTAATTTAATTAATATTTTTCCTCTGTTTGTTTTTACGTTTTGTTATACGGTTTGTTGAACCATATGATGTTTCTCTTTTTTGTGTTGTGCGGTGTGTATGTGAGTGTTACTGGGAATCTACTATCTTTTAAGGCTGTTTTATAGTCTTTCTTGGCTTTGTTGAATATGATTTCACTGAAAGAATTGTCGTAAATTCCGTGTTTAATTGATTGTGGAAAGCGGGTGGTTGGAAGATGTGTGTATATACAGTGGTTTATCATTGAGTTTTCTGTATGGTTTGTATGTACATTTCCTTAGGTTGAAAGTGACATCTAGAAAATCTACTTCGTTCAGGTTAGTTTTTATGTCTATGTCGAATCTCATATTTTTTAAAGTATTCTTTTTCTCGTTTTGATTGTTAAAGTTTCTTAAGATTATGAGGCCGTCCTCCCTGTAGAGTTCTATATGCTACAAAGAAGCGGGTGCATATGATATTGAATTTAAGGTAAATCTTCCCCATATTTTCAAAAGGGCTCGAAAGCAAAGATTCATATAGTCTTTTCTGAAATTTAAGGCAAATCCTTATCCAATTTTTCAGAATGGGTTGAAAGTAAAATATTCAGGTATTCAGGTATGTCCATAGGATGAGGACTTACTTTAAATTCAATGCAGAAAAGCTGGGAGAATGTATTAATAAATTTTAAAAAGAACGAGAAAATTGTAAAGAAAAAAAAACAGAATAAATATTAACGACTTTTTTACAAAGTCGCAAAATTTAATTCTTTTCTTTCATTACGAGAAACACCTACTTAGCGGAAAAAGTATTAATTTTTTCTTTCTTCTCTTCATATGATGAAGCCTAGAAAGGCGAAACGCGGAATCAAATCTAGTTTTAATGTAATAGTTTTCCATTTGCCATATTCTTCCGAATTTGACGAGGTTCTGTATATTTTATACACACATACGCATATATATATACATATATATATATATATATATATATATATATATATATTTATTAAGGCATTTTTATGTTTATACGTTCTTTTTATAGATACAAATATTTAAGCAAATGGTCTGTTTATAATAAACAATATTAACCGGCCTGAATGTCCGAGAAATTTTCATGTCTTAAAATAATTATCGGACTTTGTCCATTTCATAATATATATATATATATATATATATATATATATATATATATATATATATATATATATATATATATATGTGTGTGTGTGTGTGTGCGTGCGCGCGCGTGTGTTTTAATTTGAGTACTTTTGACTGTCACTACAGTCGGTATCAAGAATTGTGTTTGTTCGTCTATCTAAGAGACTGTCTTTGGATAATTCCGGCGTTCTCTCGTTTGTTGAAACCAGTTTCAAGTCACTTAAATGTCACGTCATTTATAACGGTCAAACTGAACTGTTACAGTGATTATATATATATATATATATATATATATATATATATATATATATATATATATATATGTGTGTGTGTGTGTGTGTGTGTGTGTGTGTGCATGTATCTATTGTTTAAAATATCGTTTGTTTTTATTCATCTGAGAAGAGTGCCCAGTATCTGAGACAGAGCGCTTGTAGATATAGACAGTGTGAACGTAGTAATCAGCAACCCAAGATGACTATCAGTTTCACGCTATAAGCGAACATCAGACTGAAAAGAACAATATAAATTACTAAACATCGCCATAATTCATGCCAAAATGACTTGAATCTAATGAACGTTTTTGTTTCAATATCAAACGTTAGAAACAACGAAAACGTACAAACAAATAAATATAAGTAACATTAAATTAAATATAAGTAACATTAACTTAAGTATCGTTATGCAGAGATATAGGGTTGATAGCAGACAAAGAAATGAAACTACGGGGACACCTACAATGCTTTTGTAAAGGACAGCGAGAAGAAAAGACTAAAAACCGGTTGTAAGAAGACATAAGGCCGGGTCTATGTCCCCCTTTGAGAAAAGCGCACTTTGTCATTCATAAAGAAAATACTTACTATGCTGTGACGCGATTTGTAGCCGAGCATTAAATCACCCTACAAAGTGGGGACGCACATTCGATCCCTGCCGGAGAATTAATTTTCTTTTTTAAGTTTTCTTGAATGCGCAGGCTGATAGACGTATACACACTGTTTAAAATAAAAATGGGTTGTTTGTTTCAAATACGAGTATCTACAATAATAACGTTTGAAGTAATTAAAATTTTCGATAACATTAAAATCCATTAATTCTACATACATATATATATATATATATATATATATATATATATATATATATATATATATATATATACATATATATATATATATGTATATATATATAATTAAAATGGATTAATTATATATATATATATAATATATTTATAATATATATATAATATAATATATATATAATATATATATATAATATATATATAATATATATATAATATATATATATAATATATATATAATATATATATAATATATAATACATATATAATATAATATACATATATAATATATATATTTAATATGTAATATATATATAATATATATATATATATATATATATATATATATATATATATATATATATATAACATGAAAGATAGTGTCATTTCCTGGTGTTGACAACAATGCCCTCTTGTATATTTACGCACTATAACCCATAAATATAGCATACCTTAAAAATATATTTTATCATATATACATATAAATTCAGCTGACATGTTTGACTACCTATTTACTAATTGTAGCTCAGATGTGGAACAAGGCCGCAAGTATGCAGCACCGAGTAAGGATCGAACTCACTAGTCAAACTTGCTATTACGCCACTTCGAAGTGACTTGCAGTTTAAGAAACACTGCTTACATATGGAACAAGGCCGCAGGTATGAAGCACTCAGTGATTATCATAATTGATTTAACGAGACATGTTTGCTAACCATTACACCACCTTCTTTTCATATATATATATATATATATATATAGTGGGTAAATATCTCGAAAACGCCCCCTCTCTTCCTATTTATTTTGTAATCTAATCATTATATCCTATTAGTTGTATCTGATTCGACAAGAGTTTTATTTACATAAATTTGCATATATATATATATATATTTAGGGACTTCTCTTTGGGGTGCCATACATCTCCTACGCTCTAATTCTTTCAATCTTGATTTTTCCCCCTTTTTTACTTTTTTAAAATCTGACAAGAGATTGCTACTTTATCCATCTATCGAAGTTGACGGTCAGGTTTAACCGACGGCCATAGAAAACATTACGACTCCCGTACCTCTGAGTCAAGTTGTAATTCCACGCTCAGTAAATTATATAGTGTGTAGGTGTAAATGGCACGATTTCGTAGGACGAAGTATTTGTTGAAGATTCTCTTCATTTCTCCCAGGAGTTAAACTTCCGAAATGAAGGTTTAAATTAACAAGGTTAACTCGAGTAATATTTATGCGATATTCAGTATTTATTTTTATAATCTACACGATATCAAGTTGACTCCAGACCCCAAGTGGAATTTATATATAGGATCAAATGCTAAAGATGCTGGAAAAATTGTAAGCTCCATAAAGTTTCAACTCTTTCTGACAAACTTTATCGTTACAAAAATTTGACCAGACCAAAAAATGTTTGACCAAAAATGGAATGTTGCTGCCATATCTGAGCTGAAGCCGCTCACTTCTCACTTTTCAGTTCGCTTTGAGCTGGAGCTGATCAATACTGACAGTTGATTTCACTTTGAGCTGGAGCTGCTCAGTTCTCATTTTTTAGCTCAGTTTGAACCGGAGCTGCTCAATTCTCGCTTTTCAGTTCACTTTGTGGCTGGAGCTGCTCAATTCTCACTTTTCAGATCACTTTGAGCTGGATTTGCTCGGTTCTCACGTTTGAGTTCACTTTGAGCTGGAGCTGCTCTATTCTGTCTGTTCGTTTTCCTTTGAGAGGGTACTGCTTAATTCTCACAATTGAGCTCACTTTAAGCTGGTGCCCTCGCAATTCTCGCTTTTCAGTTCACTTTGTTAGTATAAAATCTGTAGGTTTAAAATGAGTTTTCGCCAGAATCTGTCACGGTATTCAATTTAGTATTTCTATACTAATATTAACCCATTGAAAAGCCCATGCACCACTCAAGGTAGATTACTGTGTGGTGTTATATGCTGATTTCACTCTGAACTGGAACTGCTCAATTCTCACTTCTTTTGGTTAAATCTAAGAAGATTATTAAAGTAGGTCTATTTGCTTAAACATTTTCGTAGTCTTTTCTTTCATATACGCCATGTTTTTTTATAATTTATAATACAGAAATCCCACTAATAGAGCAGCCAATGTGTACATTAAAAGACACGCATTAATCGAATATAACATAGGAAATCATGTAATTTGTACCTCAAATTTTAATCTGATTCACAATTAATCTCTAATTTGCGTACTTTCTGATTAAAATATAGGTACATATGAGAAGCTATAATAAAATGCTATTAATTAATGTTTATTAATCAATTTATTTACGAAAAACTTATTTAGAGGGGTTTTCCGCATGGTATTTTTCTGTTCTTCATATAATTGGCGGTACTGAAAAATTGTCCCTTCAGATTTTACAAACATATCATAATCATTAGTATTTTAACCTGAAAATTTTATTTGTAATATTTCCATAATAAATGCATATATCTTTTATATTTTGATATTTTTAATAAATGTAGGTATATATATCTAATCAAACCGTCCTCAATTTTAACAAAAATCAGAAATTTTCTTTAATGTCTGTAGTGACAAAAGTACGCAGGTGTAGTCTTTAAGAACGCTTTATTCAACTGCGAATACAATGTTCACGTATAGTGTCCTTTTATAGTCCCAGTAAACAGAAATAGATTTCTCAAAGAGGAGAGTAACAAAACAAGGAGATACTACTCTTGATTATTCATAACAAAGACCTTCAAAATAAACATGAAAAAAATACAAAATATTCAAAAAGTTTTAATAGAGACAAATATTCAAATATGTATTTTTATTATCGACTTATGTTATAAAATGTATCGATTTATAACTGTCCATTTTTTAACACCACTGTAATTACCTAGATAACTTGACAAACAAAATAGTTACCCATTTTCCTTTTTTAAATTTTAGAAAATTTTCAATTAATCGGTAAATATAAAAAAATCAATTTTCAATTACTATGGTTAATCAGAAAAAATGTTTTACCACACTAATTGAGTTTTATGTATGTACGTACTAATCGAATTTTGTTATATAAAAATGTTAGTATACTAATCGTAAACGCATTAATCGAATGCGCATTACTCAAGGGATTCCTGTATTTGTTGAATTTTCAAAAAATGCCATTAAAATGTCAACACTAGTCGCTTCCCTTTACTCCTAAGTTGTAATACGAGGGTCATTCAATAAATAAGGTGAATTTTTCGGTATAAGGTCTTCTAATACAGATAGAAGCTTACTCTTTTTTTCAACGTAGTCTCCCAGCACTGTCACACACTTTTCCCATCTGTGCACAAGCTTCCGTATTCCCTCAGCGTAAAAATCTTTGGACTGATGTCTCAGCCAGTCGCTCACAACACTTTTGACTTCATCGTCACTTTTAAACTTCGTGACTCTCGTGAATTCTTTCAAGGGACCAAACAGGTGAAAGTCTGAAGGGGCAAGGTCTGGGCTGTAAGGGGGATGAGGGAGCAGTTCCCATCCCAGCTCGTTGATGGTCTGCACCGTTTGGGCTGCTGTGTGAGGCCTTGCGTTGTCATGATGCAAGATGACTCCTTCTGACTGATGACCCCTGCGTTTGTCCCAACAGATAAGCTCAAAGTCCTTGCAATGTCATTCACTGTCACCCTTCTGTCAGACTGAATGAGGTCATTGACTGATTCGATCACCTCAGGAGACCTCACTTCTGTAGGCCTCCCAGGCCTGTCTTCATCCTCAATACTGCTCCGTCCTTCTTTAAACAATTTAGCCCACTTGTAGACATTTTTTGCCTGAAACATGTGGCACCATACACAGTTGACATTCTCCTATGAATTTCAACTGGTTTGCACCCTTCAGCAACCAAAAACTTGATAACTGACCGCTGTTCAATCCTGGAGCATGCTTCTTGGTCGGCCATCTTTGTTAATCGCGAAAAATTCTGAAAGTTTTTTTTTAATCTGCAAAAGAAATTAAATCCATGTGAAACAGAAGTAAAACAAAAAAAATAAAAAAAAGTAAGCTTCTATCTGTATTAGAAGTCCTTATACCGAAAAATTCACCTTATTTATTGAATGACCCTCGTATAATGGTTCCGTGTGTGATATAATTTATTTCTTTGGAATAACTAAACAGTTTAATTGAAGAAGGCCAAAAGGCAGCGATATGAAAATGGATCGACTTGGATATATTACCACTTTGCTCCTGAGCGCTATCATAAAGTTCACATTTAAAATTTTTAATGACACTTTATCATGGATCAAAGTTGTTTACGCATTACAACGGTTGAACCGTTTTTTCGGGAATCAATTTTAATGACAAATGTGTCACTCTAACTGTTAATCATAGCTAGCAGTTAGGAATAAATTTAGAATACGCTGATATATTTTCATTTTTGCACAGCAGTAACAGCGTACACGGCTGATTAAAAGAAAATGTTGTTGTACTGAAGACCTCTAAAACAAAGATAACATACAAAATATTTTAGAACTTGGTTGGTCCGTTCGAACTGCAGAATTAATTTCACCCACCGCGACGCAAATGAGTCCGAAATTTTATTGTCGATAATTCCAAAACGGTAGATTATCTCAAATTTTTTTTGTTATTTTCGAATTAAGCATGTACATTTACACCTAGATGGAACTATTCGGGAAAATTTAATTAGAAGGTAAGCGTGGAGCTTGAACTACAAATTACCATTTAAGGTTCCGAGTTGAAATTAAATCTGTCACCCGTTTGTTCTACTCCATTCGCCATATTCACTTAACCTTAAACCAACCGATTCTTCTTCGTTTTTATCTGCCTTGTCCCTTCAGGGCGTAGGCGATCATGGCTCTCCATTTCCTCCTGTCCCTTGTAGCTCTCAATAAGCCTTAACTTTTGTTATTTCTGCCAGACCCTGTTCCTCCATCCACTTGCTTAAGCTCTTTAAGTATGTTCCGCGTTGCTTTCCATTGTCCCTCTTACCCTTTATCCGCCTTGTGAGTATCAGATTCTGCAAGCCCTCCCTTCTCATTACGTGTCCCAGAAATTTCAGCTGCTTCTTCCTGATGTTAAGTATGAGTTTTCTTTTTATTTGCATCCTCTCCAAAACCTCGTCGTTGCTCAAACGTTCGTTCCATGATATCCTTAGCATCTTTCTGTAGAACCGCATCTCTGCTGCTCCGAGTTTCTTCCTCATCTTTGAGGAGATCGTCCAGCATTCGCTGCCGTAAAAGAGGACAGATATCACGTAACAGTTTACCAACGAAACTCTCCTGGCTCGTAATACTCTGCCTAGCTTTTGGAATACGTCTTTGGATCTCAGCGTTGCACTTACCGTCCTCTGCCAGACAAGACTTTGCTGGAAATCTTTTCACATAAAGTTTTACATAAAATGTATTGAAGAGCAGCGGTATAAGTCGCAACACGTCCTTACAAGTAATAGAATAAAATGTAAGTGTACGTTATTTTGTGAAGAACAATGTTGATAAGCTAAAACCGTAATTATTTATGACTTGTCGAATAAAAAATAATTATGGATAAATAATTCAATAACATATCCTGGTTAAGACGATAAACTACACACGCGTCCTGGGTATGACGATAAACTACATCCGCGTCCTGGGTAAGACGTTACACTACATCCGCGCCCTGGGAAAGACGTTACACTACATCAGCGTCCTGGGTAAGATGATAAACTACATCCTGGGTAAGTCTATAAACTACGTCCAATAACAAGGCCTCTGATCAGGAGGTTTTGAGGAGCGTGAAACTACCTCTTAATTGCTGTTGGTAGCACCTGTTAGGGTCCCAGTTATGGGAAAATAGTTAAACCCCAAACTGCGGTCAAAACACTATGAAAGTGTAAAAATAGGTTTTAATAACAGTAACACTTTCTTGTAAAACATTATTACCAGCAATATATTTTTGAAGTAAAAAATTATTACCAGCAATACATTTTTTTTAAATATTAACAGCAATAAAAATCTTATCGGCATTAAATAATCCATTGAGGTTGATATACCGTAAAACAAATCAAACCAATAACATATAATTGTATTTTATTTTTTAAGAATAAAGTTGACAAACAAAAGCCAAAATTATTTATGACTCAAGTCTAACATTTGTTTTATAATTGCTTGACCTTTAAGAAATTTGGATAAGGAGATGTGTAGCTTCATTATGCGAAGTTCTCAAAACAGCTTCTTAAAATATCATCATTGGTCGATTGAACTTGCTTTGTTTCAATGACTTTGGTTTTGTTATTATTAGTTACTTTGTTCAATAAATACGTTAATTCAAAAACAAAAAAAAATACATAAATATCAAATCTGAATAGCATATATAAATACATCCATGTAAAAAAAAACTCTTGCAAAACAACACATCCGAAATAAGAAAAAAATCCTAGTATAATTCTGACTAATTTGATAACCGATCTTTGAAACTTTCCTGAAGATAAACAATTTACTGCGTAAATTAACAACGACTATATTTATTATCCGAAAAAATATAGTCTAAAACTGTCATGAAAGTTTCGAGATAAAAAGAAAATAAATCGTGAAGAGGACTTTTCCCACTGTATATGGACAGGCTTCTGAGAAGTTGTGTATTCAGCTTGCTTTACGAATGAAGTTCTATGATTTCCAATCGTTCAGATCATTTCGAAAAGGATCTGTGATCGGTATCTGTCGTTTTCATAATTGAACCGCAGTATCCAGAGTTGAATCAAATCTGAGCTTCAAATCACTTGATCCGATTTCATTCCCAGCGTTTGATTGGACTGATCAAACCTTTTGCATCTTATTTGATTTTATCGCCTTGTATATTTGATAAACTCCTCCTCCGCAACAGCAGTTGGTATCACGTGCATATCGCACACTTCGGAACACACACATACTCAGAGATAACCAAACATCATATACATATTTTCTAAGCTTAGTTAACCTAAACTCAGTGCCGATAGTGGAGACTGGTAGTAAAAGCATTGCGCTCTGCAAAGCTTCCCAGTAAGATTCAACTGGAACCACTTACCCGATATATATATATATATATATATATATATATATATATATATATATATATATATATGTTAAGATTTATATTTGCATTTTATTTTTTAATTGTAGGGGTAGATTTTTTTATATGAACTTGAGGTGATAGGAATGTTGTATTATTATTATTATTATTATTATTATTATTATTATTATTATTTGTGTATGTTATGTTTCCTGCTTTGTATCCTGTAGAGCCGGGTCCAAACTATGGTCCTTACGCCCTATAGGAGAATTGTCATTTAACTGACAGCACTTTTCTTAGTTTAGGAGATGTTCCTAGTAGGGCGATCTTCTGGGCAACTTATACGCTGACTTTGCCTGGGACACGGTTAGTAAAATTAACCATTCCTTTTCTCTCGACGCCCAAAGCTCCGATTACTATTGGTACAGTATCAGTCTTCATTCGCCACATCATGTTAACTCGATTTTCAGGTCCATGTATTTGGACAATTTCTCGATAATTTCTGTGGTGGTGTTTCTCTTAGATGGTACTGCTGTGTCAATAAGTTTATACTTCCTGAATTCCTCGTCTTTTTTGATAATATCAAATCTGCTGGCTTTTATTTCCCTGTCAGTTTGATTTGGCATGTCAATAGGAAAAATTAGTGATTATGACATTTCCGGATCCAAAGAACCTTTTAAACCAGAAATCCGAAGTCTTAAGTCCTTGCTTACATATTAGAAAATTCCTCTTAAGCACATATGAGGCTGGATAAATAAATAAAAAAATAATGTACATTTCAATCCCCCCCACCCAATACATTTACAATACACTTGCTTTTCTTCTCTTCCACTTCTCCTTCTTCTTCACAACCTCCTCCTCCTCCATTTCTATTACACCCGGCGTCGTGCGTTTCTTTATTTATTTTTTTAATGAATAATATAGTCTTCATTAGTTTTTTTTTAAATAAAGCGTTAATGTAGTCATTTGATGAAAATCGCCTGAGGAGACCGTAAGGTTGAAACCAAGGTAGCGGATTTAACTGATCTATTGATTTTGAAAGTTAAAAGCCCTATATGTTATTTTTAATTTTATTTCATTTGTTCAGACGTTTACCATTTATAAAATACCTTTTATATATATATATATATATCTATATATATATATATATATATATATATGTTGAACATTAAAAAATATTAAAAATTTAAATCTTCAGACACACTGGGTTGTAGATTAATATTCTTTCGTTTTTATTATTTTTTCAGTTAGATTCCTCGACTAGTTTCGGCCAACATGGCCATCATCAGGAGAAAAATATTCTGCTTGTTAGTAGCAGTGAACTACAGAAATGAATGTCTCGATGAAGAAAATGAACTTTTGTCTGTAGTTTTCATTTGTTTTTTATTTTTTATTTTTTTAACATGAATTTTGGTCAATCCTTTTGTTGGTCAAACAGTCTCTTTTGAGTTGTTATTAAAGATAAGAGCTGTATGGATTCATGCTGCTCTGAATTCCCTTGGTCATTTTGACAGTTTTATTAGTTCCTGGAAAGGGGATGTGTCTCTGTTAAGTGTGTGTGTGTGTTATTTGGTTCTTAGAGAGTGTGTGAGTATGATGTGTGTAAGTGTGTATATTACTATGGGTGTGTGTTATCATTTGGCTCATTAGGGAGTGAGTGAGTATGATGTGTGTAAGTGTGTATATTCGTGCGGGTGTGTGTATAAGTGTGAGACCTCAACAGCTCCGTAAGCATGACTGTCTTCTGTGGGTGAGAAATGTGGGTAGGTCCTGATTTGTGGAGTTATATATTAATACTATCTATATTGTTAAATTTGTGATTAAGCTTGTCTGGACAGCGCGTTTTTAAACGTCGTATCCACTTATTTTCATGGAACTCTGAAATCTTTCTAATGTTATCTGCTTGTACTTTAACTATATATATATATATATATATATATATATATATATATATATATATATATATATATATATATATATATATATATATATATATATATATATGTAAACAAGTTTTGTCAAATCCAGGAGATAAGCTCTGTCTGTTTAAGTGTTTACTTGCATTTTTTCAATTTTCGAATAATATCTTTTATAATGGGATCTAAACTGTGGATAAATTGTCCAAATGTCATATTTTGTTCTGTTTTTCTTCCGACTCAGTTATTATCAAGAACTGGGTCTTGTCCATGTGCGAGACGATATTTTGTTGGCTAGATACTAGATTACTGTTGTCGAATTTTAATCAGTTCAAACTGATGTCAGGTGTAATGGCTAAAATCAGAGCGCAACTGAGAAGCATGTGTGTGTGTGTGTGTGTGTTACGGCATTCACCCTGGGTCTGTTAAGCCGGCTCCTTCCAAAGAATTCACCGCGTCCCGAACGAAGGTCGACCAAGCACGGTGATCCGTCGCCAATGATGAAACGAGCGACAGCCATTCCCGATTCCAACGGCGGATACCGTAGATTGCTGGACCCAGAATCAGCCCTGCATCTTGTTTCACCGTCCTGAGCCACGTCTTGAGCTGGCCGCCACATCGCCTCTTCCAGCCCCGAAGAGGGACCGGATCGATGGCTTCTCTGATGAGCTCGCCTCGTTGACGACGGAGAGCGTGACCAAACCAGCGAAGACGCCTCGCGAGCAGAGCTCGCTGGAGGGAGGTTATTTGGCATCGCTCTCGGACCACCGCGTTTGACAGGAAGTGTTGCCAGCGCACACGCAGGATACGACGCAGACAGTAGTGATCGAAAACCTCCAGCCTCCGAAGATCAGACGCTCTCATCGGCCAGGACTCACATCCGTAGAGGAGAATTGAACTGAGAAGCATGTAGCAAATATTTACATTTAAATGATTTCTTATTATTTTGCAGTCATATTAAATATTTTGTACACACTTTAAAATAGCATCTCCTAAGGTGAAAGATATTTTAGTACCTGAGTTGTTTCTTTTGTATTATAATGAATGCTAGAATTTCAATTTATTTCTTGCAGTGAGAGCTGTATATTATTTCGGTATTATCTACTAATATATATAACCCACACACACAGACACACGATGATAACTTAAAGCGTGAAGCGCCCAGTCTTGATCCAGCGCTGATTTCTACGTCCATACTTTTTATATCTACATAGGATAATTCCTCAATAATGAGCCCTTTTCTTCAAGAAATATACCAAGATATGAGTACATTTAAGATAGATAGATAGATAGATAGATAGATAGATAGATAGTTAATGAACATAGATAGATAGATAGATAGTTAATGAACATAGATAGATAGATAGATAGATAGATAGATAGATAGATAGATAATGAACATAGATAGATAGATAGATAGATAGATAGAAAATGACCAAAATAAGATAGATAGATAGATAGATAGATAGATAGATAGATAGATAGTATTTGGTCACATACCAAGATATGAGCACATTTACAATAGATAGATAGATAGATAGATAGAAAGAAAGAAAATGACCAAAATGAGATAGATAGATAGATAGATAGATAGATAGAAAATGACCAAAATGAGATAGATAGATAGATAGATAGATAGAAAATGACCAAAATGAGATAGATAGATAGATAGATAGATAGATAGATAAATAGATAGATAATGAACATAGATAGATAGATAGATAGTAATTGGTCACATAAAAGACGCCGGGCATATCAGATGCACTCTCATTTCTCCAGTGTATATGAGTATTTGAGTATGAAATGTGCAAAGCAATCTGCCAGCATGTTAAAAACATTACAAAAGAAAACATAACTGTATATAAAAAGTAAGCGAACAGTACAGCTGAACAGGAAGCTGTTTAAAGTTAACAGTGTAATGAAGCATACTTAGAAATGATGGATCAGCTGATACCAATGAATATTGCCGGTACGTTGTTGCAATTTTCTTGAACTACTATTACTAGTAAAACTAATAATAATAATAATTATTATTATTATTATTATTATTATTATTATTATTATTATTATTATTTAATTTGATTTCAGTTGTATACGCATTTCCTTCCGGGTCCCAACCAGAGACCTAAGCTCAGAAATGTCTTCATTAAAAAAAACAATATCACACAGGTTTTACATTGATAAATGTCTTCGTAATGTGTCAGCTGTACTTGTGATTACTTTGTTCTTGTATTTTTAAGATATAGGCTAACAGGAATCTCTTCAATGAGTCTGTTGGAACATTTTCCAATCAACCGAGGGCTCCAACTACATCTGGAATTATTGATGTCCTCGATTTTTTTTTTTAGATTTCTGCATCAAGCTCCTTGTATTTTGAGTTTTTTGAAGATCTTCAAAGATGCACTGCAATCTGCAGGGACTGTCATGTCAATAAGAAAGCACATTTTGTTTTTGTTGTCTTTGGTCACGATATCTGGGCGATTAGCTTTGATTGTTCTGTGTGTGTATGTGTGTGTCTGTGTGTGTATGTATGTGTGTGTGTCTGTGTGTATGTGTGTGTGTATTGTAAAAGCCCTTAAAATTGTTAGAGGTTCTACCTCTGTAACTGGGTCTGGGTGATGTTCATACCATTGTCTTGCAGTTTCCTTCCCCTAAAATTTGCATATTTTCCAGTGCATATATTGGCTCACCCTATCATGCCGATTTTTATATTCAGTAGAATATAAAAATATTGCAACCTGATACAAGATGGTCAATTGTTTCTGGATATTTATCACAGAATCTGCATTTCAGGTTAACACAATTTTTCAGTATATGTTCTTGGTAATTTCTAGATAGCAAGCAATGGTCTTGTGTAACACGAATAAAACTTTCGGTTTCAGCTTTTAACCCTGCACTACGTAACCAGAGATGGGTACGGGTGTTTGTCTACATCAGTTTATTTAATCCGGGCAGATTATTGACAATGAAGAAGCTTATCATGACATCATTTCTGCATTTGGTACTTTGCATTTGCTTTTTCTTTCTTTTGGGGGTTCTTTGCTGTTGCAGCAGATGTATTATGCTTTATTTGCACTTCCTCACCCACTTTAAATTCACTTTTGAATTTGTTGGCTTTCTTTATTGCTGAATAAAGTTTCTTATTGCTTTCACGTTCTTTGACACAAAACATCATCCTGTCTTCTGTAGTTTCCAGGTATCTTTGAAGACTGATTGTTGTTACGAGAAACAGTTCTAGTTGAACTAATCCTCTGCCTCCTTCGGATTTGGACATTATTATTATTATTATTATTATTATTATTATTATTATTATTGGTGACTATAATATCAAGGTCAAGAAATTTAACAAGTTCGAAAAATACACTAAGCTCCAGAAAGAACCAGAATGTGAGACGTTCAGGCCACTATTGCCTCATTTATAACTTGGGCGTTAGGGTCTATATCATAAAGTCTTACGGCCACATCACGTTGAAATACTGGATCACCGAAGTGAACCAGTGTCGAACCTGGTAAGCACCTAGATGATTGACCGCTGGGGAATACCGTTAAGCTTGGATGTGCAGGTGGTGAAATGGATAATGACTCGAAATTGTTAATCGGAGAGCCAAGTTCCAGTTGCAGTTAGGTTCGTTATATTCATTTACGTGCAATTCCCTTGGGGAAAGTTATAAATCTACACCTTCTCCTCCAGTAAATGGTCCGTGGATCCGTGCCCTTTCGAAAGCAAGAAAAATTGTAATAAAAAGCTTAATCATAATACCTCGTAAGTCATCTTCAATGTTTAATATAAAATAAAATAAAATACAGTATATAATTACTTTGATGTTAGTATATGTATGTAACACTACCGTATGTTTGTAAATGTGTACATGTTAATTCCGTGAGGGTTTCTTTTTTTCTTTTACCATTTATTTACTGTATTAAGTTCTTTGTAGCGCTATATATCATTGTCAAATTATATTGTGAATTTATTCATTAGGATTCTTTCTTTCCTTCTTTTTCATCACAGCTTCTCCCACGGAAAAAAATTATTTTACACTCAATATTTAATATCTTCCCCTTTTTTATTGTCGTATTCCTTGCTTCATTAGTTTTTCGGATCTTTTATTTCTTTATAGTTTTATTTCATTTTCTTTCCCCCTATAAAGCGAATACCGGTGTGTTCTTATCATTGTTTGATTATAAACAACACTTCCAGTTGTCTTCGTGACGTAATTCCGACCCTTCAAGCCTTCTCATATTTAGTCTTCGTTGGCATGGAGCTTAGTACGGCACCCCCACGCACAGAAAAAAAATATATATATATAAAAAAATAAACAAGTCAATAACCAAGGGACTAGTTTCCGTTAAGTAGATCATTAATTTCTATATGTCCCGTATCGGATGACGGACTGGCGTGGTTTTACGACAGGAGATTATACATGAATTGTTGCTTTAAAAAAAAGTCAGTACATTGATAAAGACGGAAGCCAGTTCATAGCCACCATTTACCCCCCCTTCTGCCTTTCGGTACATCTTTTGTTTCTCTCTTTTTTATGAAATGGTTAAGACTAACTGTAGCCGATAATTTGTGTAGGTGTTGTTTTATTATAGTTGATTAAAAACAGAACTGATTAAACTTTATATTGGTTTCGCCTGTCCAGTTCAAAGCAGACTGATATGACATTGTTTTCTAGATGCTATTGTTTATCCAGTAGAAGACCCAAGAGCCACTCAGAGTAGAGGTTACAATGAGATTGTTGTAAGAACATAAAGAGGAGGGACTAAAAAGTCATATTATCAGGATAGATGACGACTGACCCAAAACTTGAAGAAGTTAAGATTGTAGTAATCAGGAAAGCATCCTATTTGAATCTATTCCACCAAGTAGCAGTTCTGAAGAAGGAGTTAAGTAGAACTTTCTCCTGACTATTGGAATTCAAATAAAATAAGCACGATTAAGACTAACTGTAGCCGATAATTTGTGTAGGTGTTTTTTTATTATAGTTGATTAAAAACAGAATTGATTAAATGTTATATTGCTTTCACCTTTCCAGTTTAAACTATCCAGACTGATATGAAATTGTTTTCTATATTTTAAGAAATCGAAATTAAATTTGACATTCCAAACTACATAATTTCTACTTGAAATACACCAGAATATTTTACTTACTGGAAATAATAAATTTGATCATTTAGCTTTCAATTAAAGCTAAAATGAAATCTTCAAGAATGTTTCTTTCATTTTTAAAAATTCATTTTAAACTTTAGGTATCAAAAATTTGTGCCGAAATAATGGAGGTACCTAGTAAGAAAACAACTTGAAAATACTGAAACCATCAAAATAATGCCGTACCTTAAAGAGAAAGTTTTATACTAAAACATATAACACCTGCAATAGATCATCTACAAACTATATATCTACAAAACACGTTTACCTGGAAGGTATAAAATGATGAACAAAATATCTGTAATTGAAGGTGTAAAATTGTGTTTAAAATATTTAGATTGAATAACACATAGAGGTGTTGATATGCCGCTAAACTAAAACAACCAAATCAAATCCGATAGTAATATGACGTAATAGAATGTAATGTATTTATTGAATAAAGTAACTAATAATAACAAAACAAAAGTCATTCAAACAAAGCAAGTTCAGTCGACCAATGATGACAATTCCAGAACAACGTAACTATAAAGAATTTTTTCTGTCCTCTGCCAGCCGCTATGATGGAGAAAGCATTACCTCGAACCATCGCCAGTGAGACACGCTGCAAGAGCCACTCCGTTTCGCGAGGCTCGTTCCTTAATCGCGATGCAATCGCGCCAATCCTCCGAAGGAACGCCATCGAACGAGGCCAATAACCCCTGAAGTCTCCACTGCCACAGGAGTAAAAAAAAAATCTATCAGCAAGAGAAGAATATTTAGCTATTTTTTTTATCTCTGCGTCTCGGGCGACGAACCCCGGCTCAAATAATAGAATTCATATGTCAAGAAGTACGTCGTAGTTAGTCCCAGAGTCGCTACAAGAAAAAAAAACCTCTATCCTCGGGCAGAGGGTGACAAGACCCCCGTCTTCAGGTGACTCGGTCGGGCTCTGTCTTCGGATGGACATTCGGCTGAGAAAAATAAAGTTGGAGTCAGGCATCTTATCTGTTATTTAGTGCCATTTTTAGAAAAGTATTATAAAAATGTAAATTTCTTTATTAAAAATCTTCCAGAAATAAAATATATTTTTCTGAAACTTTATTTGAGGAATATTAGCTAATTTAAGGTAGAATTAATCTGGTTTGAAACAACTATTATTATTTTTTTAAGCTTAAAATATCACAGAAATGCATTTTTAAACACGACGGTAGATTGTTTATTTATGTTGACAGCTTTTTAAATCCTCAATAATAGCTTGATGATAGATTTTTATGTGATGTTGTTGGAAAATATTAAAAATACTTTGAAAATATTTGAGGAATAGAACGCCTTTTAAGTACTCGGTAATCTTAAACATTTAAGAAAATATTCTCCATAATCTAATATTTTATTGAGTTTTAGCACTAAATTTTGTATAGTTGTCACCATAAATGGGAAGGAAGAGGTGGATTCATGCCTTTCCCAAGGATATTTGCACTTTAGGGAATATAATAAAGCTAACGGGAATCGAAACTCGGCTCCCCGGCGATTAACAAATTCGCGCCATTATCCATTACACCAACTGCACACCCAAGCTTTTAGCACTGATATTCCCAAGCGGTCACCAATCTAGGTACCGACCAGGCTCAACGTTGCTTAACTTCGGTGACCGTACGGGGACCGGGTTTTCAACGTAAGCCTCAGTGTGTGTGTGTGTGTGTGTGTGTGTGTGTGTGTGTGTGTGTGTGTGTGTGTGTGTGTGTGTGTGTGGCCGAGGGGGTTAGAACGTTCGCTTTCTGACCATCTCATCATGGCCGATTTGCCTGAAAGGTGACGTTATCGGTCTGGTGAGCAGATACCGCGTGCGGTACATTGGAAAGTACCTGAAAAATATGCCACGGATCGACCCCAACCGTGTGAGTGAATGTGGGTCGACGGAACTGTTCAGAATCGATGGTTGTGCTAGCACAAAGCGACAAAACATCGTGACCGAGGGTGTGAGCGCACTGGCGTTGTTCAAACTTCTGATCACGCCAGATTATGCATTCTCTCTCAGAAACCGTAACTAAGGTCCGCTCAGCAAAAAAACCACAGGTGGGCGCTGTGGGTGTTGAACTAACATAAATGAGACTGAGCAGGCAAACGCCACGGGGATTGGCTCTCCGCCCTAACAGTGAAGGGTTCGGAATACGATATATATATATATATATATATATATATATATATATATATATATAGGTTATGTTTTTCTCTTTACAGCTCTTTCCTCTGTCATTTCTTTTTTTCTCACTTCATTCATCTTTCCATTCCCTCCATTCTATTTCCTTTCCTCTGCTCTTCTCTTCCCCACTTTTCACCACAGATCGATTTTCTCTGTATCTCTCTCTCTCTCTCTCTCGCTCTCTCTCTCTCTCTATATATATATATATATATATATATATATGTCATAAAAAAGGCTGAAACACTAATATTCCATGGTTATAATTTATTACATTGGAATCGTAATTATGATCTAATACATCAGACCTACAATGTAGGTCTGATGAATTGGATCATTGGATATTTTCATCTCTCCTCCTCCCATTATCACCTGTTTGAGCCTTTTTTTTTATTATATTCTTACTCTGTCCTGGACATTGAGTTCTACCTGGATTCTATCCTCTTGGAAATATATATATATATATATATATATATATATATATATATATATATATATATATATATATGTATATATTGCACACTAATATTATCAATATCTATATATATATATATATATATATATATATATATATATATGTATGTATATATTGCACACTAATATTATCAATATCTATCTATCTATATATATACATATATATATATATATATATATATATATATATATATATATCTGTCTTTTCCTCACACTCTCTTTACTTCTCTCTCTTCCCTCTATCTTTTTCATTCTCATCTCACGATGTCATTATGAATCATCTCAAGTTTGTCTTCTTTCTTTGTGCATTCTCCTACTTGTCTATCTCTATCTCTCTCTAACTCACGCACTCTCTCTCTCTCTCTCTCTCTTTGTCTCTTCTGATTTTTCTTTTCTTCTTTTAATTATACTCCCCTTCTACCCTACTGTATCTCTTTTTCCCTCTCTTTGCCTCCTCCTCTCTTCTCTCTTCCCTCACTGTTATTATTTTTTTCTCACTCATATTACAATTCTGCCATACTTTACGCCTCTCTCTCTCTCTTTCTCTCCCTTTCTTTTTATTTTCATCTCTCCTCCTCCCATTCTCACCCATTTTACATTATCCTCTCTCTCATTCCCACACTATCTCTCTGATTATTATATTTTCCTCTTATTCCCTCTCTCCCTTTCTTTCTCTCCCCTTTGCGTTTTCTCCTTACAATTTCCCATTTATCTTTTATATTCGTGTTTGCTAAGTTGTTGATAAAATCTAAAAAGGCATTTATTATTGTACCCACATCACCACAAGTAACATCCGACATAAAACACCAAAGATAATTTCATTCCGTTAATGAGAACAATTTTTATTAAGCCATCTTTTTGCTTTCTTTCTCTTTCTTTCATTTTCTTTCGTTCATTTTCTGTCTATCTTATATTTTTCTCCTTTTTCACCGTCTTTTACTTCTCTCATCTGCTGCCTTCCATTTTTTCCCGCCTTTAAATGATCGATCTTTGCCTCATTACATCCTTTTTTTCTTGTTTTGTCTTCCATATTTTTTTTTATTCTACATTTTTCAAGCATTCTTTTAAACATTTTCTCTTCTTTCTTTTTAATTTCTTTCACACGTCTTTTCTTTGCCTTTTTTCATTTCCTTTTTCCATTTTTCCTCTCTCGTTCTTATTTTTCTTTCTCTTCTCTCCTTTTTTTTTTTTTTGACCCGTCTCTATGTTTTTCTTTCTTTTCACCCTCTCATGCTTTTTCATTTTCTTCACACTCTTTTGGTCCCATGCGTGTGTTCTTTCTGGTTGTTTCCTTTCGACCCCAAAACGTCATACATTATCGCACAGCCGCTTTATTATACAATGCGAGTTCACACCCTGGCATCCACTACTTTGAACATCTACCACTTGGCCAGAAATGCCTTCCTCTTGGCTCAAACGGTATTATTAAAAACAAGCGAGACCTGTCAAACCTGACCTGTCGGGTGTGTATGGGCTTCTCCGTCGAGCAGATTTTATCCATCAAAATTGAATCCACGCGAATGACCTCGTCAAACTCCTCTTTGACTTCACTTTTTTTCCTCCCTTCAACCCCTGTGACTCATGCTCCTGACTCTTCAGGATAGGGCCATAGCAGCCTGTTGGTTCCTTGGTTCCCCCCCAAAACATTTTTACCAGTTGTAGTATTTTTACATGGTTTTATTTTAACAAAATACAATTCAGAAAGAAATACAAGAAAGACAAAGACTATCAAATCGAGGAGGTTCTGGAAATTTTTAATTTTCTTACCACCAACCATGTTGGCCGACCTTTGATAATTATGGCGTAATTCTAAATTTTCTTTTGCACCCCCTTCCCCCGAAAAAAAAAACATTTGTCTCTGCTATGGCCCTGGGGAGTAGGATGAGCATTCACTGCCATCTTCGACACCGCCACCAGAAGGAAGAAAGGGAGAGGAGGTGGGGGAGAATGACGATTGTCATGCGAGCGGGTGCCGACGCACATCTAGCCGATATAATTGTGATTGTATATTGCCCACCTACTTTACACTTTAAATTTTAGACAGGTAACGGTGACTGTTGCGTATGTTGATGTCCAAGCTACGTAAGCCACAAGTTTGGAGCATTCAGCATCAATATGCAACAATAAATCTCTATCCATTGCTTCATAGAGAAACATTTAATCGTCCTATTATCATTACGAGTTTTAACCCGTGAACGCTCCCCATTTTTCCTGTTTTAAATTTCAGATGAATCTTAATTCTTCAGTTAATGATTGGGCAAGTTCAGGACGATAATACAATAAACATATTCTATGGAACAACAAAGGTTTAAAGAAAATAGGTATAGATTAATTGGCCATGGTTAAGTGTAATCTATCTATATAGAAAATTTTGTCACTTCCATTATTCCGTCCGTCATACCCTCTAAAATAGCCATACACTGACCTATCGAAACCAAATTTTGGGAGGAAGTGCAAACAGGTAAGGGGGTACAATGTACAGTTGGTTTTACTATGGTAAGTAGCTTAGTGCATTAAATTTTCATTCATTTTTTGGAAAATTAAGCGTTTTATTATTTAACATACAAAATACTTCCATTTTAAAACAGTTCAATGATTAAAATAAATACTTATTTAATAAAAACGCAGTATTGTTTTATGAATATCTTTTAAGTTTTTTATATATACAATAATCCAGTTTACAGGTCACACTGCGTTTGCGAGAACTATAAACAAATTACAAGACCAAACGCTTCAAAAAGTTGGCATTTGTCTCCAGAAAGAAATATTTAACCATGACTAGTTGAATGTTGCATGTTCAAGAATAAAAAAAAACCCTAAGAATTTATTCTTCACTGTTAAAAAGGAAAAAAAGAATTTTCTTACCAAGTTTGTTTAACGTGGAATCATATAAATTAAATTAATGAATTTAATAAACCGCGAAGTAGGGTTTTTTGTCAAAGTATTTTCCCAATAAATCAGCTTATTCAAATTTCATCGATTGATTTGCAAAATTGAACGAAATTTCGAGAGCCATTTTACCGAGGAGCCTAATCTCTGTGACGACGAGTTTCGCTGCTATTTGCCTGACTCTCTTGGCTTAATCCGTCTGAAGCGGCTAGCTGCGACGGTGAGACCACAAAGAGCGAAGTTCACTTGGGATTGAAGAGAGTCAGCAGTGGCAGGTCTCCGGCTCTTGATGGTCTGCTCTCCTAATTGCACTTGAGGCCGTCGCACATCTTTGTTCCGATTTTGACTATTGTGTTCAACAACTGGTTCCGCCAGCGATCTGTCTCCGACCGGATCTCCAAGGGTGTGTAATCACGCTGTTGAAAAAGGGAAAGGGTGTTGGGCGGCATTTAGATGATTACAGGCCCCTGATAAACACAGAGTTAAATATTTTGGCCAAGATCCTGACGGAGTTTTTGCAGTCAGTTGCCGAGAGTTTGTTAGGACCCGAGCAGACTTGTGCTGTGAAGGGACGAACAATTCAGAGCAACCTGCATCTGATTCGCACGATCACACAGGGAGTAAAAAACGACGATCAAGCTGCGCTGATCAATATAGATCAGTTCAAGGCATTCGACAAGGCTGACCATCAAAACCTGGCTGCTGTCCTGCAGGCCGCCGGATTCAAACCCGACAAGTGGATCTGCCTCCTGTATCCCCCTCCCCAAGGCTGTGGTACAGGTGAACAGAAAGCTGTCGCGCGCTTTTGTGCTGTCACCGTCGGTTCGATAGGGTTGCCCGTTGTTGCCTCTACTTAACACTTTGGCGTTGGACCCCTCCTTCACCGGCTATGGGACAGGGTATGCAGTCCAGCCCTACATGGATTTGCTGTACTTGGATGCACTCGAGCCAGGGTTTCTGCGTACGCCGATGGCGTATCCATGTTCGTATCGAAATTGTGGTGGCACAGAAGGCGCCTGAACTGTACGAAATGTTGACGTGGGCCAAGTTTAACTGCAACAAATTTTCAAGATTTGAAATTGGCCACTGTTTCTATTTCAGTGAAACAGACGTTAAACACTTCTATCTTCTCTTCTTTCTTTCATCTTCTCGCCGAAACTAAGCGGCGTCTTTCATATGTCTTTTATCTTCTCATACGATCAAAACGGAATCGTCCGTTATTTATTAGTTATTAGCAGAAGACGTTAAACATTTCTGTCTCTCTTTCTTTCTTTCTTTCTATTTTTCACTGAAACCATGTAGCATCTCTAATATATATTTTGTCTTTCTATACGATCTGTTATATAGGAATAAAGTGTCGCTGCCGACACTTGAGTTTGAACACAGATCGCCAGTGAGCAAACACAGGCGATCCCATTATTGAATTAAGTGGATCACGAACATAGAGGAAACGCATATGTAGGAAGTCGCGTGACGTCTAATTGATCGCCATTTCTAGTCTATCCTCTATTACTATACGGATCGCTATTTCTAGTCTATCCTCTATTACTATACGGATCGCCATTTCTAGTCTATCCTCTATTACTACACGGACCGCTATTCTCTACTCTATTCACTACACTATTTCTGTATTCAGATCACTATAAGGTGGGTACTTTTTGAGCGAGAATTATCGAGTAAGTACTATTAGTGCGAATGCTAATCGAAGGCGTCTGACACCAGTATTGTTCAACGGCGTTACTATAGTTGTGTGACAGAGAGAGTTTCGGAAACACACAAACACACACACGCACACATATATTTTTTTATTTTTTTTATTGAAATTGGAGTAGATTTGAACAGCGAAATTAGATCAGAACAATTTTGTTTACCGATGGAAATCTGATCTCGCCCATTTGGAATTGGGTCATTAGAAAAGACAATGAGATGATCGAAATAACTTTTATCGGTTAAAATTTGAAATAGAGCTTACTCAGGCTATGAGAACTTTGAAACTCACATGGTTTGGGGTTGACAGCGACACTCATGATAATCGGGAGCGGGTCAAGGGTCGGTTTATGATCAGTCAGATTTATTGATATAAACACGTGGTTATGCTAAGAATGAGGCAGTCGGGAGATAATTCTCGAAGAGACTGGAGAGGCCCCGATCGGTCGGCGCGTCGTCTGCGTGCCGTCACGCGCATGAGCACCCGCGTCGACCGTTACGGGTCGCAGCACTACAAGACAGACGAGAAAGGAAGCCGAGAAAGGCAGACGAGAAAGGCAGCCGAGAAAGGCAGACGAGAAAGGCCGACAAGAAAGGCAGACGAGAAAGGCAGCCGAGAAAGGCCGACGAGAAAGGCCGACGAGAAAGACAGACGGAAGAGGGCAGACGGAAGAGGGCAGACGGAAGAGGCAGAGTGTGGTTGGCTGGTCTGCCGTTACATATTTTGTTGATATACTTACGAAGAAGCGAATTACTCCTCCAACGTCTAAGACTACTACTGCTACTATTATTACTACCACTGGAAACAGAAACGTCGAACAAGCTACAATAATCAAGAGTTGCATATCGTTCTGAGACGATTTCACAACAAGCTAATCACAACCCACTCTCTCTATCTAGTATCCAGTGTATTAGTTTTTACGTCAATTATTTTCATTTCTGTAACCCGTTTCTTTTCTATACTATTCTTCTCTGCTATATAAAAGACATTAACAATTCAACCATTGAATATTTGTTTGTTCGGCTTACTGTAGATATATATAGTTTTGGGGTGCATTCTAAATTTCTTAGCACAGACTCTCCAGCCGTGTCTACATCTTCAGTCGATCGTGAATAGATGAACATCACTTCTGCATTCTGGATCAAACGAAATACAACGTAGGCAGGAAGCAGAATTAAACCAGTGGACCGGTCGAATGATCTACGGATGCTCAAGGGACCTACGGTCACTCCCTTGTTCGGTTAAGACCGAGTAGACACCTCAACCCAGAGAGTAAGACGTCGGAAGTTGAGGGGCTGGGGCGAAAGTGGTTAGAGTTGTATCTGCGATTACAAAGTCTCTACTACTACGAGCATTACGAAAGGGACAACGATCAAAACGGAATAGTCTGTTATTGATGCGGTATTGGCAGAAGACGTTAAATTCTTCTATCTTTCTTTCTTCCTTTCCTTCTTTATTTCTTCCTTTTTTGCACTGAAACCAAGTAGCGTTTCTGATATGTGTTTTGTATTTCCAGACGATCCAAACAGAATAGTCCGTTATTTATGAGGTATTGGCAGAGCATAACGTTTTTGCGAACTAAGAAATGGAGGGAGATGCACAATTATTATTATTATTATTATTATTATTATTATTATTATTCTTTGGGATAGTAGTTGTGATGATGATGGTTTTAGAAATGTATCAGCTTGGACATTGTTATCGTTATAATCGTCGTTGTTGTAAAAAAAACTGCATTAATATGCTATGCAGCAAGAGTTCAACTGCAAGTGCTAAGCACTTAATGTTTTACTTGTACTTTCTGACTAGCGCAGCAGAAACAGCAATGAATTACGGCTGAGTCGTTGAACTGTTTCAACTGGGAATCACGTGGTTAGCAATTAAATCTACTCGGCTAATTACACTGTACCTGATTGTCCAATAGCAATTTAGTGCATCTGTCTTTATCATCTAAGGGACTAAATTTCTTTTTAATCAGAAATGATAAGGGGAATAAAATAAACACTCAACCTTCTGGCTAATGGCCTCGGTTCGCCATTTTGTTTCGGTTGATAAGCTGTAAAATGCAACAAACGAAATGACTTTTTTTTTCGGAAATCGTTAGTTAGAATGGTATATTTAACCTTTTTTTTTCACTTTTATGTGTTTGTTTTTATTTCTATGTATACTAACACCTATATACGATATAATTATTTTATTAATATATGCTCATTCGAAACTAAGGTGCATTAACGTTACTCTAAGGAATTGCTTAAAATCAGTAATTAATCACAGAACAAACGGCTATACTCGTTTATATTAAATATATGGAAATCTTTATCTTTTCACAATTTTTTATTTCCGAGTTCGAATCTCATCATGGTCGATTTGACTTCTTGATAATGTCGAGCTGGGGAGGTGAGCCAGAAATTGGTAAGAGCCTGAAAGACCCACACCCTTGTGCAAATTATGCACGAAGTCGTTCCTTGCAGACTGACCACTGATTCTAGATTGGATTTAAATCAGGCTTCCGGGCCAGTCTATAGTACTTTGATTTGCTCACTGGTAGGGCATGCCAGTGCGTTCGTGCAGCGCTACAATTTGCACGCTTCATTGGAGTAACTTCCATCGCAGACAATATGTATATATATATATATATATATACACACGCTTATCACCAGTCCAAGAAAAACATTTGAATCACTAACACGCAAATAATTAATTTTTATATGTGGAAATATCTATTCTTTGTTTGAAGAAGGTCGAGAAACCAGAAACCCGTGTAGCAGAATTATGGAAAATAGAGTAAAACCCACATTTCAACCAAAAACGTTAGCGGTTTATCTTCTTTTTAATATATATATATATATATATATATATATATATATATATATATATATATATATTAAAAAGAAGATATATATATATATATATATATATATATATATATATATATATATATATAAGGTAACTGAATGCCCAGTGGGAGGAGTTTGCATGACAGAAAACGTGGTATACGAAGCCACAATCTCCACCGAAGAGAATGCAAAACAAAAAAAGATTTATATTGGAATATCTGCTGGGAATTGGAAACAGCGCTTCTACAACCATCGACATTCCTTCACTAATGAATCCCGTAGACACCAAACAGGGCTATCGAAATACTATTGGGATCTAATGGAAAATGGCTTCACCCCACAGGTTAAATGGAGAATTATCTCTAGAGCTCGAACTCCTAGAAACTTTAGAGACAGATCTAATCTCTGTATTAAAGAGAAAATCCTGATAATCAAGCATAATGATCCTGAAGAATTACTCAACAGTGTGAGATAGGCAAGAAGTAAGTCAATTAGCATCATCAGCACGGCAAAGGGCACTCCTTTAAAGGCAAGGAAGGGC
This sequence comes from Acanthosepion esculentum, assembly GCA_964036315.1. NCBI lineage: Eukaryota > Metazoa > Mollusca > Cephalopoda > Sepiida > Sepiidae > Acanthosepion > Acanthosepion esculentum. The sequence continues at coordinate 80,478,340 of OZ038492.1, read as the reverse complement.
AAAAATATTTTAAGTCAAGTGATAGCGATTGCTGTATGAGTCGTACAATTTTTGGATCAAGCACGGGCAACGCCGGGTCATGCTGCTAGTTGTCTTCTATTTTAGTTTTGTGGTTTTTATCGCCGCTTTATTAAATCTCAAAACATTTGTTTCATTGCATTCAAATTAAATTATTAAAACTTTCTAACAATTTTTTATAGCATTGGTTCACTAGTTTAATTCATAAACTTTAAAGATAATCTAGAATAATTAGTTTCTTGAGGGAAATAATTTTTTTGTTTATGAAAAAAGTAAAGCAAAACTTATGTGAAGTTACGGATTAAAAATATTTTTTAAAAAAATAACAGAACTGCAAGTCCAATCAAATCTTCTTTTCAGGATGTAGGTGATCATGGCTCTCCACAACTTCCTGTCTTTGTAACCTTATTAGCCCTCCCAGGCCCCATTTTACCATCGATTTACACAAGGTAGATCCTTAGATGGTTCTCTCTGTTCCTCTTGCCACCATTATGTCCTGTAAGTGTAAAATTATTCAAATCCTCTTTCCTCATTATGCGTCATAGACATTTTAAGTGTTTATTTCTGATTCGAAGTAACAGGTTTTTTTCTTCTCTCATCTTTCTTCACGCAAACTAAGTATTGGTTGTGTGGGTAGTGTAGCAGTTATCGACTCGGAAAAGGAAATCGTCGAGGCGAATTTGAACCCCGTTTGCTATATCTACTTACGCATAAATGAAACGCTTCTCTCCACCCTCCAAATTTGGGTTAAATAGGGAGGCTGACTTGGTTTACTCGCCGGGAGTTGGCAACCAGTCTAGGAGAAGGAAAACTTAGAATTAAAAACCATCCTGAAGACGGTTGGACTCCGCCAGATTACCTTGCTCTAGACACACAACTACGGTTGCAGTGCGTATGCTCTGCCCCTACGAACTTAATTGGTTTCGGAACTTGTTTTGTCACGACTAACAAATTATATTAAAATTTTTCATGAGGACATAAAAAAAATTGATTAAATTTTAAAACGTAGCATATAAAATATTAAATTTTTAAAAATGTTCTTCAAATTGAAAAATTAAAAGTTTTAAAAATGTTCTTCAAATTGAAAAATTAAAAGTTTTAAAAATGCTCTTCAAATTGAAAAATTAAAAGTTTTAAAAATGTTCTTCAAATTGAAAATTTAAAATCAAGTGCTAGAGCAAAATAGCATTTAGGTATTCCCTACCAAAGTTAGTGTTGGGATCCAGATATAGGATTTTGAATAGTGATTGTTTTAAATAAGTTTTCCCTTACTTGGAAGACTGGCGGAACACAATCTTCTTTTCCTTTTCCACCACTATTTCATGATAATTGTTCTGATCAACTTTCCTCTGTGGTACCTAGAATTTATGAATTTAAGCGCAGTACTAGATTGGCAGCTAGGTCTCGTCATTTTACATTTGAAATAGCTACATGTAACCGTAGGTTTTATGCCAATCGCATAATCGATATGCCTATCGCATTTCTCGCTCCTAGAATTCTCTTGGGGCCTCTTGCGTCTCAGTCAACTTTGATTTTCAAAAATTTAAATGCAATGTCAATCTTTATCTTCTGTCTTCTTAATTCTTATTCTTTTATTGTCCTCTCTCCTTAATAGTATTTTTCCTCGTATTTTCTAACACTCAGTAAACCCTTTGCGTCTTGGTGGCTTTATTGCCTTGCATGAGATGAAATGATTTTTTAAAAATTCCTTATTGTGCCGCACCTATTTAATCTACGTAAAAGCTTGGTGTATATTAATTGCATGTTGTAATGGATTGCAGTATCATGTTACCAACACCAGCCGAAGCCAAGCAATTGTCACTATTTTTAACCCGTTTGAACAGCTGATCCATCACGGATTTCCTTTAACGATTTTCTTTGTCAATAACTCTGCCTTTTTTTTTTAAATGATGCTCTCTGTTATTATACATAACCAATAAGCACACTAAACTATTTAAATTTGCATATGATTTTATAGATATCAAAGTCAAAATGTACATAATAGGTTCTCCCTCCTGAAGTCAGTGTACTGATAATGCTGATGACATAGGTATTCATACTTGGAATAAGAATGATCATGAAAAAAGAAATCATCATCCTCTACCAATATGTGTCTATATTTCTGAGATGAGGTATTGTAACTATTTACATCGTTCGAACTGTTCTCCTCATCTTCATTGCCATATTCACAACATTTCGACCAATGTGCTTTCCGGTTTTCTTCAGGATCTGTCTATATTTTTTTAGATGAATTATTGTAGCGATTTACACTATTTACATAATGCAGGCTGTTGTCCTCATCTTTATTGCCGTATTCACAACTTTTCGGCCGCTTTACACTACAGCTTTCTTCGGTACCTGTCTATATTTCTGAGATGAGGTATTCTAACTTTTTACATCGTTCGAACTGTTGTCCTCATCTTTATTGCCACATTCAGGACGTTTCGGTCGTAATTGTAATATGAGCTCTGGTAAAACTGGTGAATGAAACATTAGTATTATATGTCCCCAAAATTCACTTCTTCGCCCAGTGGATAAAAGCGTTGGTTGAAGTAATCCAAAAAGTGGCCCAACGAGTTGTGATTTCAATTCCTGGCCACAACAAAGTGAACAAAACCTTGGAGAGTTGAGTTACTAAAGTGAATTACCTGATACTGTGTTATCCAAACAAATAGAAATTAAATTAAACCTTTCCAAAACAGAAACTATGATCTGGAATTTGAATGAAAACAGTGATGTCACATACACTGAAGCCCTCAGAAATATACAGGATGTGGAATTAGTAAATACAAAACAAAAACTTCATATGCTCCTGGTGTATGGATTAGTTATAACAAGTTTAATATAGGAGAAAAAGGAAATTGAACATAGAATAAGCTGCTCTAGAGGTAGTTTCTCCAAACACTGCAAGTTGCTACAAAACATCGCCAATGTCGTTCAAAAATATCTAAACTGTCAGCTGCATGCAACCGCTTTCTCAAAGCGATAGTTAATGATGGCATTTAGTCATTGTATGACTTACTATAATGTCAAAAACGTTTGAGGGAAATAAGCGGTTGATGCGCTCAGGTAATCACCTGCCGCCCTCAAAATAATCGGTTAGCGTACTCCAAAGGCTGTCAAAGAAATTTTTTTCATACATTCATTGATTTGAAACATCATTCGATGTTTGTTTGTTGTTTTTTTTTCGTATTTTATTTCACTGAACCAATTCAGAATAATATCAATTCATACGGATAATCAAAATAACCGGTTAACAAATGGGATCCTCAAATTATAACATCAAATTTGGACAGATAAATCAAAGGAAAGACATCCACAATTAAACACACATAGATAGATAGATAGATAGATAGATAGATAGATAGATAGATAGATAGATAGATAGATAGATAGATAAGAATAGAATAGATAGGTAAGAATAGAAAAAATAGATAGATTTGATAGATAAGAATAGATAGATAGATAGATAGATAGATAGATGAGAGTAGAATAGATAGATAGGTAGATAGATAAGAGTAGAATAGATAGACAGATAGATAGATGAGAGTAAAATAGATAGATAGATAGATAGATAGATAGATAAGAATAGAATAGACAGGTAAGAATAGAAAAAATAGATAGATTTGATAGATAGATAGATAGATAGATAGATAAAAGTAGAATATATAGATAGATAGATAGATAGATAGATAGATAGATAGATAAGAGTAGAATAGATAGATAGATAGATAGATAGATAGATAGATAGATAGATAGATAGATAGATAGATAGATAGATAGATAAGAGTAGAATAGATTGATAGATAGATAAGAGTAGAATAGATAGATAGATAGATAGATAGATAGATAGATAGATAGATAAGAATAGAATAGACAGGTAAGAATAGAAAAAATAGATAGATTTGATAGATAGATAGATAAGAGTAGAATAGATTGATAGATAGATAAGAGTAGAATAGATTGATAGAGAGATAAGAGTAGAATAGATAGATAGATAGATAGATAGATAGATAGATAGATAGATAGATAGATAGATAGATAGATAAGAATAGAATAGACAGGTAAGAATAGAAAAAATAGATAGATTTGATAGATAGATAAGAGTAGAATAGATAGATAGATAGATAGATAAGAGTAGAATAAATAGATAGATAGATAAGAGTAGAATAGATAGATAGATAGATAGATAAGAGTAGAATAAATAGATAGATAGATAGATAGATAAGAGTAGAATAGATAGATAGATAGATAAGAGTAGAATAAATAGATAGATAGATAGATAGATAAGAGTAGAATAGATAGATAGATAGATAGATAGATAGATAGATAAGAGTAGAATAAATAGATAGATAAGAGTAGAATAGATAGATAGATAAGAGTAGAATAGATAGATAGATAGATAGATAGATAGATAGATAGATAGATAGATAGATAAGAGTAGAATAGATAGATAGATAGATAGATAGATAGATAGATAGATAGATAAGTGTAGAATAGATAGATAGATAGATAGATAGATAGATAGATAGATAGATAGATAGATAGATAGATAGATAGATAGATAGATAGAATTGAACAGAATGGGATATATGGATAAGAATAAGAAAGAATAGATAAGAATAGATAGATAAGAATGGAATAGATGACAATAGAATAAAGTATAACTGATAGATAAGAACAGAATATATATATGGATAAGAATAGATGAAAGCAGAAACATTCATCATTTAGAACTTCATCGGATTAAAATGATGTTTATATTGATTTGACTACACATGCGGAGGAAGATGGGGTGGATGATGAAATAGTATATTTTTACATTTAATTTTTTAAAATATATTTGGGTAGATAGTCTAGAAAAATTAATTTAGTTCTTTTCTCTTTCTTTATGTTTCGTCACTTTTGTTTTTAAGTATCCCAGATCATGATAACAGAAGACCCGTCAAGAAAGGTAAAATGTTTTAAGAAACTAGACGCAAATTTACTCTGGATGATACACCGATTAAAGCACTTTTTATACATTTTCGTCTTAGTAAATTTCTTTCTCTTTTAACAAAAGGAGTATTCTTCAAAACGATGATTGTGGCCAGATTCATTATGATTAGTAAATAATTCATTCAGTGTCTTGTTTTTTAAACGATCTATTTTGCCTTAATTCAAACCTTTCTTTAAATTCATTGAGGTTTCTCCTGTTTATTCCTTGTGGCAATTATTACAGGTGATAGAATAAATTCCTTCTTCAAGTTTTAACTTATTATTATTAACTATATCTATAAAACAGAAGATGTCTTTGCTTGTTTGTGTGTGTATCTGTTTGTGTGTGTATGCTATTATGCACGTCCACATTTCTCGACCGATTGCAATGGCATTGTACACGCATGTTGCAAATTCATTATATTAGGTCGAGATCAACATGTCAATCTCCAGGCCTTCTGGGTTTAGCAGAAAAATCCATAAAACTGAAGGTAGGTACGACTTTTAGAAAAAAAACAAGGCAAAGTTACACGCGAAGGAATTTTTTACTGGATGAATTGATGTTCTTTGCACTTAATTCAAAATATAGCTCATGTGACGAGGGTTATGTAGAGTGCTTGATAGTTTCCCTGCGACATTGGCATCACTCAAAAATTGTAAAAAAACGGTCCGAAAATCGGGTTTTTCGTACTATTTAAAATAAAAACTTTAATAACTTCCTCTTTTTTTTCATCTGATTTTCTTCAAACATGTCGCAAAAGAAATTGCCATCATGCAAGAAATAAGATAGAGGTGTTTTAGTCCTGCTCGCTTCCTCGCGTATAACGAACAACCATAAAAAAAACTGTTCAAAAACCATGTTTTTCGGCCATAATTCCCTAGTTTTTCATCTTATGCTTTCCAAATTTGCCATGTAAATTAAGTATAACAAACAAATTGTCTTGCGTGAATGTTTGGTTTAGTTTATTTCAGTTAAGTGAACGAAATCTGCGATAAACTAAGTTCAAAATCGGCTGTTGCCATTTAGCCAATAGTTTCTTCATATGATTCCATCCTAAATTGGCATTGGAACAACCTTTAATGCAAAGATTGTTTGAGAAGGATTATTTTAGCGTTAAAAAAGAAAAATTCCTGAAGAACCTCTTATTAACCCCAGCTTTACATTAAACGTGCGGATAAGGAGGGGTCGTCCATGTGTTTGCACTTGCAGTTGAATTAACGTCTGACCCTTCATCCCTGTTTTTGTTTCATTATTAGATTTGTAAACAATGCCATACTATTTGAAAGATATTACGGCCACAGGAAATTTATTGAATATCTAAAACATTGAAATAATTTAACCCCCGAGCAACGACTACACAATAAGATTTTATCGATGGATTTTTTTATTAAGAACAATCAAACACTTGCGGTGGATATACCATAAAAATATGAGCGTTGGGGGAGAAGCTTAGTACATAAACGTATGATGCATGCGATCTGGGACGCAGGCAGACATTTCTAGACAGGGGGTGAGGGTATACAGGGAAGTGCGGTTATACAATTGCAGCTATGTATACCCGGGCAACGCCGGGAACGTCGGCTAGTAATTATTATAGTAATCTATCTATACTGATGATGACATAGACAGCGTTGTCATCTGCACACGTGCAAATGACCACGTGTTAGATCCGACGCGAAAGGCAAGTACATAAAAGGCTTCAAGTGTAGAAGAATCACAAACTCATTGATGGATAGTAAGTATTCTTACGTGCTTTTTACAGACAGCAACTGTAAATAACTTTTATAGATTTCGTTGTATAGCTTCCCAACCGGGTATAAAAGGACGCATATTTCTCATTGTCACACAATTATACAGAACGGCTAAAACCAGTCAAACTGCCAATTGCCAAGTGGGAAAATATCTGGTTATTCAGTAATAGACACTTAGTGTATGTTAAACTCGATATAAGTCAACTACTGTGGTTCAAAGTCTGCTCAAATATTTAACTAATAGATTCATTTTAAAGTACGCTATATTTATCGGTTAAATTGCTCCGTATCAAAAACATATCGTATGTAAATATAAAAGTGGACATTGGCCTGACGATTGCGTTTAAGCATTAAACAGATTGTCGCCGCTGAGTGTCGACTGCAAAGTTCACTTATTTATATATATATATATATATATATATATATATATATATATATATCTATATATATATATATATATATATATATATATATATATATATATATATATATATATATATATATATATCAATTATGTGGTGCGGGTTCAATTTATATTATGCTAATCATTCATACGAAAGAGATACGTATATATATATATATATATATATATATATATATATATATATAGAGAGAGAGAGAGAGAGAGAGAGAGAGAGAGAGAGACAATATTAGTGGTAAATATACACATAGATATGCAATTATATATACACATACATATATGTATAAAAATAATTCCAAGAGGATATGATCCAGGTAGAACTCAATGTCCAGGACAGAATAAGGATATAATAAAAAGACTTAAACACTAATATTCCATGGTCATAATTTATTCCATTGGAATCGTAAAAACGATCCAATTCATCAGACCTACAGATTCAAAAAGAAAACAGAAAAAACAACTCCGGGAAAATATTTGTAAGATTATATGTGTGAGAGTTTGGGAGGACATGGGATCTATATAGAGGGGTAACAGACGAGAGAGGCAGGGAGGTCCAAAGGTGGAGGGAGCATTGACCTTTAGCAGAGAGAAGATTTGAAGAAGGGTTTCAGTGAGAGAGTGTACATATTTTCAAACGTCCGAAGATATACCGGAAGAGTGTACATTTCTTGGCGACATACACACCCCATAGGCGATAAAGTCTTATACTCCCGCCCAGACACCTACAACACATACATACACACACACGCACATATATATATATATATATATATATATATATATATATATATATATATATACATACATATACATACACACGCCTAGAAAAACCGATTTCAAAACCCATGCTAAATTCGCTATAATTGACATAATGGAAAAGTTTAGGTAAGATAACATTAGAAAGATTTTAGGATTCCATGAAACTAAGTGGAGACCATGGAATTTTAGTGTTTAAGTCTTTTTATTATATATATATATATATATATATATATATATATATATATATATATATATATATATATTGATATTAATACAGAAAGATAGATATGAAAAGACTTCAATAGATAGATAGATAGGTATATAAAGTCAGGCGCAGGGAACGATTTTTTTTTATCTCACATTCAAGGTTGCCAGTTTATGCGAGGTTAAAAATATATATTAATATCTTATACTAAACATTATCTTAGCTTTCATGTTTCAAAGGGGAGTAACTCTTTTGTATCCAAAATTGCAGCTACCTTAAACTTTTAAGCTAGCTAAAAAATTAAGCTAGCTTAAAAGCCGCCCGATGGAATTATCTGAATTTAACTGATTCGAGGTTAATGTATTTTACTATTAAAAATTGTTTGCGATAGTGATCCTTGCCATATCATTAACTTCATTATCTGCTTTTTGTATGAATGATTCGCATAATATATATATATATATATATATATATATATATATATATATATATATATATATATGGTCATCCAAAAACAAATTGTTTTGCTGTATCACAGATACTCAGTGTGGCCGGACGTCCGATTGCTTCAAGACTTTGTAGGAGGTGCAGTAAATACCAAATTACTATAAAGTATAGCTGGGGCTTTTTAATCTCAGAATTCGTGGGAGAATTGTGCTCCGCTTTCGCATTTATTGATATAGATTCCATAATATAGGGTTTACTTAATTAGCTATTATGTTTCTCTAACTCTTCAAATCATTACACTATATTAATTTTATCTCATAAATTTTCCCCTTTTCTGTCACTCATCAAATACAAATAATTGTTTGTACGAAAAATAAGGTTCTACGTACATCAAATTGTCTTTAAATTAAGTGGCAGCAAAAGAATTATCGATGAACTTTTAAAAGATAAGTTTAAACATTAATTCGGTACTTAAATGCAGCGATCAATTTAGAGTTCTTCTGTAGTTTATTGGTGCCTATCGCATCTGATCCTCCCTAGCTATTGTGATGATGGCCAAATCAAGAGTCCTCCACAGGAGCTAGCTTATATGCCACCCGATAGGGCGGCTTTTAAGCTAGCTTATTTTTTAGCTAGCTTAAAAGTTTAAGGTAGCTGCAATTTTGGATACAAAACAAAAATAACAGTTATCCCCCTTTCAACCATGAAAGCTAAGATAATGGTTAGTATAATATATTAATATATATTTTTAACCTCGCATAAACTGGCAACCTTGAATGTGAGCTCAACAAAAATCGGTCACTGCGCCTGACTTTATATACCTATCTATCTATCTATTGAAGTCTTTTCATATCTATCTTTCTATATTAATATAAATATCAGCCTTAATATATATATATATATATATATATATATATATATATATATATATATATATACACATATATATATATATATATATATATATATATATATATATATATATACTGAGATAGATAGATAGATAGATAGATAGAAAACTGAGATAAAGCGAGAAAGAAATGAAAAGTTTGATATTGATATTAATACAGAAAGATACATAAAAAATACTTCAATAGAGAGATACGTAAATATATATATATATATATATATATATATATATATATATACATATATATACGTATCTCTCTACGTATATATATATATATATATATATATATATATATATATATATATATATATATATATATATATATATACGTATCTCTCTACTGAAGTATTTTTTATGTATCTTTCTGTATTAATATCTATCTCAGTCTTCTATCTATCTATCAGTCAACATTCATCAATCTGAGCGCGTGCACACACACACACACACACACACTCACACACACACACTCACACATATAGAGAAAAGTGCGGAGCGTGCGAGAGTGAGAGGAAAAGGGTGATAGGTAAATTATTACCTTGTGCTTAAATAACGACGTGAATGTCGCACTGCAGACGCCAAAAAATGGCGATAATCTTTTCGTCGCCCTTTTAATCAATTAACCAATAAAATAACTGATTAACTATTCTTATTCCCTGCCCGTTTCAACCAACCAATTGGATGGCTGTAATTTGCCATCAAACCTTACAGCAGTTTGGCAATGGCCAATCATCACATCGGATTACTGAACATATCGATCCCTGTTTCTTCCCTTTATCTTTTAACCATGTTCAAATATTTCAGATCGATTAAACGAGATTGTTGATGCCAATCTGGGGCGAGAGGTAAGAGGAAAACTGATCGCTATTAATCCGGCCGTCGCCATCTTGTGATTATTTAAGCCAAACAATATGCTTGATCCCCTTCGCCCTAGTCGACTGATCACGTTTATTAATATGGACGGTTTGTGAATGTTCCCTCAGGACTTCTGTAATCCTGTGTTATTCGTTAGACTTGAAATAACTTTTGTATGTTTTATGAAGCCAGTATACCGTTTATTTTTAAGTTCATTGTTGTCCGGATATTTTTTTGTAATGTCTAGTTTTTTCATTTCTTTTTTTCGTTAAAAACTCTATAATAATTTTAAAACTTTGTCCGTGAAAAAACTATTTTTTCGGTCATTGATACAGATTTAAAAAAATGAATTAGGTTCCGAACCCTGAACGCAAATATCATTTTATTAAAGAAAATACAATTGTATCAAACGTCGCGCGATGATTTTTATAATTTGTCTTCATATACCGGAAAGGATATCGATCAATTACAGTAGAGTGAGCAATAAAATGGGGAAAACGGCCATATTTAGCTTTAATATTCTTCAGATTATGTTTTGTTATTATTACTGTCTAAAGAAACTGCTTAAATGGATTCTCTACATAAATTTCAAACCTCCTTTCTTTATAAATAAATTATATTATCATTATTATTATTATTATTATTATTAAGAATATCAAAGGGGAGATAATCATGATTCTTCACATGTTCCTGTTCTTTATTACAGTGTAACTCGGATATAAGAGACCCGGATATAAGAGAAACCCGGATCCTTGCCTTGATCGACCCACTGTCTTTCTCTTTCTCCACATCCTCTCCTTTACCACTCCTATCTGCTCTTCCTCCAACCCTTCTTTAACCCCTTGCGTGATAGTGGCCTCCAGCCTTGCTTGGGGTGATACGCTTTTAAAAAAATATATATATATAAGAGAGATTTTCTCTGGTCCCAAATTAGAGCCTGTGTTAATGTATATAAAATAGACCAAACCCGGATATAAGAGAAACCCGGATATAAGATACTTTCCCGGCAACTCCCGACAACTCTCTTATATCCGGGTTACACTGTATTTGTAAATGGCTAGTACTTTCCTTTTGGCCTTCTTGGAATTTAAAGTTTTCCTTTTCTGTGGGAAAATTGCCCGCAAGGTAAGAGATCCCAGTCTACACTGCCATTTAACTACTGACTCTTCTTCTTCTTCTTCTTCTTCTTCTTCTTCTTCTTCTTCTTCTTCTTCACCATCATCATCATCATCATCATCTTTTCTTCTTCTGCTTTTTTTTTTCTTTTGCTTTTACACGATTTGGTCAATTTTACTGTTACATGGTTAAAAAAAACGGGAGATATGATTTTTTTTTTTTTAGAAAAGTTATTATGACAAAAAGAAAAAATGCATTGATTAAATTTTGCTCTCGTCAAAATATCCTCCTTTAGCCTTGATTACTGCAGCACAAATTTTTGGCATTCGTTGCAAAAGTTTCTCAAAATATAAATTTGGTAACTGATTTTTTCATTGACACTAAGAACACTTTTTTTTTCTTTTTTCTTTCACTCTTCTGTCAAGTTCATCCCATACTAATACTGGGGGTGGCTTCAAACTTTTGAACTCTAGTGGACACGTCAATACCTTCAATCTTTCGCTATTCCTTGGCGTCTTCGAATTTCTGACAAATCCTCAAATTTAACTTCACAATCCGGTGAGTTGAATTCTTGCACCTGCTGGCTTACCCACGGTGAGTACGTTGAAACACCGCTTCATATCAACGTCGAACCTGATCAGTACCTAGATGGGTGTAAGCTTGGAAATTAAGGGTGTTAGCAACTCGGAATTGGAAATCGCAGATCTGATTTCCAATTCGAGTCGGGTTCGTTATAATCACTTACGTGCAAATACCCTTGATAAAAGTATAACCCACTACTTGTATCCCTCAGCTATGGATTAATTAGTAGGACTTCCTTCATCAAATCATTATTATCTCTAAAACAATTATTACAATCTAAAAATATTTTCTGGCCTTAAATAACCTGCAAAGGGTTGATATGTCGTAAAAAACAAATCAATCAATCTTTACCTGCTATTTTTTGCCACCAGCTTCAACATAGTGCTTTATTTGTTATATACGTTACCTATGAACACTAATCGGTATGTCATGTCCCAATCCTCATAAATACGTTGGGCTCTATTGTAAGTGGGGGTAATATGCTGTCTAAGTAGTCCACCACAAGCAGTGGTTTACCTACTTCACGCCGCTGGCGAGTATTGTATTTTGTTGATATTATAAAGATTACCATTTCATTTCCAACCTCCTTTCTAGTTTACAACATTATTGATTCCTTTGCTTTATTATCTGTGAATTACCTTCTAAGCAGTTTCTTGTTGAATTCTCCACTGTTTCGAATTCAAAGTTGAAAATCACAGTCTACATTGCTTTTTAAGCCATGGCAGGGGGGAAGGATGGATTTATGCCTTTCCGTAAGGAATTAATGCAAAAATGGAGGTGGCAAAATAGGCTGAAATTAGAACTCGGTTCGCCGATACTACTTATCGCACCTGAAGCATTCCTCTTATACTACGCAAGTTGATAATTATCCGTCAGAAAACAAACCTTTCCTTTCACACAGTCAATATGTCATCGTTTTTTCTCCATATAAAAGGAATAAGTAGTCAAAGTTAAATGATCTAACATTTCTTCTGTGCAAATAACATCACTTCTTCTGACTATCTTCAAATTTTTAAACGCCTTCAGTTTGCCAACAGGCATCGTAATACAGGGTGCGATGGATAAATTGTCGTCGAAATGACGCAACAATGAAAATAACACTGACATCTCATTTTAACTTATATATTTACCAAAATTACACAAAAATATCTTGAAATACCAAAGAGTAACTTTATTCAATAAAATCGCCATTGGCTTCAACCACAGCCTCCAGACGACTTTAGAATCTCCTGCAACTCTTGTTGGTGAATGCTGCCATAATTATTGCCTTCAGTTCATCTTTGGTGTTACAAGGAGTTTTGTTTGTATCTCGCTCAACTACGCCCAACACATAATAATCGAGGGGGTTGCAGACTGGCGGGGTTTAGGTGGCCAGATATAAGGGATGGTGTAGTCGCAGAAATTGTCTGACAGCCATGATTGGGTTTTGCTGCTTGTGTGGTGTGGTGCAGAGTCGTCTAAATGACGCAAAACTGACATCTCATTTTAACAGATATATTTACCAAAACGACACAAAAATATCTTGAAATACTAAAGTGTAAAATTATTCAATAAAATCGCCATTGGCTTCATCCACGGCCTCTAGATGACTTCGGGTTCTTCTGCAACTCTTCTGGAACGTCTCCTTGTTTAAGTTAGTGAATGCTCCCATAATCCTTGCTTTCAATTCGTCTTTGGTGTTACGAGGACGTTTTGTTGGTCTCTCTCTCAATTACTCCCTACAAATAATAATCAAAGGGTTTGCAGTCTGGGAAGTTAGGAACCCAGAGTAAGAGGTGATGTGGAAATAAAAATTGTATGATAGATATGACTGGGTTCTCTTGCTTGTGTGGCATGGTGCAGAGTCCTGTTGTCACATATAGCGTATTCCAGTAGCCGCCCTCTTGACCCAGGGTAGCGCTATCTCCTCAAGGCATTTGATGTAGGCCTCCGTGATGAGTCTGGGGCCCTCTGGGATGATGAATGGAAGCAGAAGATTGCCATCTCCAGTGATCACACCAAACAACTTCGCAATCACCATTAGACTCATCCAACTCTTTCCGAATCCTCTGCACTATCCTCAGATTGACTTCCCAAATACTCTGAATTGTTCATGTTAGAGCTTTCGATGAGAAGGCCAAGCATGCTATTTCCAAATTTCTGGAGGAGTGAATTATGTTATAGTGCTCTCACAGACGGTACCCAACTACTTTCATTCGACAATTTACCCTTTATATAAAAATATATATATTGAGGAATCGGAGAGCCGAGTTCGAATTCCAGTTGAATCCATTTCACTTACGTGCTAATATCCTTGGGAAATGTGTGAATCCTCTTGTTCTCCCTCCAGATATGGATAAATAGCAGGACAGACTGGGTTCTATAGCCTTGGATAGCGACTGGTTTAGGAGAAGGACAACTTTGAATTCAAAACATGCGGAGGGTCGTTTGGGGACCCTGTCGCGTGTAGTACACCAAGTCTCAGTATTCGGACCTTCAAAAACTGTGGATGGTTCTGCACGAAAACTTCACCACTATAATGAAATCATATGTGCTGGTGTCGAAATGTCCCTCATACGTCAAATTCGACGGGAGAGTCGAGTATATATACGAGGGTCATTCAATAAATAAGGTGAATTTTTCGGTATAAGGACTTCTAATACATATAGAAGCTTACTCTTTTTTTATTTTTATTTTTTTGCTTTGTTTTACTTCTTTTTCACATGGATTTCATTTCTTTTGCAGATTTAAAAAAAAACTTTGAGAGTTTTGGCGATTAACAAAGATGGCCGACCAAGAAGCATGCTCCAGGATTGAACAGCGGTCAGTTATCAAGTTTTGGGCTAAATTGTTTAAAGAAGGGCGGAGCAGTGTTGAGGATGAAGTGAGGTCTCCTGAGGTGATCGAATCAGTCAATGACCTCATTCAAACAGAAGGGTGACAGTGGATGACATTGCAAGGACTTTGAGCTTATCTGTTGGGACAAACGCAGGGGTCATCAGTCAAAAGGAGTCATCTTGCATCATGACAACGCAAGGCCTCACACAGCAGCCCAAACGGTGCAGACCATCAATGAGCTGGGCTGGGAACTGCTCCCTCATCCTCCTTACAGTCCAGACCTTGATCCTTCAGACTTTCACCTGTTTGGTCCCTTGAAAACGTTCACGAGAGACACAAGACTACGTTGGAAAAAAAAGTAGGCTTCTATCTGTATTAGAAGTCCTTATACCGAAATTCACCTTATTTATTGAATGACCCCTGTATATATATATATGTGTGTGTGTGTGTGTGTGTGTGTGTGTGTGTGTGTGTGTGTGTGTGTGTGTGTGTGAATAAAAACAGAAGAAAAAACTATTCTCAGCCGACGCGTTTCATACTCTGAAGGACTTTATCACGGCAAAGGTAAGGATTTATTTTGTTGCACATGTTTTATATACAAGAGCAACAATGTCACGGTGGCATTAGTTTATCAAGGCTTTTAAATGTGAGAACGTTCATGAATATTCATCATAAATACTAACTGCAAGACTTCGTAGGGCAGTAGGTTGCGAAGCGGAGACTCAGTGTTAACCTACCGTTCGGACGTACACCTCTATCTGCTTATTACTAACACTCTTACTTTGTATATATAAGATAACAATCATTTAACACACACATCCCATTTCCCGCAACTAATAAAACTATCAAAATGACCAAGGAAAGAATTCTGAGACAGACTCAGGAATATCCCAGCCTCTATCTTAAAAACAACTTGAAAGATGCCGTTTAACCAATATAAGGACTGGCCAAAACTAACGATAAAAATCAAAATGAAACTATAAATAATGTTCACTTTCTTCAGAAATAGTTCTTCACTTATTCTGTAGTTCACTGCTACTAATAAGCAGGGATTTTTTTCTCCTGATGAAGGCAATGTGGGCCGAAACTAGTCGAGGAACCTAACTGAAATAATAAAACAAAAGATAGTAATATACAACGCAGAGTGTCTGAAAATTTTAATTTTTGAATATTTTTATTGCACAAAACATATATATATATATATATATATATATATATATATATATATATATATATATATATATATATATATATATATATATATATATCATAAAGAAACAATTTATACAAAGAATTAAATAGCAATTTTAATGTGAATAATGGCGAAATCATTCGCCAACAGGACTTCATAATATATTAACTTACAATAAATTCGTTGAATATTAAGATCTATATATTCGAGTTGTCAGATGTAAGACACATGCCAAGTACTTTCGACAATTTCAAATTGTCATCTTCAAGGCACAATTGTCTTATATATAGACAAATACTAAGACGAAATATGTGTAATATATGTGGAAAACTACGAAGACATTTACTCTACTAATTGGATTATACTAAGTCCATTTCACTTTAACAGATAAATACATATGACAAGAAAATTTCGTGGATTTCTAACTTTCTTGTTTTACGAGTTATTTTAGTCCGTCAGTGGGAAGTAGATACATAGTCATATATACGAGGGTCATTCAATAAATAAGGTGAATTTTTTGGTATAAGGACTTCTAATACAGACAGAAGTTGTTATATAGATAGATAGATAGATAGATAGATAGATAGATAGATAGATAGATAGATAGATAGATAGATAGGACCATACATACTATGATAGACAAATACGAGCAGTCATCGAAAAATTCTTACTGGGATAGATATGTAGATAGCGATTGCGATAGATAGATAGTTATAAATATATATATGTGTGTGTGCGTGTGTGTGCTTATATATATATATATATATATATATATATATATATATATATATGTATGTGTGGGTGTTTATATGGTTGCGCTCGACTGTTTGTGTATTGTTTATCTGGATGTGTCGATATGGGTATTTATATATGATTAGATATTTATATATATATGTTGGTGTGTCATTGTATGTGTATTTGTATGTAGGCTTTAGTGTCTTGGAGTGTATCATAGATACAAACTAAAATCTACTTTTGTTGATAAAGTACCTTTAATTGCTTACAGACCGTTGTTCTTTTCTTAAATTATGATTAACTTTTAATATATTTTATCATAATGTTGTTGGAATATTATTAGAATATAAGTTGGTCTATGTATGCTTATTTCTTTTTCCTTTTTTATGCATGTGTCTATATGTTTATGTATATATGTATATGTGTTTGTATATGTATGTGTGTGTGCGTATATGTGTATGTGTGTGTATGTATGTGTGTATATGTGTTTATATATATATATATATATATATAGATATAGATATATGTATATGTATATGTATATATGCGTATATATATTTGTGAATATGTATGTTTGTATGTGTGTATGTATGTATGTATATGTATGTCTGTAGATATATATGTGTATATATCTATGTGGAGTTGCGTATGTATGTGTGTATATATATGTACTAGCGGATGTGTATATGCATTTTTATACTCATGTCGTTTTAATTTACGTTTGTTTAATTTTTCATGTATACACTTGTATTTGTAAATGTCTATGTATATATTTAGTTTATATGCATATATGCATGCGTGCTTATGTATGTACATCTAGATGGGTATGTATGTATGTGTGTGCTTGTATATAGTTGCATCTTTATATGTATTTCTTCATTTGCCTTATTTACTTTTCTGCGTCGACGTATGGGTCAATATATTTATATGTGCTTATCTATGTGTATGTTTATGTACGTAGGTCTGTATATGCGTACCTATTATCCTTATATGTGTCTATGCGGGTGCATGTATTAATTTATATGCGGATGTGCGAGTGTTCAATTATATGTGGAGGTGGTTATTTACTTTTGTCTGTAAATGTGTCGAAAACTATATGTTTTCAAAATTGTATATGTGTGTATGTGTGTGTGTATATATATATATATATATATATATATATATATATATATATATATGTATATATGTATATATAT
Source organism: Acanthosepion esculentum (assembly GCA_964036315.1). Classification (NCBI taxonomy): domain Eukaryota; kingdom Metazoa; phylum Mollusca; class Cephalopoda; order Sepiida; family Sepiidae; genus Acanthosepion; species Acanthosepion esculentum. The sequence goes on along the minus strand of OZ038492.1, from coordinate 80,460,361 downwards.
ATATATATATATATATATATATATATGTATATATATATATTTATATATAGTTATTTGTTTAACTTTTATCTATGTATATTTGACCGGTTTAGCTATTTTTCAAGTTTAAATTCGTTTAATAACATATTAAGCCACGAATAGCTTCGACATTTGACCGTCTAGATCATATTGAATGTAGATGTATGTGCCTGTGTGTATCGATGTGTATGTGTAAGTATAGTGCATTTGCCTATGTGTGGTTTGCTTTTTTGTATGTGTGTGTATATATCTAAATACGTCCGAGCGCTTAACATGCCGTTGTTCGAATGATTTCACGTGAGAGGCGACTAACATGTTGAAATGAAACGAAAAATGTATACATCTCTGTCTGGGATTCTGAATACAACTTTCAACTTAATTTCAATGAAAATATAAATTAAATAGCATATATATCTTTTATTTTTATTTTTATATTTTTCTCCTTGGTAATTCTACAATTTAAAACTTAATAGAGATCTGATTTAGATTTCTAAATAGGTAATTTTAATTTTTTAATTTTTTACTTTTAATTTTAATTTCAAATTTTATAAATCTTTTAATATCTAGATAACCTTGCTTAGTTGTCAAATTTTTCGAATCATCCTATACTTGTTTTTTGATTGGCCACTCTAGCTTATGTAACAGCGTTTACTCTTAGCTAAGGATCGTTGATTAATTTGAAACTTTTAAAACCATTTATTCTATATTCTATATTATCACTTGACAAGACACAAGAAGTGTTGAAACAAAATGGCTACTTTTGTCGTGATTTTATAACATATTTATGTTGTAATATTCAAATAAATAATTATATATATATATATATATATGTATACGAGGGTCATTCAATAAATAAGGTGAATTTTTCGGTATAAGGACTTCTAATACAGATAGAAGCTTACTTTTTTTTCAACGTATTCTCCAAGCACTGTCACACACTTTTCCCATCTGTGCACAAGCTTCCGTATTCCCTCAGCGTAAAAATCTTTGGACTGATGTCTCAGCCAGTCGCTCACAACACTTTTCACTTCATCGTCACTTTTAAACTTTGTGCCTCTCGTGAACGCTTTCAAGGGACAAAAAAGCTGAAAGTCTGAAGGGGCAATGTCTGGGCTGTAACGGGGATGAGGGAGCAGTTCCCAGCCTAGCTCGTTGATGGTCTGCACCGTTTGGGCTGCTGTGTGAGGCCTTGCGTTGTCATGATGCAAGATGACTCCTTCTGACTGATGGCCCCTGCGTTTGTCCGAACAGATAAGCTCAAAGTCCTTACAATGTCATCCACTGTCACCCTTCTGTCAGACTGAATGAGGTCATTAACTGATTCTATCACCTCAGGAGACTTCACTTCTGTAGGCCTCCCAGGCCTTGTCTTCATCCTCAATACTGCTCCGCCCTTCTTTAAACAATTTAGCCCAGTTGTAGACATTTTTTGGCTGAAACATGTGACACCATACACAGTTGACATTCTCCTATGAATTTCAACTGGTTTGCACCCTTCAGCAACCAAAAACTTGATAACTGACTGCTGTTCAATCCTGGAGCATGCTTCTTGGTCGGCCATCTTTGTTAATCGCCAAAACTCTCAACGTTTTTTTTAATCTGCAAAAGAAATGAAGTCCATGTGAAAAAGAAGTAAAACAAAAAAAATAAAAAAGAGTAAGCTTCTATCTGTATTAGAAATCCTTATACCGAAAAATTCAACTTATTTATTGAATGACCCTCGTATATACTAGCAGCATGGCCCGGCGTTGCCTGTGCTTGATTCAAAAATCGTACGACTCATACAGCAATCGCTATCACTTGACTTAAAATATTTTTCCCCTTCCTTGCCTTTAAAGGAGTGCCCTTTGCCGTGCTGACGTAGCTACATGCCTTACTTCTTGCCTATCTCACACTGCGAATTGTTTGATCAAATCAAGACGTGAGTGCGGATGCAGCCGCGCTGAATGTATCTAAAGGCAGCGTGACTTGTCATTGATTGGTGTAGCCTGGAAAATGGCCATGACTTAGACCAATGAATGAGCTCACGCAAAATGGAAGATGCTAGCGCGCATTCACGCACGCGCGCATGATTTGGCAAGCGCAAGGCTTGGCCGTAAACGGGGTCAAGCTGCCTGCTGCATATGCAGCTTGGCACTAACGCACGTGATGCCGGCGATGAGAATTGACTTGCTTGAGACTCATACGTCGAAAATCGACGGGAGGGTCCACGACACGATATATATATATATATATATATATATATATATATATATATTATTATATATTAGATATATATATATATATATATATATATATATATATATATATATATATATATGTATATATATATATATATAAAATGAACATTGAAGTCAATACTCAGATGATAAGAGACTATTTCATGCGAATCATCATATGTGGCCTGATAATTGCGTTTAACATGAAACAGTCTGTCGCCTCTGAATGTTGATTTCAATTTTCACTTTTATATTGACATACGCTCTACCTCTGATATTGAGCAATTTATCCCATAAATATAGCATAACTTAAAACTATATATACAAAATATGTTTAGCAATTAAAAAGCAACCATAAGAACTTAACCATTAACTGGTAGATAATCGTGAAAGCTAAGCCTCACAACTGAAAGGCAGACAGATGTAACTTGTGCTCGTTGAAGAAGCTTATTATATTAAAACACTTAAATAATCCTAACTTGCTGAAAACGAGGTCCTAATTAAGGTCTACATGTATCCATAAATCCAAGAACCTATAACTTTGCTTATATACCTGTAAACACATACAATGCAATAATACTGTACTAATTTATAACGTGTGTGTATATATAATTTCATCATTATAAGTATATTAGTTATATAGTCACGACCTATTATTTATTTATTTTTGCAACTTTATATTATATTTCTAATCTGCGTTCTAGTTTACGTTAATAGGCATAATGTTGGGTATTTTTTTGCTACAAAAAGAGAGTTACTGCCCTTGATATATTGTTTACTTTCGAATTCAAATTCAAATAATTTTTTTTATTTTTTAATTCTTCAACTTTCGCACTTATGAATTTGAACGGTATAAATTATTAATAGTTCATTCTATATTTTAAATAGACAAGTTTGAACACACAATTTTGAATCAACATCACGAGAACGCAATGGATAACGGTCAGAATCTCCACTCTTGAAGATTGCATAAAGTGCTTGAAACTTCGTGTTATGTATATATATATATATATATATATATATATATATATATATATATATATATATATATATATATATATATATATATATATATATATATTATGAAATGGATTAAGTACAACAAATATTTAATAAATTTTCTGTTCATACGTTATTTTAGAGATGTAATTTAAGTGAATGTTGCTTTTTAATTAAACAGTAATAATTTTATTTACCGGCCTGAATCTTCTCTGTGGCTGAATGGTTTTAGCACGTCACATCAACTGACTGTTCCCATTGGGTTAACGGGTTCGATTCCTGTTGGAGAGCGCATATTTTCTACGAAATTACACGAACATTCAAGCCGATAATTAATACTGTTTAATTAAAAACAGAGCATTTTCTTAAATAAATTATATCTCTAAAAATAACGTATAAACAGAAAATATATTAAATATATATATTTACCTCAATGAAAAGGGCGTAAATTATTTCTTAACTTAATATAAAAGGAAAACGAGAAAATAATCAAAAGATTGCTGACGTCTCCCAATGAATAGACGCACCGATTGCTGGAACGTCAGATTTTATTTAAATTTAATTGCATTTCATTGACATCTTCAGGTCGTTTTCAAACTCTAGGACCGTTAAGCAAGTTATACTAATTTTTATTTCATTTAAATTTTATTGCATTTTATTGAAATCGTCGTCTTCAAAGTCTGCGACTGTTAACCAAATATCATGGATGCGAAAATCTTCCGAAATTTATTGTTTATTTTCTTATCGATGTTTAGTGGTTAATAGTCGTAAAGCAGAGCATTGCAATAGAAAAGCAACAATATCTAGATGAAAGCAAATGACAATAGGAGTAGATAGGTTCGCCTATCGTCCGCCCCCCCCCCGGCTTTTGAACAGGAGTAGAGGTTTTTATCCTTTGTTTCCTGTTTCCGGTTCCTGCTAAAGTCGTTTTATTCTCTTTCACTCCCAGTAGCTCCTTGCATCTTAGACGTATTATCGCCTTGCTTGGGGTGAATTGATTAAAATAAAAGAAATATATTTGTCTGAAAGCATTCATTTAATATGTCTAATAATTTCTTAATTAATAAATAATAGTATTAATTATAATAATAATTTATTAGATAGATATAATAAATAATCAATAAGGATAATTTAATAATAAAAAATAAATCAGTACCCATAATTTATCAGATTCATATGAATCTATTCGTTAAATTAAACAAATATGTAAACATTTACTTGGTCAAGCCAATTTTTAATACGATTATTTTTTTAGACAGGTGCGTAGCGGTAATGTTCAGGGAAAGTTACACTGACTATGAGACTCCAATTTAGTCTGATTCGAGAATCCAAATGATATCGAAGGCAAGGACATTGAAGATATACCCGCAGAAAACCACTCCCATCGAATAAAGTATATGCTTATTAGAGTTCAGACTTGTTTGCTCTTAATATGAGTGCACTTTGCATCACAATGTCATTAAAACAATTTCGATTCTGCATAGTTTTTTTTTTTTGTTTTGTATTGTTATTTTTTTACATTTTTAAAGGGATTATTTTCCCTCGCCTTTTGTGCTTGTTTGGGTTCGTTTTTTTTTCCCAGACATCCGACTGGAATATATTAGCCGTAAAAACATTGACAGGCATTGGGCAATTGTCTTGGAACAGTTCCAAATTCATCCAAAGTATTTAAATTATTATACGCATACACAAGTATATACATAAAAAAACATACTCTAGTTTCGCTGGACTAATTAAAATCCAACAGATACCGAACGGCTTTAACAGACACATAAACACATGCATATATATATATATATATATATATATATATATATATATATATATATATATATATATATATATTGATATTTTTTTAAAATATTATAATATAAGCTCTACTTCTGTATGGAGCACTGTCTTTTTAAAAATAAAAACAAAAATAATAAAGAACTCTGTATTATTTACCTAACGTGTTCTTTCCTATTTTTCTGCATACCTGCATATATATATATATATATATATATATATATATATATATATATATATATATATATATATATATATGAGTGAACATTGAAGTCAGCACTCAGAGGCGACAGGCTGTTTCATGCTGGACGTAATCATCGGCGGCCTGACGATTGCGTCCAGCATGAAACAGCCTGTCGCCTTTGAGTGCTGATTTCAATGTTCACTTATATATTTATATTTACATACGCTCTATCTCTGATGTTGAGCACATTATCCCATAACTCTCGCACACCTTAAAACTATATTTATTCATATTATATATATATATATATATATATATATATATATATATATATATATATATTAAGCTTTTCACCCCAAGCAAGGCTGGAAGACACTAGCACGCAAGGGGTTACAGAAGATTTGGAGCGAGAGCAGATAGGAGTGAAAGAGGAAAGGATGTGGAGAAGGATAGTGGATAGATCAAGGCAACTGGTATATATATATATATATATATATATATATATATATATATATATATATATATATATATATATATATATATATATATATATATAAGAAAAAGAAGTTGAAAATGCATCTGGAGTATTTAAGAATATTTTTGAGTGTAACTTTTCGGGTTTCACAGTTATATGAAATTCAAACGTTAAATTGAGATGGAGAGACGCGTGGCTATGTCATGAACTTTTTTCACACTTGTTTTTTTTTTTTCCCAGACATCCGACCGGAGTATATTGGCTGTATGAAATCTCTCAATATACGTCTCAGATAGACACTGGACAATTTCTTGAAACAGTGGAAGTGTTTTTACGACTTTATCTCCAATATCCTGTACTAAACTCGATATAACAGACATACATAAATAACCAATACACACACACACACCCACATATATATATATATATACACATATTATAAATTAATAGATTTAAACTATGGTTTTACCGCTACACAGTGATAACCATGTTCAGAAATGGAAGCTAAAGCCCCTGAATTTAATTTTGTTATTAAACCAAAGACATTAGTTCCATTTCCTCATCAAGCGAAAAATTCGAAATATAATATTAATGCTCTGTAAATTTAAATTTACATAGAGCACTATTGTGTAAAAATAAAAATATCTATAAGAACACCGGATTTTATATCTTACTGTTCTTTCCTTTTTATTTATATATACATATATTTACACACATACATATATATATATATATATATACATATATATATATATACATATATATATAAGTATATATATATATATATATATATATATATATATATATATATATATATATATATATATATATATATAAAGGGTGTTCCAATAACTTGGACTGATTTTAAACTAAATTCACATTTAAAATAGGTACAGGAGTGGTACATATGTAATAAAATTCAAAATAAGCGAAAACACTATTCTTAAAAGATTGACCAATATTGAGAAGAGCTGATAATATTTATTCGAATTTATAACATACGCATGTTATACGAACAAAGTTGCAATTTTGTTTCAACACTGTTGGTGTCTTACCAAGTTATAATGTTGAATTTTTGTTTCAGTTTTTTTTTCCATTCAACATCACCACTTTATAAGACATCAGCAACTTTGTAGTGATCTTATAACATGTATATGTTAGGAATTTCAATACAGACACACACACACACACACACACACACACACACACACACACACACACACACACACACACACACATATATATATATTTCAATTGAGCACTGTTGAGTGATAAGCTAATTCTATAAACAACAGCCACCTGCACTAATGCAAAGCTCTTCAGTAAAATGAATGGAGCACTTTGGCTGATTGGCATTTGTTTACATTTGTAAAAACAATACGCTAGATTTAGTTGTGTAACTCTACCGAGTGAAGATAGCTCTGGCTGACACCAAATTAGTTGTGTTTCAAACCTGGCTTGAGGCATTCGGAAGTCTAGTCGCACTGAGGTACATATATATATATATATATATATATATATATATATATATATATATGGGAAATGGATTAAATCCGACATATTGTTACTTTTAATTTATTTTGTTTAAACGTTGTTTTTTATGGATACTCATATTCGAGTAGAAGCTTTGTTTTTTTTTTATTAAAAAGTATTTTTTCCAACTACATCTACCGGTCTGGATATTCGAGAAGTTTTGTCAGAGGATATATATATATATATATATATATATATATATATATATATGTTCGTCTGATGATCGAAAAAGCGTGAAATGCATGGTGACTAACTCATATCCATACAAATTATATATATATATATATATATATATATATATATATATATATATATTATAATTTTATCATATAGACAAAACCATTTATAAACAAATAAATAATTATCGCTCTACTACCTGTATCGAGGTCTTTTTTGAATGAACGCTGCGAACGTTAGAATTTATATATTACTTTCGTTCTCATCGTATCCGATATATATATATATATATATATATATATATATATATATATATATATATATATATATATATATATATATATATATATATATATATATATATATATATATATATATGCTAAATAATGTGTATGTACGATCAAAAAATGCAATCGCGGATAGACCGTATTTAAATATAAAAGTGAACTTTGAGGTCGACATCCAGCGGTGACAGTCTGTTTCATTCAGACTTAAGCGCAATCTTCAGGCCAAGAAAATTGCGCATAAACATGAAACACTGTTGCCGCTGTGTGTTGAGCCCGAAGTCCATATATATATTCATATATATATATATATATATAGAGAGAGAGAGAGAGAGAGAGAGAAAGAGAGAGAGATAGAGAGAGAGGAGGAGGGGGGTAGCGCATAAATTAATTTCAACAAAAATAGAAAACATGAGAAAATCTGTAGTCAATTGCTGATACCTCCTGATGGGTGGACAGAACTATTACAAAAAGGTTCGAAACTCCAGAGCGAAGTGATAAATTCGAAACGTCAATGAGCGAAGTGATAAATTTTAGTTTATTTGTATTAATTAGATATATATATATATATATATATATATATATATATATATATATATATATATATATATATATATATTACAAAAGGATGTGAGCAACGATGATTTTGGAGAGCATACAAAAAAGAGGAAACTAATGAGAAAGGAGGGCTTGGAAAACCTGATACTCACAAGGCGGATAGAGGGAAAGAGGGACAAGAGAAAGCAACGCGTGACATACTTAGCGGGCTTAAGCAAGTGGATGGCAGAACAGGAACTGGGAGATGTAGCAAAAAGACACAACTTATTGAGAGCTACAAAGGATAGGAGGCAGGGGAGAGCCATTATTGCCTACGCTCTGAAGGGTCACGGCACATAAAAGAGAAGAATATATATATATATAAATATATATATATATATATATATATAGTTTTAAGGTGTGCTATGTTTATGGGATAAAGTGCTCAATATTAGAGATAGAGCGTATGTAAATATAAATATAAAAGTGAACATTGAAGTCAACACTCAGAGGCAACAGGCTTTTTCATGCTGGACGCAATCGTCAGGACGCAATCTTCAGGCGGCCTGACGATGAAACAACCTGTCACCTCTGAGTACTGACTTATATGTTCACATATATATACATATATATATATATATATATATATATATATATATATATATATATATATATATATATATATATATATATATATATATATTAAAAATATTAAAAGAGAGAAAGCGGATGAGAATTACTGGAGACAATATTAGGTATGGATAAAATTATGTTCTTTTAAAAATTTTTACTATTTTTAAATTATTTTACTAAAATGCTCAAGTGTCAACATATATACCACGATATATATATATATATATATATATATATATATATATATATATATATATGTGTGTGTGTGTGTGTGTGTGTGTGTGTGTAAGAGAGAGAGAGAGAGAGTATCTGTGCCTGTGTTTAACAGAATTATTTCTCGTATGAATTAAGGATTATTGCCGGGAATCATTTGTTTCTTCTAAGACATCTTTACGTACGTATAATGTTTACAGAAGAATATGCTAAATTAAATTGATAAAATTTGTCCTACCTTACTGTATATAAAATCTCGCATTTCCGAACATAAACGAGATATTCGCCTCGGTAATTTAAGTAGTGCTTTGTTTGTACACATCTGACCACAATTTTGATTTCGACTCTGTGAAGATTTTAAAATATATCCACAATAAAAACCTTAGGCAGATTTACGAGGCTGGCATGATATCCACCTCACGTACAATAAACACCAGACAGGGTTTCTTTAATATATCAACATTCCTAGCAAGATTCATGCTTGACAAACGTACCGATAAGCTATAGTTTTAAATAGATTCCCCCCCCCCCCACTTTCCACTTAGGATAAAATCTCTTCCCTGGGAGCAGGTTTTCGCAGCGCCGCCCACGCAGCGCCAGCGTATCCGAATCCAAGAAAGAACATTAGAATTTCAGTTTTTCTGTTTCTGACTAGTCCTGTATATATCGTCTCTTCATTTAACTTAAATTTAATATAAATATGTCTCCATTAACTATGTCCTGAAGAAGGTCTATTTGACCGAAACGTCTGACGTCGACAGAAAAACAAAAAACAAAAACAAAATAAAAAACAGTAAACTGACATTTCCACATTTTCATCATATATATATAAGTAATATTCAGGCTATGTGTCAAATGGCCTTAAGATTTCGTTCAAGCGTGAAAAAGGGAGTCCCTGCTCACTGTTGACTTCAGTGTCCACTTTTATAATTACATACGCTTTATCCCAGATATTGAGCACTTTTAGCCATAACTTTAGCATTCCCCAAAAAAATATTTTCACACGCACACACACACACATATATATATATATATATATATATATATATATATATATATATATACATATATATATATAATATAGAAAATAATATAGAAAAAACAACTGAAAAGTTGCAAATTAAAAAAAAATAAAATTTGTTTTTAATTTGCAACTTTTCAGTTGTTTTTTCTATATTATTTCCTATATTATATACATATTAAGAAAGTATACGTGGCTTTTCATTATATATATATATATATATATATATATATATATATATATATATATATATATATATATATATATATATATATATAATTAAGGAGCGAACGAAGTTGATCATTTTATAACATCGTCAAGTATTGAAGTTTTTGTTGTAACAAAACATTGTTTCAGAAGATCTATGAGATTATTTTACTCATTAGGAAAGTAATTTAAGTAGCTTTTATTTTACGAGTGTAGCTGAAGCATTTTATCTTTATTCTTTCGTTTATACATTAATTATAATTTAATTGTCGTTCTGTTTGCCTAGTAACCACATCTTAACTAGTTTATTCAACATTTATTGACATAACAATTGAAAAAGCTCGACATTCTCTTTTTAAAACTGAAAACAATAGCGTTATCTTTTACTGCACACTTGTTTTCGTTGCTGAATTTCAATAGACAAGAGATTTTCAATATATATATATATATATATATATATATATATATATATATGAAGAAATATAGTCTTAAGATGTGCTATATTTATGGGATAAAGTGCTCAATACCAGAGATAGGGTTTGTGTAAATATAAAAGTGAACATTGAAGTCAACACTTAGAGGCGACAGGCTGTTTGATGCTAGACGCAATCATCAGGCTACGAATGTTGTTAATATATATATATATATAGATAGATAGATAGATAGATAGATATATAACAATTACAGGTTTAATTAGAGCGTGATTTAAAGGGCGACAACTCTGATACAGCAGATATATATATATATATATATACATACACACGCACACCCACACACACACACATATATATATATATAAAGAAATATGCTATATTCATGGGATAAAGTGCTCAATATAAGAGATAGAGCGTGTGTAAATATAAAAGTGAACATAGAAGTCAACACTTAGAGGCGACAGTCTGTTTTATGCTAGATGCAATCGTCAGGCCTGACGATTGCAACTAGCATGAAACAGACTGTTGCCTCTAAGTGTTGACTACTATGTTCACTTTTATATATATATATATATATATATATATATATATATATATATATATATATATATATACATATATATATATATATATACAAGGAAACCTAGATATTCAGGTTATATTAGACAACGAAAATATACAATTTTTGTGTAGCAAATATTGTATTAAAATATTTTTCTTTGATTTATTTTGATTCTAATCGAGTTTAAATATTTTACGTACATATGTCCACAGGGAATTTGAACCGAAAGCGAAAAAATGTAGAAGTTTGTTGGATTATTGCTCTCAGAGTTGTTGGGCTACTTTTTTCTTTTTCTTTTTTGATGGATATATTCACTGCAGATTTTGGTATATAGATATATAGATGTGAATAGATCTCATTGAATGTAACGGAAGCTTTACAGCGCGTTGACATGTTGGTTTGAGCTGCACCCTCATTGAATTAGAAAGCGGTTAAACTTAAAAGGCCTTCTTAACAACGCTTCTATAGCTACACTACATGATTATATATTGCATCATTTATCACTAATATACACCTTATTCTTATTTTAAAATTATACATGATCTGCCATACCTGACTTTATTGACTCAGTCCGGATTTCTAAACTCCAATACTCCTTTATATTTGTTTTACTGAAACTTGCGAAAGATGTCCTTATGTGCACGACGTTTCATCTATTTTCTGATGTCACTGATGTGGGAAACCGGCTCAGTTATTGCTAGTCCTGTTGCCACTGAGTGTGGTACTCTATTACCCGGCCCAGGGATTGAACACACATGAACAAAACGAGATATTCATACAAACGAGAACTGACATCCGTAGATTAAATAAAGGGTTCCATTTGAAACTCCCTGAAGTTTACGCGAATCGACAGGCATCTGAAAAAGCCGATAAGCATACCGGGCTAACCCTTGTACGTGCATATATATATATATATATATATATATATATATATATATATATATATATATATATATATATATATATATTGGTTTTATTTTTTGTAAAACTGGTATGAAGAGATGGACGTCTGAAGTCCAAGAAATAAATTATAACCTGACCTGATGGATTTTTAAGAATTCCGTATTCATTATATATATATATATATATATATATATATATATATATATATATATATATATATATATATATATATGCCTATATATATATATATACCTATATATATATACCTATATATATATATATATATATATATACCTATATATATATATACCTATATATATATACCTATATATATATATATATATATATATATATATATATATATATATATATATATATATATATATATATATACCTATATATATATATATATATATATATATATATATATATATATATATATATATTAGGAAAAAACTTGAAAATCCATATTCGGTAATAAATGTATTTATTTCGATGAATATAGGTATATCCATCTCATCAAGCCGACTACATTTTCTGAAATGGTATCAATATATCCAGTCAAACAAATATACAAAAATAAAAAAGGAAAAAACAAAAAATTTAAAGATGAACATTAGCAAGAGTTCTGATATGAACTAAAAGTCCACTTTGGAATAATCCCTACCGATTACAATTTGGTATTTTATTCTTATATATATATATATATATATATATAGAGAGAGAGAGAGAGAGAGAGAGAGAGAGAGAGAGAGAGAGAGTAATGGTTAGCGGCTCGTATTGGGGAATCGAATTTCGAATTCCAGTATAATTTATTACATGGGGAAAGTTATGAATCCATCTCACCTACCCCAGGCTATAGCGTTGGTTGGTTACGCGTCTAGGGGAAGAAAAACTCTGAATTCGAACCATCCTGAGACAACCTGCTGCCTTGTAGATTCTGAAGAAACTAACTTCAAAAACAAATCCACCGTGCATGTCACGAAGAAAGGAACTGGACCACCTACTTCGAGTCGAAACAGAAAATTATGGTTTGGTTTGGTTTATTTTGTTTTACGGCATATCAACCTCAATGGATTTTTTAATGCCTACAACATTTTTTATTGCTGGTAATATTTTGTTTTGTCAAAAATCTGTTTCTGGTAATATATTTCCTTCAAAATTGTATTGCTGGTAATAATTTTTTCAAAAAAGTATTGCTGGTAATAGTTAACTATTTGGCCAGAGCTAGGACCCAAACAGGTTCTACCACTCCGGGTCAGGGTGGACCTGGTCACACCAGCAATTAAGAGGTAGTTCCATGCTCCTCAAAACCTCCTGATCAGAGTCCTAGACGTAGTGTAACGTCTTAACCAGGACGCGGATGTAGTTTAACGTCTTACCCAGGACGGAGAAAAGAATGGACTCTCCAGGCTTATTACATACAATATTTCGAACAAGCACATGACCGGGACATGGTGATTGGATCTCTGTGACTTCGAACCATTCGCCCATGGGTGGATGACTCAAGCCAACTCAGACAATGACGATATATATATATATATATATATATATATATATATATATATATATATATATATATATATATATATATATAGAAGCAGAAAGAAAGAAAGAGGAGGGAGAGAGGTGTACCAATAAGTTTGCAACAGAATGATTAAAGATAGGTACTTCCACTTTGTTGCCTAAAAAACAGTATATAATGATGAAAAAAGGACCCAAACTTAATAAAACAAAGCTTTATCGTCAAAATGTTTATTTTATTATTAAGAGGAAAGACCAAAATATTTTCTTATTAATCTCATTAAATTTTTTAATTTTTTCTAGTACGTTCGAAATTTTGGTTAAAATCCCTTCTTTTTTTTTTGCATTAGCGGAAGGCGTAATATTTACGATTCGTGTTTTAGCGCCTTTTTTCAGGTGAAAAACGCATTGATTCTTACAAAAATTAAATAATTAAGTAATGTCGTGATTATTCACAAATGAATGAAATTATTTTAAAAAAACTTTTTTTTTTTAAATCTTAAAAATATTTTTTACAGATATTACCCTCCACATACACACACACAAACAGACTTACTTAATTTCATGAAATTTTGGGAAGTATTTTTTTTTATTAGTTAAAAGCAGGACTCGTTGAAGAAAGTAAATAACTAATTTTTTTTCCCGAACTGCTACTCATTTCAGAAAATCTGCTCCAAATCGTAAAATAAAAAATGCAATAAAACTGACATTATTTAATTTGAAAAGCTTTTAATTGCTTTTATAAATAAGATTTATTAAGGATACTATTGTCTTAAAAAAATTTTCGATGAATAATGAATTTTTAACAAGAATTGTTTTCATTTTTTAGTTTAAATTATAATAATTTATTATAATAATTTTTAAAAATCTTTTAAAATTGTACATTAGTTTAATTTCGTTAGGTGATATTGTTATTAAGTGAAAATATATTTGCTAATCAAAAATTGAAAAGCTTAATACAAATCATTTTGCACCAAGATTTTTAAAATAATTTGAAATTTTTTTATGTATATAAAATATTACATAACGTGCCCATTTTTTAACGTATAGTCGACGATACATGGCATTATCGGAATATAAGAGCGATGACTATAGTAAATTTAAAATCAACTTTCCTAAAATTAGATTACAGAGAATATTTTCCAACATTTTTAAGATTACTGAGTCCTTAAAAATTATTTAAAATAGGCTCTCACATCATTTTCTTAAATTATGTTTTAACAGATAAAGTCTCCGTAGAACAACAATCAATCTGTCGTCGCCTCGTCAGTTACGTAAGACATGGCGATGTCGGTTAAAAACACAGCTACTGTTTGTTTTAAAAACACACTTCTTTGTTATTTTAAATTTAAAATAAATAATATTTGTTTCAAATCGGATTAATTTAAATCAGCTAATATTCCTCAAATAAAGTTTCATAAAAGTATATTTTATTTTGGGGAGATTTTTAATACAGAGAATTACATTTTGATGAAAGACGACTAAAAAGTGTGCTAATCAGCTATTTTAGAAAAATAAATCAATTCCAATCAATATAATGTCTGCTTGAAATACACCAGACTATTTTGCTTACTGGAAATAGTAAATTTAATCTTCTAGCTTTCAATTAAAGCTAAAATGAAATATTCAAGAAATTTTATTCATCTAAACCTTAGGTATCGCGAATTTGTCGAAGTACCTAATTAAAATGCAATTATTTTCCTCGCCAAATATTTATGTTTCAATATAATTTCTCTCCTTGTCAATGCACTTAATTTAATGATGAACCGTCGATGCACATAATCCAATGATCAATATCGATCCCCTTTTGGCAATGAAGATTTTTTGTGCAAGAAATTTCTCCTTTGCAACCTCGTCTTTACAAATTTAAGAGCAGTACTGGATTCGCAGCTTCGTGTCACTATTTTATTGTTGAAATTGCTAGATTCAGTCGTAACTTCTATACTAACAGCTTCTTCTCACGCACTTCTCACATGTGGAACTCTATTCCGGCTTCTCACTTTCCTGTCAACTTTGACCTTCAAAAATATAAATGCAATATCCATAGCCATCTTCCGTCTTCTTAATTCATATTCTTTTATTGTTCACCCCACTTAATAATATTTTTATTTCTCAGATTCTTTCACACTTAGGAACCAACTGCTTTTTAGGGGCTTTGTTGTCTTGCTTGAGGGGAAATGGTTAAAAAAGAAAACTTTCTTTATCTTTGAGTTTCTGTCAATCCGGGTAATAAATACGATACATCTGCAATTTTTACAACGCCATATAAGACTATTTAACACTGAAGAAACAGTCTAACGGGATCAGCGCATATGATATATTGTGACTGACTCCTCAGTAAGCCCAGCGTGGATATAAGTACAATATAGCAGCTATTAAAATCATTATGTACCAGAATACTATTTGTTACCTTGAGAATAAAGTATCTAATATTTATGACTAAATCATTTCGTAGTCAAAAGGGGTTAAATGTGACGAACTCCTCAGTAAGCCCAGCGTGGATATAAGTACAATATACCAGAGCTAGGCTACCTATTACGTTAAATATACATAGTATAGTTTATTACGTTTTATTACATGCTTTGTTATCAATGGTTTAAATTTTGTGTTTGTTATTGGGTTCTGTATTTTTCTACTGGAAAATTGGTCGGGTCGTACGCCCAAAGAAGACCATCGAATGAATCGGCTGAAACGTATAAGAATTAACATAAATAGCAAAATGATTGCTCCCGATCGGGTGGGAAAATATCTTGGAATTATTAGATTGATACAAGGATAATTAATAATGATGACCATCTAAGTAGCCATTAATCAATAACGACCATCTAAGTAACGATTACTGAATGACAAGCCATTTATAGACCTATTTATAATGTTTAGCTTAGTTCGACACAAGGCTGAATGTGTATCACCCTCTTTAGTTATAATCATGTAAAAGGTTAGAGGATCATGCTTGGAAAGTAATTAGATAGATAGATAGATAGATAGATAGATAGATAGATAGATAGATAGATAGATAGATAGATAGATAGATAGATAATGTAGAAATTGACAAAGATACGGATAGACTGACATAGATTGATAAGGAGAGACTGTGATAGATAGATAGATAGATAGATAGATAGATAGATAGATAGATAGATAGATAGATAGATAGATAGATAGATAATGTAGAAATTGACAAAGATACGGACAGACTGACATAGATTGATAAGGAGAGACTGTGATAGATAGATAGATAGATAGATAGATAGATAGATAGATAGATAGATAGATAGATAGATAGATAATCAGAATGAAAATGATAGACAGCGAGACAGCGCGAGAGAGAGGGGAAAATGAGCGAAAAGAGATGAGAAATAATGAGAGGAGGTGAGAGAGGAAAAAGAGAGAAGGGAAAAAAGATGGAAATGAAAAAGGTAACAGTGAAAAGATAAGAGAAAGAGGAGAGAGATAGTAGATTGAGTGAAAGTGGGGGAAGGCAGCGGGAAACAAGAGATAGAGAGAGGGGGGAATGAGAGAGATAGGAAATAATGTGAGGAGGAGATTTGAGAGAATGAAAGAAAGATGGAACTGAAAATGGGAACAGTGAAATGATAAGAGAAAGAGATGGTAGATTGAGTGAGTGTGGGGAAGGCAGTGGGAAACCAGAGATAGATAGATAGATAGATAGATAGATAGATAGATAGATAGATAGATAGATAGATAGATATGAATAGACTGAGATATATATGGAAAGACTATGAAAAAAGAAAGAAACAGATGATCAAACAAAGAAGAAACAAAAGCTTGAACATTATGTCACATATTTTAAGATACTGTGAAAGAAAGAAAGAAAGAAAGAAAGAAAGAAAGAAAGAAAGAAAAAAAAGGAAGAAAGAAAGAAAGAAATATTAAGCTTAGAAAGCAATTAAATATATATTGGTAGATGTATAGATTTAAACATAGATTTATCGGCTTGAATAGATAGACAAATAAACCTAATATATATATATATATATATATATATATATATATATATATATATATATATATATATAAAGACATTGGAATGACCAACACAAAAACAGAGAATGTCTCATATAGAGAAGATTTAACATTGAAAAACATAAAGGAAAAAATTAATTATTTTTAATAATTATTTTTAATAATATGTGGAAATCTCCACCCTTTACCTGAAGACGGTCGTGAGACCAGAAACACGTGTTGTAAAACTATGTAAAACTATGAAAAATAAAGAATAATATTTTTTTAAAAAACCACATTACAACCAAAAAAGTTTGCGGTACCTCTCTTCTTTTTAATATACACACTTTTCTCTCGTTGGAACCATTATAACCTCTTCATTTTATATATATATATATATATATATATATATATATATATATATATATATATATATATATATATATATATATATATATTAAAAAGAAGAGAGAGACCGCGAACGTTTTTGGTTGTAATGTGGATTTTTATTTTTCAAATATTATTTATTAAAAATCCACATTACAACCAAAAACGTTTGCGGTCTCTCTCTCTCTCTCTCTCTCTCTCTCTCTCTCTCTCTCTCTCTCTCTCTCTCTCTCTCTCTCTCTTCTTTTTAATATACACACTTTTCTCTCGTTGGAACTACTATAACCTCTTCCTTTTATATATATATATATATATACAGAAAGAGAGAGAGATAGATAGATAGATAGATAGATAGATAGATAGATAGATAGATAGATAGACTGGCGGGCATTTATTTTTATTTGCTTGTTATTTTCATTGTCAGACGTGTTTACGTCTGTCGTTCGTTGACGTCTGACTCATACCAAAACGGGACTCCTGGCTAACGAAGACTAATAGAATTGATTCGCATTCTTTTCCGTCCTCCTCGGTCACTTCTCCGACAATTATCAAGGGCTGCGATCAGCAGACGAGAACCACATGAAAGATGTTTGATAAACGTAAAGCAAAAGCCATCGGGTCGATCAATGCAACCATCGACAGACCATATCGAACCCTTGGGCTGCTCTATTGGCAAGCCACTCTCTCAAAACATTTCTCTATTCACTGGCTGGAAGAAGTCATGTAGATAAATAATCTTGCCTCATTAATAGGGGGCCATAAACCAGCCGTTATTCATAAAAGTGGAGGAAAAACAATATTCTGTTTGCAATAACTTTAATATTTTATTATACGAGGAAATGCTGAAAAGCTCTCGACCTGACCCACTGTTTTTTTACCTCCCAGACATATAATCCAAATATTTATACAAACACAAATATATACATATATTATTTGCAATAAGAATTATTAACGAGTATATATATATATATATATGTGTGTGTGTGTGTGTGTGTGTGTGTGTGTGTGTGTGTGTGTGTGTGTGTGTGTGTTAGTTTGAGTGACTGTTTTTGATGCTAAAATTGCTTATTTTCTATGATTTGTTGATAGAAAGGCATTTAAGGCAATCAGGATTTGTGGGAAAGTGCTCAATATCATATATATATATATATATATATATATATATATATTTGTCATCCACAGACAGACTGTTTCGCTGTTTCACAGCTCATCAGTGTGGCTAGACGTCCGGTTGCCTCTAGCTAGGATCGAAACCCGACTAAATTTGCGTCAGTCGGAACTTTTACCAGTAAGCCGTCGGCGCACGGCAGGGATGAACGTGAATTTTAGCGTGTTTATTTTTAGATTTAGATAAACACACAGTGGCTGACAGTGACTCAATTATATATATATATATATATGTTAGGAGACACGGTGGAGTAGTGAGATTGCAGCTCGGACTGAGGAATCGGAGAGCCGAGTTAGAATTCCAGTCGAATCCATTACATTCACTTACGTGCTAATACCCTTGGGAAAGGTATGAATCCTCTTCTTCTCCCCCACCCAGCTATGGGTAAATAGCAGGACAGACCGGGTTCTATAGCCTTGGATGGCAAATGGTCTTGGAGAATGACAACTCTGTATTCAACCTTTTATTTCGAAAATAAAGGTTATAAGGCATGAGCGCTTTACCCTGATGAACCAATCAAATATGACCTACGTTAAATTTAAATTAAGCGAAGAAGCAAAAAGTAAAAATTATTTTTTATATAAGTGTGTCATGACCTGTTGATTGGCAACTAACGGTAGCCAGATGTTGACTGAAAGCTGATAAATATGGTTACATAAAATATACAAACCATTTTCCTAAGAAATAAAAGGGAGTGTAATTTAACTAAATGCTAAACAAGTTATATCCTTTGTGAATATCCTATATAAAAGAATCTTTGTAGTTGATTAATAAATGGCTTCTTTAAGAAACTAGTAAATAAATTAAACATATAGAATTATTTGGTAAATTAATATGCAACTGTTGAATAACAGTTACATATTAATTTACCAAATAATTCTTCATATAAGATGTTAATACCACTAACCAATCAATGTAAAATGTCAAAAATTTCAAACAAATACCAATATATCCGTACAAGATGTTACTAATACCACCAGGAGATTAATACAAACTATTTTAAATCTAAATTAATCTTACACATAGAAAGGTAAGCAATATATGATGCAACGCAGTACAACTAAAAATATAAGAAAAAGCATAATCAAATTCCAAAGTTTAACTAAATTGTAAGATAAAAGGTAAACAATATATATACATTACTGTTAATTCACTTTAATTTAATATGTAATTTTTATAAAACCTGATAACCTCCAATTTTTCATATAAGCACAGGATTCATATTAAGATCTAAATGTCCTTGTCCCTTTTAAAAATTTTCTTTTCACCTCATTTACCATTAATTCCAAAATATTTAGAAAGTGATGTATTATTTCTGTAAATACGATTGGCGAAGGAAAATATATGTTGATACCACCAAGTCTTTAAAGAAATCTTAGTACTACCGATATATAATTTTTCAACCATCGTCTTCTCTATTGTAGAGATAGTACAAAGATAAACAAGAGATTTAATTAAACATTTGTTTGGCAGTAGGCGTAGGTCTGAATTCCTACAATAACATTGACTAATATCATTAATAATAATTATATTGGAACGTGTATCATGATCTAGATAATTAAATTGGTTAAACATGTTATTCTTCTGTAACTTTATAATCTTCTCAAGATTAATGGCACTGCTATAACTTTATTTTAATGTGTCACTGATAAATATTTTATTGAGAGGGTTATATTTATGAAACTGGTTATAAAACAAATGGAGTAAATTTCATTATTATGCATAAAAGTCACAATACATATGGTAATATATACATATATATATATATAGTGATATTTATGTATATATATATATATGCTAACATGTATATATATGGTAATATGTATACATACATATGTGTATATATATGTACAGTAATATGTATATATATATAATAATATATATATATGTATATATAAACTAATATGCATATATAGTAATATGAATATATAATTATCTATAGTAATATATGTATAGTAATATATATATAGTGACAAGTACATATATAGTAATAAATACAGTAACATATATAGTAATATGTATATATATAGTAATATGTATTCATAGTAAAGTGTATAAACATATATATATATATAGTAATAAGTATATGTATAGTACTACGTATATACATATAAATAGTGATATGTACATACATATATATAGTAATATGTATATATACATTAATACATATATATAGTAATATATATATATGAATATGTATATACATATATATAATAATATGTACATATACATAGTAATATGTATTTATAGACAGATACAGTAATAAGAATATATATATATAGTAATATGTAAATATATATGAATATATATTAATATCTGCATATATATAAGCATATATATGTATATAGATAAATATGTATCTATATATGTATATACATATGTATATATATTAATATGTACATATATTAATATGTATATATATAGTATGTCTATATAGTTATATATGTATACATATATATGTATATATACATATATATAAAATATATGTATAAATATATAGTAATATATATAACCATATATATATAACCATATATATATATATATATATATATATATATATATATATATATATATATATATATATATATGTATGTATGTATGCAGGTGTGCAGTGAAATAGGAAAGAACACGTTAGGTAAATAATCCGGTGTTCCTTAGTATTTAGCTTTATTTTCAAAAGGACAGTACCTCCATACAGAAGTAGAGCTTATATTATAATAATATTAATTCCCAAGACAAGGAAGCGGGTCCAGACACCTTAACTCTACATAACTTTAAAAAAAAAAATTATGTTAGGGGTCTCAGCTCTCGCTTTTGAAACATGAGAACTCTTATGCAGCGGAGGAATCATATTTTTAAAAACTAAAAATATTATTATATTATATATATATATATATATATATATATATATATATATATATATACTATATATAAACATAATAATGTAAGTAATGTACTTAGTAATATATATAGTAATATATATATGGTAATAAATATATAGAGAGAGATAGAGAGTAATATATATATATATATATATATATATATATATATATATATATATATATATATATATATACATGACAATAAGAATTGGGTGAACTTCTGTCGCTGTGCTAGCAAGTCATCGTGGCCGAGGTTTTGAATGTGCTAGCCTTGTTCAGACTCTTGATCACGTTAGATAACGCACCCTCTCTGCAGAAACTGTAACTAATTTCCGGTGGACTTTGTGGGTGTTGAATAAACACAAACGCGTTTGCGTTTCCTTTAGGACTTCATGGAATTAAAGTGTCATTTACGTCAATGTAACTACATATTCGCATCAAGGAGAGGGCACTCTGAAATTTTAATTGTCAAAATATTAGATAGATAGATAGATAGATAGATAGATAGATAGATAGATAGATAATCAAAATGCCATAGATCGATAGACGAATAATCATAATGGCAAAAATATATAGACAGATAGATGATCAGAATGGCATAGATAGATAAATAGGAATATCATAGATAGATGATCTGAATGGGATAGATAGATAGATAGATAGATAGATAGATAGATAGATAGATAGATAGATAGATAGATAGATATGCATACATGTCTGTGTATGTGTGTGGTTAACACCCGTTCATCACTAGTCTTTTTTCCACAGTGGTTGATAAATAGGAATGTCATAGATAGATGATCTGAATGGGATAGATACATAGATAGATAGATAGATAGATAGATAGATAGATAGATAGATAGATAGATAGATATGCATACATGTCTGTGTATGTGTGTGGTTAACTCCCGTTCCCGTTCATCAATAGTCTTTTTTCCACAGTGGTTTATAAAGAGATTATTAGTTGAGTTACCACCTGCACAAAATATTGTCTGCTCAGACGGTAGGTCAAAAGGATCACATCTCACATAGTCCTCCTTGACGGCGACCTGTCAATATCAGACTCATTAAAAGCCGAACATATTAAAAATCGATGCAATTTCCATAAACAAATTTTATCATTATCCAAAACATTAATAAATGCAACAAAAGAACCGCACCAAAACAAAAATATTGCAGTTAAGGTCACCGACAAAAAACACTAATATTAAAGAAAAAAACATTATAATGCACACACACACACACACACACACACACACACACACACAAACAAACACACACACAACATACACACACACGCACTATCTCTCTTTCTCTCTCTTTCTCTCTGTATATATATATATATATATATATATATATATATATATATATATATATATATATATATATATTTGACGACTGTTTAAAAACAGTATCAGGATTGGTACTGGAAAAAAGAAAACTACAACACCTATTAATTCGGTATTTAATCTACTTGCAGTGATGGAAGCTTTCTTGGAACCTTTTTCAGGTATAGTGAGCAGCTGCCCCGTCGCATTTCTTGGATTTTCTCGACATCTTAAAATCTTGTTCCTTATATATTTTTGGAAAGAGAAAAAAAAGGTCACCAGGGACGAGATCTGGGGAATATGGTGTTTGTCGTACCTGGGGAATGGTGTTCTTTGCCAAAAACTGTTGGTCATGCAATGGACACTGATGGAACCTCTGTGGTTGTGATAAAACGACCTCACTCTACACACTTTCCTTCCACGCACTGTCAGGATATCTAGCTACCCACCCCGCGAGGGTTGCATGTGGCACAAGGTCGGGTTTATCGTGGGTTTTCCGAGCCCGTTGGATCGGCCAAAAATATTCCCTATTTGAACCCGTAAAAACGGGTTCAGGGTCAGTCTACCTCCCCGAATGAGACTCTGCCCTTCGGTGGAGCCTCGTCCGGGTTCCTCTCTTCCCGAAGGCAGAGAGTTCGACTGTTTAGATAGAACGGGTCGCAGCTAAGATATCTAGCTACCCACCCACGAGGGTGTAATGTGGCACAAGGCCGGGTTTAACGTGGGTATTCCTAGACCGTAGGATCGGCCAAAAATATTCCCTATTTGAACCCTTAAAAACGGGTCCAGGGTCAGTTTACCTCCCCGAACGAAACTCCGTCCTTCGGCGGAGCCTCGTCCGGATTCCTCTCTTCCCGAAGGCAGAGAGTTCGACTGTTTAGCTGGAACAGGTCGCAGCTAGGATATCTAGCTACCCCCACGAGGGTTGTATGTGACACAAGGCCGGTTTTACGTGGGTATTCCGAGCCCGTAGTCTCGGACAAACATATTCCCTATTTGAACACGTAAAAACGGGTTCAGGGTCAGTTTACCTCCCCGAACGAGACTCTGCCCTTCGGCGGAGCCTCGTCCGGGTTCCTCTCTTCCTGAAGGCAGAGAGTTCGCCTGTTTCGATGGAACAACAGAAATGAACGAGAACGTTATAACTTAGTGTGTATCTGCGACAGATTTCGAGGCCAGTCTGTACCAAGCGACTCCATTTTGCATACTTTAGCGCCGAAGAAAAGCGGCTGTAGATTTGAAACAGAAATTAAGAAGACACAAGATAACGATTGACAGTCCATATAATTTTTGAAGATCAACGTTGAATGGGAAACAAGAAGCCGGAATAGAGTTCCACAAGCGATAGTAGAAACTGTTAGTATAGATCTTACACTTACATCTCGCCATTTCAAACAGTAAAAGGATGAGACCTTGCTGCTAATCTAGTACTGCGCTTAAATACATAAAGATTAGGAACCACAGAGGAAAGTTCATCAGAACAATTGCCATGTAAGTATTTATAGAAAAAGAACTGGGAATCTATGGCGGTGGGAAAGTGACAAGATGCCAAGTCAGGACAAATAGCATTGTAGTTTCTTCTTTGGATATATAGCAAGAATGCCAGACCAGTTCTCAAAGCAAGGACGAACGGTAGGCTCATAAATATGTAAGATAGATTCTGGCAAAAAAATTGTCTAGTACGACAGTGAATTAACTTTTCTAGCAGAAAATGGGGAAGTGGAGTAATGTTTTGGGTTAATATTATTGGCAATAAAATTACAGTTTTGTTTTTAAAGTTGATGTCAAAATAGGTGCAGATACATATTCTAAGATTTTGGACTAGACGTTCTTTAAATTGTAAAGATCACATTTATTAAGCTAAGAGTATATTCAAGCAAAAATACTTCTCCACATTTTACAAAACTGAATAATGGCCAACTTTCCTCAAAGTTTTTCGAAGATAAATTAAAAGAGTCACAGTCTTCAAATATTAATCCAATGGAAAAAGATTTTATACATTATTAAAAGTGTTGTTTTCAAGAAAGAAAACATACAGTCAAGCAGTGATATTTAATAAGTAAGAAAAAAAGAAGAAAAATAATGGTGAATCCGAACCAGTAGAAAGTTAATAAAATTACAATCAACGATCGAAGAACTGATGTAAGTTATAGAACTTAAATTAATAAAATAATCATTTATTCAGGATTCTGGTATATATATATATATATATATATATATATATATATATATATATATATATATATATATATATATATGTAAGCAAATGTGTGGATGTAGATCCGACGGTATGATGAAAATGTGGAAAAGACAAAGCAAAATCCGAATATGTGAGTTTACTGTTTTTATTTTGTTTTTGTTTTTGTTATTCTGTCGACGTCAGACGTTTCGGTCAAATAGACCTTCTTCAGGACATGGTTAATGGAGACATATTTATATTAGATTTAAGTTAAGAAAGAAAGAAAGAAAGAAAGAAAGAAAGGAAGGAAGGAAGGAAGAAAGAAAGAAAGAAAGAAAGAAAGAAAGAAAGAAAGAAAGAAAGAAAGAAAGAAAAAGAAAGAAAGAAAGAAAGAAAAACAGGATGAAGTGAGTAAATAACAAAAATGCATTAAAATGAAAGAAAAACAGAAAGCGGAAAGAAATGAGTAAAGAAGAAAAGAAAATGCATTAAGAAAGACAAAGAAGAAAGAAAGAGAAAGAAATATTTAAATAACAAAAGAAAAAATGGATTTAAAACGACAGAAAGAAGGAAAGAAAGAAAGGAAGAAAGAAAAAGATAGAAAGAAAAAAGAAAGAAAAAAGAAAGAAAGAATAGCTTCAAACCAAATAATATTTCAATATAACCAAGATAAATCAAGGCTACATGGCCAAGTTTACAAATATCCTAATTGCAGGTTATCCGAGGCAAAATCGATTGTTTCTTTCCACGCGGTGAAATGATATCAGTTTGTTGAACTTGTTTACGCAAGACATGCAGAATTTCATTAGGAGATAATTTCGACCAAAGATTTTAATTACGTTTTTTTTCTTTTTTTTTTTTTTTATTATTGAACAGGTTTCGGTGTTAAATTTCCTAGTATGTTAATTATGTTGTGACAAATGAGATGCAATTACCACAATTAGTGAAACAATCGGACACTTGAGGAAGTAAAAAATATGCGACAAAAGATGGACTTCTCCTCAAAATATTCCAGTTGAAAAGTACGCACAATTATAACCGTGTACTTAGATCTTTTAAATGCGCTTTGTCTATTCGTTTAGGCTAATTTATCTCAGCATATTTTATTTAGAAAAGCTAGCTTAGCCTGGTTCAAGATCACTTTACCTATGTCCGCATTATATTTTTCTCTCTGTCTCCCTCTCCCCCACTCTCTCTCTCTCTTTATATATATATATATATATATATATATATATATATATATATATATATATATATATACACACACACACATATATATATATATATATATATATATATATACATTCTGTATATTTCGGCAGCAATTTTTAATTAATGCATGTTTCATTAAATAATATAGACAAGTTTTGTCTATTGATTTTAAGTAAGTTCCTTTCGTATTGTCTGATAAGTTTAATCACGTTGAAAGACGAAAGGAAATCACCATATTGACACATGTTTGAATCCAATCTAAGCTTTCGGTTTACATAAGCCATTATCAAAGATGACAATTTTAATAAATCAAACAACACATATACGAAACCACAATAATGACCCGCCCTTGCAGTTTGAATAAGCTTAAAGTAACGACAAACTCTTATTTACGAGCCAAGGAAGCGAAAAACGCATCGTAGCTCGTGACGTCACACATGACCACACGAGAGTGAAAACGAGAAGTATTAAATAAGTAATAAATAGACAAAACTTGTCTATATTATTTAATGAAACATTTTTCCACCGCCGTAACGTAGCTCCTCGTTGCCTTTTCTATAAATACTTTCTTGGTAATTGTTCTGAAGAACTGTCCTCTAAGACACTTTCGTAGTGGGTCAGTTCATGTTTTGCTTTTGACCTGTAACAGACCTTTTTTCGTCCGCTACTGGGAAACTCATTTTTTAATAATACGAAGGCCTTGGAAGAAATTTTTGTTAAGTTATTCACTTTATTATTATCCGATTTGGTTATGTTTTGAATTTATTATATTGTTCTGATTTTTTTTTTCACTTTTTTATTTTAATTTTATTTTTCCTCCTTTCGGCTTTTCAGCTGATTTTTTTTCTTTTTCTTTTGGTGTAACAGTTACTCCAGACTACTGTTTTTTGTTTAAATCTCTTTCTTTTTTATTTAGCGTTTTTGGTTCTTTTTTCTTTTTGTTGTTAGTTGATTTTTTTTGTTTTGTTTTGTTTTTTCCTCCAGGGCGAACCATTTTTTCCGTGAACTTCTTTTACACCGTTTTATTTTTATTTTTATTTTAATTTTTCTATCAGTGTTTATATTTTATTTTCGAATTTATTTATTTGGAACTTTGTATTCGTTTTAATTTAAAACTTTTTTTTTAAGTAGGTTTTTTGTTTTTATTTTTCTTGGTGTAACTCTTCAGCCGAACTTGTTTTTTATTTCTTTTACGCGCCGAACTTTTTATGTATTCTGGTTTGACTAAGGTGAAACTTATTTCATTTACTGGTAAAACTTATTTCATTTACTGGTATAATCGCAAAATGATTCAAATAAACAACAAAATAAAAATATTTTGTTGTCTATTTGAATCATTTTTTTTTACTATTTGCTTACTGCTTATTTTTTTAATTAATTTCTTTTCAAAGAAACTTTAATAGGTATCTGTATTTTATTTTTGACTGAAGTTTATTTTCCCTTTCTTCTTTTTATTTAAAAAAATACAAAAGAATTTATTTTTGTGTTCGATTGTGGAAAAACGCTTTAGAACTTATTCTTGTTGACGCAGGATTTTTTTTCTTCTTTTCTTTTGGTTTCTTGTTTGACTAAAATCAAACTTATTTCTTTGTTTAGTATAACCAGCATTTGATTTTTGATTTGTGTATTTTATTTTTTTTTTTTTTTTACTTTTTTTGCTTTATTGTTTTTGTGTTTTTTGTTAAATTATCTTAAGTTTTACTTTTCAAAAAGATTCTGTTTTTAATTTTGTCATATTTTGGTTGAAGTTTGCCTTCCGTTTCTCCTTTTTTCCTTTATTTATAAAAAAATATTTAAGTGCTTGTTTGAAAAAGAAAGAGCTCACTATAACACTAAAAATCTTCCATCTTGGTCGACAAAGGTCAGTCGGTAAAGAAAACCCTCTTTTTGACAGTGTCGAAGGCGAAACCATTCGATAAAAGATCCACGGGGTTGGATCTTCAAAACGATACTAGTGTTGCAGATATGATGGCTCAAAATGGCAAAAATAGAAATGATGGTGGCCGATAATGGCAAAAGTAAGAAAAAACTATGGTGGCCCAAAACAGCCAAAGTAATAAATCAAACAAGCAGAATTCTACGTCCAATAATGGAGGCCTGGAGAAAAGTGAAGTCAATTTAAGAAGAATGTTGTAGTCAGGGAATCGCCCTCTTGCTGGAAATCTTCACCGAAATGCATGATCAACATCGCGGAGTTCCTGGTGAGAGGCAAGAGTTACGCACATATTATCAAAGAAGATAAGCTTTTGGTGGATCCCCAGGAATTAAAGAAAGTTTAAAAATGAATTGTGTCCGTCTTTGTGGTCGATAAGCGTACGCGCAAAATTTGTCACTCCACGAAATACACTGTCATAAAGTCGTTGATATCCCTGGTGGTTAATCTCCAAAAAGTGGTAAAGAGCAAGGGGTTTTCACGTAGGACATACTGCTATCAACGCCTGTCGATTACGTAGAAGCTTACTGTCGTGATTTTATTTAAAAACAAAAGACATCATAAGAAGAACCTAGAAATGTGAAAGACCAAGGTTTCATTGATCGAAGTCCCTTCTTTCGATATCTCAATTTTAGTTAGTTCTCCTTGATAATTCAACTCTCTAAAAACTAATACAATTAAAGCTAATGTAATGCAATATTTATCATTTACGAATTTAGAAAGAAGTAAACCTGAACACATTTTTATTCATAAATTTATAAATATTTACTAAATTTTAAATCTATAATTAAATCCTTATCATTTACCACTTTATAAAGTTTGAAGAACTTGGCAATTAGCCGATGTTTTGCCAACCATTTCAATAAATAAGATAATAAATAAATAGTGTAAATAAATGTTATGGTAATTTAACCACGCACGCATGGACTATCCCAGCTATAAATAGGAGCAGGTATTGCCTTTTGGAGAGGGAAGTTTCCAGCAGTCAGCTGTGACAGTCGGACCGAATATTCTTGCTGTAACACTCTCGTTTGTATATGTTAGTATTACTGTTTCTGTTAATATATTTGTTTAACTCAATTCCTCTCTTGTGTCTTTATTTCTAGCCCTAACAAGACCACAGCAATAAACAATCTAATAAATAAATAGTGTTTATTATTTGTTATAAATTATAAAAAAAAAAATGTATAAATTCACTTTCATATGTTTAGGTTATATTACAATTCTATTTATTGCTTTTTAAAACATTAAATATTACGGAAGAGTGGGTGTAGTTAAAATACTAGCGATGCCATGGGAAAAACCGTCCTTTTAACACTCCGTCTTGTTGCGTGTATGGTTATCCATATTTGCCAAGTACTTTTTCAAATATTGAATATCTTAAATTCCTGTTTTTATTATAAATGTATTACGCGCCTTTTCTATTCGTTCATCTGGTTTTCTTTCCGTTTTTCATCATTTTGTTACCTTCTGTTAGTTTTCCTTCAAACCGACTTTTTTCTTCTCGGCCTCTCTTTTGATTTTCCCATTTCCTTCCTGTTTGATATCATTATGTAGCTTTCTCAGCCAGAAGGTATTTACTAATTTCAGTCCACTTAGTCTGAACATCAGGCAGATATTACTCTTTAATCTTAGGTAGAAAAATAGTAAATGCTTCCACATACACTATGTCAGACTTTTGTGGCCTTGTTGGAACCAGAAATAAAACAGAAGAGGATTTGAGTAAACAAATATATTAACGGAAAATCGGGGCACCTCGAGGTGGTGTAATGGTTAGCAAGCTTGTCTCGCTAGAACAATTACGACTGAGTAGTGAGTTCGATCCTCACTGGGTGCCCCATACATTCGGCCATGTGCCACATCCGAGCTACGCTTACAATCATATACAAACGAGCAAGAATGTTAAGTCCGAACGGTCAGAGCTGACTGCTTGGAAAAAAAACTACTACTCTAACAAAAACAGTAATTGTATTTATTTGTAACTTGGGAGAGTCCATCTGTGTATGGGTAATTTACCATAACACGCCCCTCCTAAGCATTAACTCCGCAGGAGTCTTAATATCTTTTTCTCTTTGGATTAACGACGATAAAGTCTGTCATTTTCCTTTTCCACTTTACACGGCATTGCTCCGGGGCCGCTTGAATGACACAGACAATGTTTTCAAATGTCATAATTAATCAACTAAGAAAGTTATACTTATATGTTATCAGAGAAATTCATTAAGTGAATGTCTATCTTTGTTTTAAAAAAAAAAATCATGTAGTCTAGAAGTGGTTTGGAGACATCAGGTTACGCAAACAAAATCCAACATAAATTTCATATTTATAAATATTATATTCATAAATTTAAAATAATTACCGTAATTCCCCATGTATAATACGCCTTCAGCCATAATACGGACCCCTAAAATTGTGCTGAAAGTGTGGGAAAATTCTACTCGTACATAATACGTACACCTTGTTTGGTAATTAAACCCTATAAATTGTACCACTCCTACTCTTATCAAAATGGTTTTAAACATAGAATAATATTATTCTAATGTAATTTTATGATAATTCTTATTTTATTTTACATTTGTAAGTATTGTTAGATACATATGATTGTATCTGACATCATTATGGGGTCACAATCGCCGAATGCTAGTGTCAAATTGTCGTATGTTTGTGGTAAGTTGTCATTTCGCAACTGAAATCGACCTATGAAACGGCAATTTTTAAAAGATTTTTTGTAGCTGTGCATAATACGCACTGCTAATTTTGGTTATTATTTATTTAAAAAATGCGTATTATACATGGGAATTACGGTATATATAAATTTTATTTAGGCAAACATTTTATATTTAGTAATTTTATTTTTAGAATTAAATAGTTCATACATTTTATATTTAAACAGTTCATATTCATAAATTAAATAAAATTAAAATTAAATCTTAATTATGCATGAATTTTATATCTATCAATTTTATATTTAGAAATAAATTATGTATGAATTAGAAAGTTTATATTCATAAATTTAGTAAAATTAAAATTAAATCTTAATTATGCATAAATTATATATGTATCAACTTTATATGTAAAAATAAATTATGTATGAATTAGAAAGTTTATATTCATAAATTTAGTAAAATTATATTAATATATAATTTTTTCTCATGAATAAACTTTACATTTAGAAGAGTTACTGCCACCAAAACACGATACCAATGATTCAAAAAGATTTTTTTAAATAAAAAAAACGTTCGTATAGCTTTTATTTTACCTTTAATTTCAAGCTAATAGATTAAATTTAATATTTCCAATAAGTAAAATACTTTGTTATATTTCAAAACTAATTTAAATTGACTGGAAATAAATTTTTGCCTTGAAATCGTTAAAATCGCTGATTAAAGTTTCATTTTTAACCAGCGGTCATCACAATGTAATTCTGTTTATTAAAAACAATTCAAAAATAAAATATATTTTTCTGAAACCTTATTCGTGTAATATTAGCTGATTAAAGCTTAATTAATCTGATTTGAAACAAATATTACTTTAAGTTTAAAATATCCCAGAACGCAGGGATGTAGTTTATTTAAAATGTCGACAAGTTAACAACTCCACTGACAGATGGAAGTACATCTAATTTTTTCTACGGACGACATATCTGTAAATAAAAGGAGAGAGTAATTTTTATATAATTTTTAACTACCCAGTAATCTGAAAAATTAGGGAAATATTTTCTGTAATCTAATGTTTTATCGAATTTTAGGTACTTTATATTTAAATTTACTGTAGTTATCAATCTTATTTTCTGATATTGTATGGACGTCCGTATTTTAAAAAATTGAAACGTTTAGACACATAAAAAATATTCAAAATTCTGTTGAAAATATTGGAGCGGATGAATTATAGTAAGCTTTTCCATTTACGATTAGTGAATATAGCTTTTTACTTAATAACAATATCACCTATAACCGGTACAAATTAATACAGACATTTAAAAGATTTCAAAACAATTCTTGTAAAAATTCATTATTTATCGAAAAAAAATTTTTTTCTTAAGACAATAGTGTCCATAATATATCTTTTTCATAAAAGTAATTTGTACTTTACGATTCTGAGCAGGTTTACGATAACTACGATAACTGGGAGAATTGTAGATTTCTGAATTTCAGATTTCACCAAGGAGATCTGCATATAACTAACATAAACATTAAACGATACAATAATTAATGTCTCGAAATTTCATAAATTAAATAAGTGGAATTTACAGATGTAAAAAAAAAAAAATTATCAAGATTTTCTAAAAAAGAAGCATTTCTAAAATAACTTATTTCATTTGTAAATAAGTTCTGAAAGCTTCATTAAAATTCGACAATTATTTGATTTATGCAAGAATTTCAAAATATATTTATTTTTCCCCGCAAAAAAATGACCCTAACTGTTCCGATACTAACCTTTCGTTACCTTATTTACGTAAGAAAAAAGAGGATGCTAAACCAAAATTTCTAACGTTCTAAAAAGGTTCAAATATATAATTTAATAGCAAAAAATCCTCTTAATAATAACAAAAATTTTGATGATAAAATTGTTTTTAAGTTTGGGACATTTTTCTTTTTTTACCGAATCTGTGAATGTACCTAATTTAGAATATTATATTGAGAAATAAATTATGTACAAATTTTATATTTAAGAACTTTATATTCATAAATTTAATAAAATTATATATAAGTTTTTTTTATGTATAAATGAGAAAACTGGAGAAATCTACCGGTTGAGAAAAACTATTCTATAGTCGACATTTTCTTTAAAGATGGACCCCAATTTTTCTAATGTATTAATATTTAGAGTGCCTGGCGCCTTTTCTATGAGAAATAACCTTTGAGTCCTTTTTTCATTTTTTTTTTTTTTTCATAATTTTTATTTTTATTTTGCAAAGTTGACAATCATCCACTTTGTAGATATTAAAGGAGCAGTCTTTCATTTTCTCTCTTTCTCTAACAGCGTCTTGTTTGTAACCTATACCACTCATAAATATGTCTTGTCTAAAAACTTTGAATAATTCTCTGTATTTATCTTGATATCGTCATTAGGTTGAAGGAATCTATAATTTTACTCCCCACTCCCAATGCCAACCCAATAATACTCTAATTCTCCACTGTCGTCTTCTAAGTTGTTTTGGTTAACTATTTCTGTGAGGAATCCAACCTCTATCCCAGCCACCATATCCATCCAATGTTGATCTGCATTCATCATCAATTTTCATGTATTTTTTCGCTCAATTTCTACATTTTCTCTCTTTGTGATGTTTACTTTAAAGTGGCAGTTGGTTTGTTTTCATGTCTTTAGCCAATGTTCTCAATATTCTTTATCTTTTTTCTCTGTTTACACTTGCAACGCCAAATTCTTCAAATATTTTTCTTGCTGGTCAGTCGACTTTATTTATCATTTTAATTTTTCGCATATCTCTTTTTGTGATATTCTTGCTACTACTCGGCCTCATATTGACTGCTCACCTGAGATTGAGTCAATAGCTTTGTCCGCCACAAGGAAAGTTTGCTCCCTGTGTCGCGCCAGGAAATTTTTCTCACCGGAGTCGACCCTTCAAATCTACAAATCAACCATTCGCCCTTGTATGGAGTATTGCTGCCATATATGGTCTGGGGTCCCTTATGCTTGTCTCAAGGTTCTTGATAAAATCCAGAGACGGATATGCAATGCAATTGGCCCTGATCTGGCATCTCGTCTGCAGTCGCTCTCTCACAGACGTGCCGTCGCCTTCCTCTGTCTTTTTTACAACTACTTTCACGGTAACTGCTCCGATGAGCAGCGTTCGCTGGTTCCCAAACTTCATGAATTTAAGCGTTCTACTAGGCTGGCATCTCGTTCACACCCTTTCACTGTCGAAACTGTTAAATGTAGCCGTCTCTTCTACTCCAATAGCTTCATGTCTCACACCTCTCGCCTGTGGAACACCCTCCCCTATTCCTGTTTCCCTGAGAGCTATAATCTCCAACTATTCAACTGTAATGTCAATCGACGTCTCCAGATGCTTGATCTATCCCCTATCCTTCTCTTCATCCTTTCCTCTATCACTCCTATTTGGTCTCGCTCCAACTCCCTGTAACCCCCTGCGTACTAGTGGCTTCTCGCCTTACTTGGGGTAAAACGCTTAAAAAACATATTTCTTGTTCTTATTTGGTTAATATTTACAATTTCATGCTTTGTAAATTTTGCTTAACTTTTTCCCAGTTACCAAAGTTCGGTACCTAGTGATTGTTTCCTTTTCTTAGAAAATCTCAGTCAGTCAGTCTCCGATTCCTCAATCCGAGCCGCTATAACAAAAATAAGTATTTGTATTCCTGGAAAACATACTAATCTTTAAAGAAATTAAATAAGCACCAATTTGTACCATTTATTTACGATATAACCAACACTCCTCCAACGCAACCAACTACGTCCATTCTTTGGGCCATGTGTCCTTGAGGACATGGCCCAGTGAATAAAGACATTAGTTAGAACCAGTGAGTTCAATACCTGACCACAACTGAGACATCCGGAAGGGGTATGACCCGTGGAACTAGAACAATCTACCCCGGTGGACGAAATAAAGGGTTCGGAGCGTACAACAGCCGATGATGATAACAGTCCGAATAATGTTAATAATGCAAGTAATCATAATACCTCATCTCAGAGATATAGACAAATACTTATTGTAAAGATTTCTGTTAAAAACACATGTTCCATCCTAAAATTCAGGTGGTATGTTTATTATATAAATATAAGAATATCCGTATTTTTAATAAACTTTCGCCCAATACAAGGCCCAAGAGCCACTCAATGTACTATCGTACTAAATGATATTGTCGTATGGACTTAAGAGAAGGAAATAAGTGCAGATTATGAAGTTAGATTTGAAGAAGTTAAGAGTCTGTTCTATAATGTAGCGGTTCTGGGAAAGAAGCTGTCTCAGTGGAGCTTCCTCTTTACCAGTTGATTTTTTTTTTTACAGTGATGCTCATCCTGTACAAGGCCCGAGTGCCACTCGATGTAGAGGGTTACAAAGTTAGAGGCAATGTTTAAGCACATATGTGTGAAAGATAGCGGTTAATTCTATACTTGAACAGGTTAAGATTGTAGTGATCGGAAAAGCACCCTCTTGGAAGTCGGTTCCACAAAGCAGCTGTTCGCGGGATTAAGCCACACGTGTGGAACTTACGTCTCACAAATGGAATGCGAGAGGGAATGAGGGTGGTATGAAGGAAATGAGGACGTTTCGACTCTACGTCTATGGCATGTCGTATGTGCTAGCTGTAAGGTTCCGAAGTGGTAACTGTTGGTTAATACCAATTTTATTATGCAGATTAATAGCAGACATTATATCTGTTATTATCATTATTATTATTATTATTATTATTATTATTATTATTATTATTATTATTATTTCCTTTGATTTCTGTTGTATACACATTTTCTTCCGGGTCCCAACCAGAGATCTGAGCTCAGAAATGGTGTCATAACATTTGTACTGATTATTTATATGAAAAAGAAAAAAAAAACAAAGACATAAATAAAACCCTTCGTAAGGTGTGAGCTGTGAGTACCATTTTAAAAAATT
The DNA here is from genome assembly GCA_964036315.1 of Acanthosepion esculentum. Taxonomy (NCBI): domain Eukaryota; kingdom Metazoa; phylum Mollusca; class Cephalopoda; order Sepiida; family Sepiidae; genus Acanthosepion; species Acanthosepion esculentum. The sequence continues at coordinate 80,423,998 of OZ038492.1, read as the reverse complement.
TCTTTAAGACATTGGCTACCAGTTTTATAATCACTAGACGCTAATACCGTGCAACCTGATACAAGATGGTGAGCTGTTTCTTGATATTTATCACAGAATCTCCATTTTGGGTTAATATAATTTTTCAGCATGTGTTCTTGGTAATTTCTAGTTAGCAAGCATTGCTCCTGTACAACAAGAATAAAGGACACATGGCACAGTGGATAAAGGCATTGGTTAGATCCAGTGAGAGGACCCAAAGAGTTGTGAGTTCAGTACCTGGTTAAGGCAGTGGAGAACTTGGAGAGGGGAATTAACAGGAGATAACTGATAACTGACATTCATTGAACATGGTACGTGGAATTAGAACAGTCTACACCAGCGAGCGAAATTAAAGGGTACAGTTCGACATTCCAACCGCCACAAGGCCGGAGCGTACAACGGCCGTAACGTTGTGATAAATATGGCAACACAGATGAAGCCAATAGTCCGAATAATGTAAATAGTGGACTATACAACCTGATACAATATAATCAATTGTTTCTAGATATTTATTACAAAATCTGCATTTCGTGTTAACACTAATTTTTCACTATGTGGGCTTGGTAATTTCTAGTTAGCAAACATTGGTCCTGTGCAGCAAGAATAAAATTAGTGTTATTATTGTTATATATATGATGAGAATAATAAAAGCAAGGAATATAAGAAGAATAACAGTGAATATAAATGAGACGAGGGGGGAGATTAAAAAAAACTGTTTCGACCAGGCGTTTTCGACGTATGCAAATATCAAACAAGTGAATTAGAAGGTGAAAAGTTTACGTGAAGGCTTACGGCCGGTCGCCGTAGTCGGAGGGAGGAAATGACTTGCCTGCGAGTAATAGTTGCGCTTAAAAGACTTCTTTAATCATGCCTCCTTTATTTTCTACCCCACACTGTCGCACCTTAATTTATTGATGTTTTCAAGTGATTCGCCTTCGTCCACGACCTGTCGTAAACATGTTTCAACCAACCCACCAACCCCTCTCTCTCTCTCTCTCCCCTCCCCGCTGTCTGTTATCGATCAGCGAACCTTTAACATTCAAATAAAGAAATTCCCGTAAAAAAAAAAGATAAAAATTAGAAAAAAAACACAAAAATAAACGAAGGTATGTAAAGAGAGCGGCAAATATGAAACTCCGTCATGAAAATAGCCAATAAGGAGAATGTAAACGGTGTAAGAAAAGTAGGGAAAGATGAAGGCGTCTGTCTAATGACGCATGACTTTCTTTCGAAAACAACATCAAAAACTGACACGTCTGTTCTGGGATTTCTTTAGTAACAAAGAAAAGAGTACTGAGCTGCTACGTGACATCTGTCCTCCTTTACGGCAGCGAATGTTTGACGGTCTCCTCAAAGATGATGAAGAGACTTGAGGCAACGGAGGTATGGTTCTACAGAAGGATGTTAAGAATATTATGGAGCGAGCGTGTGATCAACGACGAGGTTCTGGAGAGGATGCAAACAAGGAGGAAACTCATACTTAACATCAGGAAGAGGCAGCTGATATTTCTGGGACACGTAATGAGAAAGGAAGGCCTGGAGAATCTGATACTCACAGGTCGAATAGAGGAGAAAAGAGACAAGGGAAAGTAACGCATGACATACCTAGCGGGCTTAATAAGCAAGTGGATGTCAGAACGTGGTCTGGAGGAGTTGCCAGAGGCACGAAACTTATTGAGAGCTACAAGGGATAGAGGGAAGTGGAGAGCCATGATCGCTTACGTCCTGAAATGACACGGCACATAAAAAAGAAAAGGAAGACCATAAAAGCAAACACTAAAATCAAGCATCTGAGGAGGTTTAAATATCTGGGAACAGTTTTGACAGAGGACGGGAGATGCGACGCTGAGATCCGTAAACGGATTAGGATCGCCAAGGACGCATTCCAAAAGCTGGGCAGACTACTGTAACACAGGAGGATTTCTTTGGTGACAAATAAAACAGTACTGAGATGCTATATGACATCTGTTCTCCTTTACGGCAGAGAATGCTGGACGGTCTCCTCAAAGATGAAGAAGAGATACGAGGCAGCGGAGATGTGGTTCTACAGAAGGATGCTAAGGATATCATGGACTGAGCGTGTGAGCAACGATGACATCTTGGAAAGGATGCAAACAAGGAGAAAACTTATACTTAACATCAGGAAGAGGCAGATGAAATTTCTGGGACACGTGATGAGAAAGGAAGGCCTGGAGAATCTGATACTCACAAGTCGAATAGAGGGGGAAAGAGAGACAAAGGAAAGCAACGCATGACATACCTAGCGAGCATAAACAAGTGGATGCCAGAACGTGGTCTGGAGGAGGTGGCAGAGAGACGAAACTTATTGAGAGCTACAGGGGACAGGGGGAAGTGGAGAGCCATGATAGGCTACGTCCTGAAGGGACCTGGCACATAAAAATGAAAAGGGACAATGCTACTTGGTAATCATTGACATGCTCCTTCTTTTTCTTCTATGTGCCACGTCCTTTCAGTGTATAGGCGATTACGTCTCTCCACAACTTCCTATCTCGTCTAGCTTTTATCAGTTTTCCTCTCTTTGCTAAGGCTCCAATACCCCGTTCTGCCACCAATTCCCACAAGCCCGTCAGTTAAGTGGCTCGCTGCCTTCCCCTTACCTCCAAATATACCCAATGAGTGTCAAGTTTTCCAAGCCCTTCTTCCTCAGGAATTTCGGCCTTTTCCTGATTTTGAGTATGAGTGTTCTTTCTGTTGCCATTTTCTTTAAGATTTCGCTATTTCTTAATCGTTTCGTCCATGGAATTCTCAATATCCTTCTGTAGAACCAATTTTCTGCTGCCTCTAGTCATTTCCTCATCCGAGGGGAGATTTTCCAACATTCACTGCCATATAAAAGTTTTGTGATGTCCACGAACACTCGTTGCAACTTTTGTCATGCCAACGAATACTCGTTGTTACTTTCGTATTGCTCGTTGTAGTATAGAGACTTGTAGTAAAGACTTTATAGTTGCAGATACAACTATAGTAACGCCGTTGAACAATACTGGTGTCAGACGCCTTCGAATAACACTCGCACTAATAGTACTTGCTCGGTAATACTCGCTCGACAAGTAACCCGTATAGTGATTCGAATAGAGAAATAGTATAGTGAATAGAGTAGAGAATAGCGGCCCGCATAGTAATAGAGGATAGACTAGAAATAGAGATCCGAATAGTAATAGAGGATAGACTAGAAATAGCGATCCGAATAGTAATAGAGGATAGACTAGAAATAGAGATCCGAATAGTAATAGAGGATAGACTAGAAATAGCAATCCGTATAGTAATAGAGAATAGACTAGAAATAGAGATCCGAATAGTAATAGAGGATAGACTAGAAGTAGCGATCCGAATAGTAATAGAGGATAGACTAGAAATAGAGATCCGAATAGTAATAGAGGATAGACTAGAAATAGCGATCCGGATAGTAATAAAGGATAGAATGGGAATGGCGATCAATTAGACTTCCTATATATATATGCGTTTTTTCTCTGGTCACGTGGTCTACTTAATTCAATAATGGGATCGCCTGTGTTTGCTCACTGGCGATCTATGTTCAAACTCAAGTGTTAGCAGCGACACTTCATTCTTATATAACAAAAAAGATAGATAATACATAGCAATCCAGCACTCTTTTCCTTGTGTCTAATGACGATTTTCCGTTTCTCAGCACCTTGCTTAGGTTTTGAAATGCTTTTTTTTTTCGTTAGTCCAACAAGTTTTCGGATCTCAGTGTCGCATTTTCCATCTTCTGTTAAAACTCTTTTCACACATTTGAACTTCGGAACCTGCTTGATGTTTATATCTCCATTTCGTAACCCGAATATTGTTTCTTTTATCTTAACTGTCTTGCAGTTTATGGTTAGTCCCTTTTTTCTCGCTTTCTTTTGTTACCCTGTCTAGGAGATCTTGTCGTTTTCTTTATGTGTCTGCCATCAATACAGTGGAAATTTTCATATCTTACATTGACAAGATTGCACCCACCGATAATAAATACTGAAAGGGTCGCCAGCTCCCTTAAGATAGCCTCGCTTTAGAAGATGAATAAATATGGAGAGAAAACACATCTTTGTCTTACACCCCTTTCTATTTTTAGGTATTTAGCCATAGAATATTCACTCACAGACAAACAAATACGCTGGCGTTTTTTTTTGGGGGGGGGTACCAAAGTCTAAGTTATCAATTCCAGTCTCTGAATCTTACTCCCTATTTACCAACCACCCCACAAGGCAAGATGTGGCACAAGGCCTGTTTTTAACGTATGGCGTTCCGAGCCCATGGGCTCGGGAAAAATTGCCTGTAGACTCCGTATACACGTGGTCGACTTTGTCTACCTCCCCAAACGAGTCTCTGCCCTTTGGCATAGCCTCGTCTGGGTTTCTCTTCACCCGGAGGCAGAGTTCGACAAGAGTGGAAGAAGAAATGAAAGCCTCCTGCTTTACTCTACGGATAAGTCAAACTGGTTGCTCTTCGAATGAGAAATGGAAAACATCAACTTTGTTGTACCAAGAGGATACCAATGTGTTTTCTGGAACATAAGGTTGTTATTAATGATCGAAACTTAAACTTTCATCAAACTGTCATCTGATGCCAAACTTCCGACCTTGAAGAAACTCGAAATGCTTTAAGGCATGGCCAAAAGTTTTAATTATTTTAATTCTCAATAAGTCGATATATTCAGGTTAGCCACCGGTGTATCTCCAGAGAAATTATCTTAGTGAACGGCAAACAGTACAAAAGTATTCTGCTCAAAGACCAATTCCTTAAAACGATTCTTCATAAATAATCTCGTACCAAAGCTTTTCTCTCTGAGTCATATTTCTGAAGTCCCTCATCTGCTGGGAACGTAGCGTGACCTCCATTTACAGAAAAAAAGGCCACTACTTCTCTTCACCGATACGCTTGTCACTATAAATGTATCTCCCCAGTATACTTCTTATATGTGCCACACTCCTTTATTCTGAGCGATCACGGCTCACCACAGCTTCCTGTTTATCACTAACTATGTTTGACTCCTTGCCATTCGTATTTGTCCTCGTTCTACCACCCGTTTACACAAGCTTTTCTGGTAGATTACTCGCTGATTCACACTGTTTCCCCTGACTTCAGGATATCCTCTGGATGTTAAATTCTCCAAGCCTACTTCCGTCGTTATGCGTCCTGAAAATTTCAACTCTCTTTCTGATTCTAAGTTGTTGTGGTAGGATCCACCTAATCTGCATAGGTGACTACCGACTATATAAATAATGGTTGGTACCGGAAGACGGGTAGCGAATACAGAGATCCAGCTAGAGACTCTGCCCGACTGCGACTTAGTCAACACATTCTCCAGGAACGTCTTCCCAGAAATATACAGAAATACTATATGTAAATATTGTGTACATTTCCTTGTTATAATACATTCTTGTTCTAAGTACATTTTGTGTTGCATTATTATTCCATGCATTAGTCGAGATTCAACAATGAGTCAAGACTCAACATAAGTATATCCATTTGCTAAGACATCCATTTTGTTACCTTTTTTTCTTAAAACTTCCGCCCACGGTATTCTCAGCATCCTACTGTAGCACTACATTTTTGTTTCTTCTTTACCTGTGATTAAAATGTCAATCATTCATTGCCATTGAGGAGGATTGATATTTCATAGTAGTTCAGAACTCCTTATTTGAAAGGAAATTTTTCTTTCTTAATATTTTGTTTAGCTTTTGGAAGGCATCTTTCGCTATTTCAATTCGCGTTCGGATTCCCATGTCACATTAGAAAATGGAGTATTGCTGCCATATCTGAATTCGAGCTGCCCCAGCATCCTTCCAACCTCGGAAGAGTTCAAAAGCGTTTAAGCGGCGATGAAGTATTTCCATCCGATACACTCCTACCATCAAACGCAGCATCACATGTCTATCGCTACTGTAACGCTAGAATATAGCTCGTCGGATCATTTTTTCATGGAAACACCATGAAAAAATGATCTGACGAACTATATTCCCTAGTTCCATCAGGTCAAACTTTTACAGCTTAATACCACATACATAGCAGTAAATTATCCTCATTCCCTTCGTATTCCACTGGTAAGAAAGTTTCAGTTTTGTTTTTGTTTTGTTTTTTGTTTTTAAAGCGTTTCACCCCAAGCAAGGCGGGAAGCCACTAGCACGCAAGGGGTTACAGAGAAGCTGTCTAAGTGGAACTTCCCCCCCTGACTAATGGTATACGAAGGTAATAAGGATGATTCGTTTCTGAGTACGTGGTATGGCGTGTTCTAGCTGGGGAGTTCCGCCCGTCTTACAGGAAAGAGGCATTGCACAGAAAGACAAAATGAAGCAATAACCGGTGTAATAGTATTTGTCCTGCGTCCGCACGTGAGCGGCGGACAGATAACAGGAGGAGATGATACAGAAGCAAAGATTATCAAGATAGTCCCACGAATAATTATTACTACTAGGTGTAGATTATTCCAGACTCAACTAAGCATCATATTGTTTACTTACCAGTGCTAAAAGTTTATATTCGAGTCCAAGTAAAAGAAAATGCTGATTTTTCAAGTGGACAGTCTATTTTTTTTTTTTTTTTCATTTGGAAGATTGACGCAAAAAAGACTTTCTAGCTATTCTCCTTCAACGTTTGACTCGGTGTAATACAAAGAAATCATTGATTAAGTCCTGCATTTATTATCCTGAAAACAATAACACTAACACCCCACTCTCAAAAAAAAAAATAATATGGGAATTATCTGTACGGGCAATATGGCACAAAGCCAAGTTTGAAGTGAGGATCACACTCGTATACTGCTCAAGCCCCCCTTTCACCTTTAGGGACGCCTCAAACGCAAGTGATTAAAATAACCTTTTTCCCCATAGGAGTTGTATGGATGTCTTCTGGGAGTGAACATATATTTCATTTTAACAATAATGAGATTTGGGCTGAAAAGCTACTTTTCAGCTTTTTTTTTTTTTCGCAAAACAAAATTGACTAGTTTCTCAGACAGTTCATAGTCGACATCTTAGGGCTCCCCACACCAGAAAAATACCCCTTTACCAACATATAGAGGAATACAGAGGAGGAAATCTGTCAAATTTTAATACTCCCTCATTCTAAAATGCGACTACAAAACCACCGAACAAAAACGCAATAATTACGAAACATTTTTTTTGTCAAAAGGTTTAAACGAATACTCAATTGATTTTTTCATTTGTTCCAAAACAAGCGTCAACAAGTCAAAATATAATCAGTTAGAGTTACCATAGCGATATTTAAAGCCAGTTACGTCCCTTGATTTTATTTTTCATTTATTTAAAGCACAAGCGCCAACACGTAGAAATATAAATAGTTACTAAATTTTTAATAGCTAAAAGCGAAACCGGTTAAATTTTTTAAAAAAGTAAAACAATTTAAAGTAAAAAACAGTATAACAGTTTTTTTTCTGAAAACTCACTTGTAACACAATTTTAATTTTAATATTTTTTGTAAAATACATGTATTAAAAATATTACATATAAATAAATATAAATATTAGTTGTTTGTTTCCGAATCTTATTTTCTCTCTCTCTCTCTCTCTCTCTCTCTCTCTCTATATATATATATATATATATATATATATATATATATATATATATATATATATATATATAAAATATGGATAAAACAACTGAAAAGTTGCAAATTAAAAGAAAAAAAATTGAATGTTTTTTTGTGAAAGTATTTATTTATATGTTTTTATATATTTATATTTGATATTTCAGATCGCCTCGATCGTTCGTCAGAAATTAATTGAATAACTGTATTCGGAAGTTTGTTTACAAGTAGCGTCCGTCGCGAGACGCGGACGTCACGTGATGTGGAATGTAACTGTGTTTGAATATTTCTAACATAAATCTAACGATAATATTTTGGATGTTGTTTAAAAAGGTTTTTTAACTATATCTAAAGAAGTTTTTTAACTATTGAAATATTTATACAGATTTAAAATACCCAAGTCTTTGTTTAACCCGAGTTTATATGTGTCTAATTTTAAAATCCAGTATTTCTCTTTTTTTCTGCGTGTGTATGTGGATCTAAATTCGGAATCTATCAATAAACATTTACAGTTGTCTAATGAGTGTCTTGATTGATTAAAATGTTCAGCTATGGGGGAATAAGGATTGTTTTGACGTATGGATAGTTTGTGATTGTTGAAACGAAATCTAAAATTAATTCCAGATTCGCCAATATATCCACTATTAGGACATATTGTGCAGAATAAGTAGTAAATTATATTATGGCTATCACAGGTGAGGCGAGGTGGATGTATTTTGATTTTGGAGTTGGGTACAGAAAATAAACTATCGGTTATTAAGTGTTTACAAACTATACAATGAGTTTTATTACATTTGTAATTTCCTGATTGGTTTGTATTATTTAGATATTTGGTAGAGGTGAGGATAGCTGATAGGTTAGGTGTTTGTTTTGTTTTTTTTGCATTAATGGGTGGTTTAGCGAAAATGTCTTTGATATTTTTGTTTAATTGGAGGTTCTTGTAATCATTTTTTAAATTGTGAATATATATATATATATATATATATATATATATATATATATATATATATATATATATATATATATATATATATATATATATATAATCCTGAAAAATTTATTTCGGTTGATCTCTCTGGAGAGGGAGTGTGAGTTTGTAAACAGCGATTATTACTGCTAATAATGCAATACTCTTCGGTAAAGCGAATCGAGTTCTCTCATTCACTATCTGTTTATCTAAAAATAAATATGCTTAAATTCACTTTCATCCCTGCCGTGCGCCATCTGCTTAGGGGTAGAATCTCCGACTGATGCCAATTCATCTGGGTTTCGATCCTAGCTGGAGGCAACCGGACGTCTAGCCACACTGATGAGCTGTGATACAGCTGGGATGACAATATATATATTTTTATGCATGTATTTTATACTAAAATATTTTTAGTGGATACCCATATTTGAGTAATAGCTCCGTTTGTTTGTTAAACAGTATATTTATTTTCTTTCGTCTACCGGCTTAAATATTCGTGAAATCTTATTTTTTTTAAATGCGCTCTCCGTCAGGATTCAAATCTGCTTCCCACTTGCCAGAAGAAACTTTCGTTAGATCCGATGTCCGAGAAATTTTCATACAAAATATTCGTCCTCCGACAGGAATCGAACCTTTATCCTATATGGAACCGTCATATTACGTGCTTTTACCGATTTCGCCACAGAGGAGCGTCCGGTTAGCAAGGTCGGTTTTACTGTTTTTAAAATACAATCTTCCATGATTCTCTCACTTAAAATCATATCTGCTCAATGCGTATCCAAATGTAAACAAATGTCGTCACACATTATGAAATGGACAAAGTCCGACAATAAATACAGTATACATCTCCATTTAACCAATTGGTCAGTACTAAGTTAGACCAGAAGTTCCTGCATTTAATTGATAAACATTTCCCTAAAAGTAAGGTTCTTAGTAAAATATTTAACAGAAACACATTAAAACTAAGTTACAGCTGCACCGATAATCTTGAGAAGATTATAAAGAAACACAATAATAGAATTTTAAACCAATTTAAAAATTTGGATAAGAATGCTTTTGAAAGTGAATTCATCATTCACTTGACAATAGTTTACCATTGCCGGAGGAGACATTTGTAATGTTGAAACATAAGTGTCATTATGTTGTCATTTATAACATGTTTTTGTCTTAATATCCTAAAATAAATTATATTTATCTCTACTCTGTATTTAGCCCTCTTTTAAATGAAATGTCACGGACAGCAGAATCATACTCCATTTGTTCTTATTTTAACTATATATATATATATATATATATATATATATATATATATATATATATATATATGTCTATGTGTGTGTGTGTGTGTGTGTGTGTGTGTGTGTGTGTGTGTGTAGATAGATAGATAGATAGATAGATAGATAGATAGATAGATAGATAGATAGATATCCAATGATCATTCGGGATTTTATTTTGGTATTATGATGGGAGTAGAAGTTTATTAAGTCGTTTTTATTGGTAATATATCCGCGTGATATTTTTTTTTTTTTTTAAGCGTATCACCCCAAGCAAGGCCGGTGGCCACTATCACGCATGGGGTTACAGAAGGGTTGGAGGAAGAGCAGATAGGAGTGGTAAAGGAAGGGATGTGGAGAAAGAGAAGGACGGAGGGTCGATCAAGGCAGGGGAGTTACGGAAGATATAGAGCGAGAGCAGATAGGAATGAAAGATGTCAGGAAGTGGATAGATCAAGGCAATTGGAGATGACGATTGACGCTACACTTAAACCGTTGGAGATTGTATTTGTCAGGGAAACAGTAATAGGGAAGGGAGTTCCATAGGCGAGATGTGCGAGACATGAAGCTATTGGAGTAGAAAAGACGTCTCCATCTAACAGTTTCAACGGTCATTTGGATAGCAATACGTCTTTTTTAAATAGAAATACCTTGCAGCCGTTTTTGATGAATCTTGCATATATATATATATATATATATATATATATATATATATATATATATATATATATATAACTGATTTAAAATAGTTTTTTTTCGCTACACAGTAATAACCATGTTTCAAAAATGGAGGCTAAAATCTTCGAATTTAATTTTGTTATTAAGTTAAAGATATTAGTTCCATTTCCTCGTCAAGCGAATTTTGGAGTAATTTTGCATGATATTTAACTACAATTCTTAAAAAAATTAATTTTTAATAGTCTATATTTCTTTTTAAAACCAAGTAAAAATATTAGAATTACAGTATATAAAATTATTTTTTATTTTTTTCATATCGAGTATAAGTATATATATTACTAGGTTACATTTTTTAAGTAACATTTATGAAAACCACGGCAAAGATAGCTAAATTATTTTACTAATTCAGTAAACTTTTATTTTTTATAAACTTAGTAATATATATTTTTCTCATGTATGTACAAAGGACATGGGTCATTTAGAGACCTACATATTCTAACTTATCATATTAATTTCATTTAACTTTAGGTGTTTTATTGTTTTCTTTTAAGTGTTTGAAGTACTTTGAGAGAGGTGTTATGGTTTAATGCTCTGTAAATTTACATTGAGCACAATTGTGTAAAAATAAAAATTTCTATAAGAATATCGGGTTATATATCTTACTGTTCTTTCTTTTTATTTATATATACATACATTGGCTCCTAATCAAAGTCGAGCACTCTAAATCTTTATTTTTAACAAGAAATAAATTTCGCAATTTCACTGAAAAACATTCCTAATACCAACAAAAAGGAATATTTCGTTATATTAATGCAAAAAACAGAGGAACTTATACGAAGGGTGAGATGGAGAGCTTACTTCTTCCTTAAACGGAATGACTTACAAAACGAAAACAACAAGGAAATTTACGGTTTTAACAGTAAAAAAGCAGCACCATTTATTCATAGTTTGTCGGCTTTCGAAAATGATCTTTTGGAAATGATAAACAACATAAATTTCCGGGAAAAAAAATTCTATTTCCAGAAACGCCTAGATAAAATAGTAAATTAAATTAACACCACAGATAAAATTTTAGTAAAATCAGACAAAACTGGAAAATTTTATAAAACAACCACAAAAGACTATAACGATCTAATAAATAAGGATTTACATAAAAACTACAAAATAAAACCGAATAACAGTGACCTCAATATGGTTCAGAATATCAATAATAGCAGTAAAAAAAATCACTGATAAACTGAAGATCAGTGATAGAGTAGGTCAACTATATGAAAAAGAATGCTACATAACCTTAAAGGGCCACAAACCAGATTTCGAGGCAAATCCGACTACAAGGATAATTAATACTGCAAGACCTGATTTCGGAAAAATTAGTAAAATGATCCTTGAAAGGGTTAATAAACAAATTAAAGAAAAATAGGCCTGAAACTTTGGATAAATACCAAAGACGCGATAAACTGGTTTACTTGTATATAAGAAAAAAAAACAACTGTACACTAATGCAGTTCGATATTGAAAATTATTACCAATCAATATCTAAAGAACTGTTCATGAATGCGTTGGACTTTGCCACCCAGTACACAGATATTACAGAAGAAGAAAAGAACATTATTGTAAATACGAAAAAATCGGTACTGATTCATAAAGGTGAGCAATAGATAAAGAATACATATGACCACTTTGACATCACAATGGGATCACTAGACTCAGCTGAATCTTCTGATCTCATAGGTCTTTTTATATTATACAACCTTACAGCGCACCGTGATATTGATTTAACTGACATCGGTTTATACAGGGACGACGGTTATGGTTATTATAAACTCTACTAACTTCAAAATAGATAAAATTAGAAAGGTATTATATAAAGAATTTAAAAGCATGGGTTTAAAAATTACCGTCAGCACTAAATTAAAAAAAAGTTAACTCCCTTGATATAACAGATTTAAAGAAAAATACATACACACCTTATAAAAAACTCAATACCAATCCTTTATATATACACCCTAAATCAAATCACCCCTCATCTATAATTAAACATATACCTTTATCTATCCGAAAAAGAATAAGTACAAATTCAGAAAATATCAAGATTTTTGAGGAACATATTAATTTCTATAATAAAGCTCTAAAAGATAGTGGCTACAAAAACCCAAAAGTAACTTATATTGAAAATGAAAATAGTAAGCATAGAAAAAAACAGGAGTAGAAAAATAATTTGGTATACGCCCCCATACAACCAAATGGTAAAGAACAAATTAGGACAAAAATTCCTCGAATTAATAGTCAAGCATTTTTCCAGTGAATGTAAACTAAGTACTATTTTCAATAAAAATACACTGAAATTAAGTTATAGCTGTAATAACTTAGAAAAAATTATTAAGAAACATAATGCTAATATCTTAAATAAACACTTACACCAGAACCAAAAAATTTTAGACAATGGAAAAATAAAAACAAAAACTGAGGATAAACAAAAATTATGTAATTGTAGAAACCCTCAAAATTGCCCTCTACAAAATAAATTTTGCACGGAATCATTAGTATACCAATGCAATATATCTTCTATTGAAAATCCTGAAAACATAAAAATATATATAGGTTGCACTAGCCATGAGTTCAAAAAAAGGTTCAACCAACATCAAAGTTCGTTTAGGATAAATAAATATAAAAATCAAACTTCTCTCTGAAAGTACTTCTGGCACCTAAAAGAATCCAATAAAACAACTACAGTAAAATGGAAGTTAATAAGAAAAGCTAGTATAAGCAGGTCATTGAATGACCCATGTCCTTTAAGCATACATGAAAAACTATATATTACTAAGTTTATAAAAAATAAAAATTTACTGAATCAGAGAAATGAAATAGCTATTTTGTGCCGTCATTGTCAAAAATTTTCTTTAAACAATATTTAAAAATTAAATTTTAAAAAATGAGACCTGGTAATATACATACTTATATTTGATGTGAAAAAATAATTTTAAATACTGCAAGTAATTCTATTACATTTACTTGTTTTATAAAAAAAATATAGTCGATTAAATTTAAAAGTAAAATTATTTTAAAATTGGTTTTAAAATTCTAATTGAATAAAACGCATTCTAACCTAAACATCTTTTAAAATTGTAGTTAAATAAAACATTAACAACTCTCTCAAAGTACTTCAAACACTTAAAAGAATGCAATAAAACATCTAAAGTTAAATGAAATTAATATGATAAGTTAGAATATGTAAGTCATTAAATGACCCATGTCCTTTGTACATACATGAGAAAAATATATATTACTAAGTTTATAAAAAATAAACGTTTACTGAATAAGTGAAATAATTTAGCTATCTTTGCCGTCATTGTCATAAATTTTATTTTAAAAAATGTAACCTGGTAATATACATACTTATACTCGATATGAAAAATAAAAATTTACATACTGTAAGTAATTCTAATACATTTACTTGGTTTTAAAAAGAAATATAGTCTATTAAAATTAAAAATTAAGAAAACATATTCTAGCCTAAAATGCTCAAAAAATCTTTAAGTACACAAATAGAAAAAATAGCGTAAGAATTTTTTGCCGTTAACAATAAAAATTTTATAAAAACCCCAGACGACATGCATTTAGCGGATGTCAGAATTTGTTGAAAAATACATCCCTACCCATCCCTAAACATAACCCCGCTTTCGAATGTAACTATTAACTGATACAACGAAAATTGAAATTGAACACGCTACCACCCCTTGCCTAGATCAGTGTATTTCTCTGTATCCTTGGAAACACTCAATTATGAATCTTTGCCGTGCCTTTAAAACTGTAAATTTAAAAAAAATAAGTTACTCCAAAATTCTCTTGACGAGGAAATGGAACTAATATCTTTAATTTAATAACAAAATTAAATTCGAAGCTTTTAGCTTCCATTTTTGAAACATGGTTATTACTGGGTAGCGAAAAAACACATTTTAAATCAGTTAATGTATAATATGAATGCTCTGTAAATTTACATTGAGCACTATTGTGTTAAAATTAAAAATATGTATAAGAACAACGGATTATATATCTTACTGTTCTTTCTTTATATATATATATATATATATATATATATATATATATATATATATATATATATATATATATATATATATATATATTTGTGCGTGTGTGCGCATATTTTTTTAAATTTGCCATCTTATTGTTAGAAGAGTTCTCAATATCAATATATATATATATATATATATATATATATATATATATATATATATATATATATATATATATATATATATATATAACAGTGTGGATATGGGAATCAATACTGTATGGTGACTGTCAATTTCAGACCTCAATCGTGGTGCGGTTTTAACAAAATATTAATAAGCTGAGTGTTTTTATTTACTTAAATGCCCTTTGCATTATACGCGTCATTAAATACGACATTTTTTTTAAATCTCCGGGGAATTGTCTTCATTTAATAAATAAATAAGCAACTAAATAAAAGGCGAAACTTATTTTTCAAAATACTTTGGTTGCAATATGAAACGATACTCGTAACTTTTTTCTTTCAGTTTTTCCTCTTTTAATGTCTGGAATTTGTTGTTTTAGTCTACAGTCATTTAAAAATTAATTTACTGAAAATTAAGAGTTAAAAAATAAATAAATAAATAAATAAAGGAAACGGTTCGTAAAGAGTGAAGAACGTCAAAAACAAAACACGAAAAAAAAAAGAGTCGAACCTAAAGAAATCGCAAAATAATATCCTCAGAAAAATCATTGAAGTGTTGGTGAAATATTGTAAAAAAAATGTAGCAAAAACGAAAAAATAAAACTGTTGTTTATCTGCAATAACGAGTCTATCACACTTTGCTACAAGCAATGATGTCATAATGACGTCATTTCCAGACCTGTTTTGTTTATACCCGATTTCTGACCCCCTCCCTCTTCATCCACACACGCACTTATGTGAATGAGTTTACGTGCCTCAAGATTTTAGAAATATAATCTTAAAACTTTATTTTAATTTCACGAATGGCTGTACATTTCATAACATTAATTAATTAATACATATATATATATATATATATATATATATATATATATATATATATAAAGAACGTATAAACATAAAAAATGTCTTAAAATGTATATATATATATATATATATATATATATATATATATATATATATATATATATATATACTCATACGTAAAGCATATGCGTAAATATTCATATTCACGTAGGTATCTACAAAGTTTAACTTAGTCTGATTCAAGGTCGGGTTACCTAGTGAGAATCAAGCTGGTTTGACAGATTGCTTTGCTAATTGTTGGTCCATAGCCAGCGCGGCTTTTTTTTTTTTTTTACTCGTTTCATCGCAACGAAGGGTATAAAGCCATTAAGAAACAAAAGATTACTGAAAATGAAGGAAACTGCGAAAACACTAAAAAGCAAAAAGGACAATAAAAGAACGTGATTAAAATGGACAAAGGGCGACGGTTGACATTGCATAGAAATTGCTGAAAATTGTATTTGTTAAGAAAGCAAGAAGCTGGAAGATAGTCACACAAGGGAGACGTGCGAGAGAAGAAAATATTAGAATAGAACTTACGGTTACATCTAGCAATTGCAGCAGAAAAACGATGGGACCTAACTGCCACTCTAGTACTAAAAGCTGGAAGAGAGTTCTACAAGCGAAAAGTGCAAAAGAAGAAACTATTAGAATAGAACTTACAGTTGCATCTAGCAATTTCATCAATAAAATCATGAGACCAAACTGCCAAACAATGTGCCAAATAGGAAAAGTTCATCAGAAGAATTGCCGTGAAAATATTTATTAAAAAGTTACGGGGACGTTACTTTGCTGCGGTGGGAAAGTGACTGAAGCCGATATATCAGGTCATGTCCGATAATGTTGCAGATTCATTAGATTTCATCAAGAATCTCTAAATACATGACAGAAGCACCAGACCAGATGTCGTAACAATATTCAGTGTTACCGGTGAATTGGAAACTTATACAGATGAAAGGCAGATTCGGGTGTCAAAAATCGTCTTGCTCGACCAAATTTCTTAACAGTAAACTGAACACTTGACTTTATATAACATATTATCAGGGGAAAATATTAAGCCAAAAAGGGACAATGACTTACTCTCCTAGAGGTTAGCATATGATGGAAAGCAACAAAAAAAAGGTTCTCTTAGAGGATTAATCTTAGCAGTTTCTTGCCATTAAGACGGAAGTAAATACTTGTGCCATCGGTAGAGATATCGAGTCTGTCACAAAGAAACGGCTGTAAAATGCCGAGCAAGAACGGTACCCACTACCAGTCGTAATATTCGATTAGAAGTTCGTGCTAACCAATTACAAGATCTATGGATATCTGGCCACTCGTATTCGAGGATACCCGTCTACTAGGGCGGTTAGCCAATCCCTACTGCAGACGCTTTCTCAGGCGCATTTATGTTTATTCAACAGCCACAGAGACAACCTGTGATTTATACTGCAACTATGCTGAGCAGACCTTCGTTACAGTTTCTGGGAAATAGTGTGTTATCTAGCGTGATCAACAATTTGAAAAGGGCCAGCACGCTCAAGCCCTCGGCCACGATGACTTGTGATTCCATTCTAGCACAGCTATTGACGGCACCCAAGGGTTCCGTCTGCCCAATTTATTTTACAAGGCTTGAGTCAACCTGTCGTATGGTTTTCAGGCACTTTCCAAAGGTGCCGCACGCTGGGAGGGACCTCCTCCAGTCCGACAAACTGACCACGGTGAGATTCGAACCCGGATCTCAGAACGTTCTAACGACTCGGCCGTGTGCCTATGACAAGGTCTATAATGATATTTAAAAAGCCCAGTTTAGTACCGGATTTATTAGCAGCTACAATCTTAACATAGGATATACAGATGACACTGGGTTTGAATAGCTGACACAGAAAGGAAAGTACAAGAACTCCCACAGAAGATAGTGGAGGAAAGCGAGAAGAGAGTACTAAACATTGAAAGAAGACAGAATGGATGTATATTAGTAAAAGGAGTGGACCAACATGCAAATGACGAATTGGAGAAACCAAAATCAGTATCAGTAGAGTAATCTATCTATATATATATATATATATATATATATATATATATATATATATATATATATATATATATATATATATATATATATAAATAAATATATATATATACATAAATAAATAAATATATATATATATAAATATGATAGAAATTGTAAGGAGGATTTGATAATTATAATTAAGTAATTCACTGAGTCTGAAAGCAACCTCAACAGAATGCAGAATGCACTGGACGGCCGTTTCGTCCTATATTTGCGACTCATCAGCAGAGCGCATCCACTACCGAGAATTGAAACTCTGACAGTTAGGTTGTCAAGCAAACATCATACCAACTGTTCCAACGGCCCTCGGTGACGAAGAGGTAGCAAATCAGACTCAATATAGCGCCGCTCGCTCACATAATCCGTGACTTAACTGATGTTCTCTGTAACCATTTGTTGACAATATATAAATAACTATATATATATAAATATATATATAAATATATAATATATATATATAAATATATAATATATATGAATATATAATATATATAAATATATATATAATATACATATAAATATATATATATAAATATATATATATATATATAAATATAAATATATATATAAATATATATATATATATACATATATATATATATATATCAATATATATATATATGTCAATATATATATATATATATATATATATATATATATATTGCTGGTATTTTACTATAAAAATGTTAAACAATGTATTAAGAAACAGAAATATTTCGTTACAAAGAAAGTAAAGAGAGTTCTGAACTGTTACGTAATATAAGTCTTCCTATACGCCAGGGAATGCTAGACAATCCCTAAGCAAATGAAGACACTTCAACCGCAACAGAAATGTGGTTCTACAGAAAGAGGCTGAAAATACCATGGACCCAACATGTGAGTAACGAGGAAGTTTTAGAAAAAATGGAAAGAAAAATGACACTTATACATAGCAACAGGAAGAAAGAGTTGAACTATTTAGAGTTTATAATGAATAAAAATGACTTGGAAAGTTTGATACACACAGAACTGATTGAAGACAAGAATTTAAGAGGAAAACAACGCATATCTTTCCGGACGATCTTGAGTAAATGAATGGCGGGAAAAGGTTTAAGGAAGGTAACAAAAAGGTAACATTTATTAAGAGCTACAATGTACAGGAATGTGTGGAGAGCCATGATTCAAAAACGAATACAACCAAAAAACGCTGATATTCACTTTGAAATATAAACTTTGGCCTCTGCCCCATTTTATGGATTTTTTTAGGCATTTTTCTCGATTTGACTATAATTTTTTTTTTCGCCTTTTTTTTTGAGACTTGTCAATTTTATACTATACTAGCAGGATTCGCCCGCAAAGTAAGATATATTCACTGGAAATTTTTGAAACAAAAATTTCATATGAACATTTCATTCATAAATTGATTCATTATAGTTAAAGAAAGTTTTCCAAATAGATGCCAACTTGTTGAAATCCAAGTAAAATGCACATTTCAAACACTTTTCTGCACTATATAAGACAATATTCCTAAACAGAACTATTTTTCATATGAAAATCAAAACAATCCTTGAATAATATAATTAGCAGACAGACTTTTCGATTTGACTATGATTTTTTTCGGCTGAAATCCGTCTACGCAAAACATATACAAATACTTGATGAGACTTGTCAATTTTATACTATATTTCTGTAATTCCATCTTCCGGGGTGTTGCCTGCGACAGTTATTTCAAAATGCGTTAATAGAAATTGAGAAGTTAGTATTTTAATGCATTATTTTTGGTACAATTAACTGACAAATTAAAATTTAAGCGAAGTTGCACTTAACGCAGGTCCATATATTTATTCGTAAAGTTAAGTTACTTTTACAACATTTTGTATTGTGCACCCATTGAGAATTAAAATCGCTATTTAGTAATAATGGTCAACCAGACAAGCTCCACGAACCATTACCATTACCCACATGCAAATGAATTTTATGCACTGTTTAAGTCCAAGGACAGACTAATCAGTTATATCCTTTATCGCTTTTATTTTTACGAGTTTCCCGGGTCGTTTGTAACTGTCTATAAGGGCCGCCGGATCTTTTATACTGGTTATGAACAGAGGCCATTTAGGTATTGCGACGAGTTGTCACGGTTAGGAAGCATCTCTCGCCAGATCAATGGCGATTGTTTAGTGAGTCTGATCCTCACTGTGTGATCCATACATTAGGCAATGTGCCACAGCTAAGCTGTGCTTATTAAATAGCCATGAATAACGGACATTTTACTTCTCAAATTCGCATTTCTTTTAAATGTATGCATTATAAAACTAGGCACATATGGCTCTCCACAATTTCCTATCCCTTTCGGCCATCAATATTGTTTCTCTATTTGCCAAGGCTCCTTTCCCCTCTTCCGTCATCCATCCACACAAGTACGTCAGATAGGTGGCTTGCCGCATTCCCTGATATCTCTTGCCATCTATGTATGCCCCGTGAGGGTTAAGTTTTCCAAGCCCTCTTTCCTCATTATGAGTCCAACTCTGTTTCTAATTCTTGTTATAAGTGACTATTTTTTGTTGCCATTTTCTTTAAGACCTCTTCGTTGGTTACTCGCTCCGTCCCTGAAATTCTCAGTATCCTTCTGTAGAACCACATTTCTATTGTCTCAAGTATCTTTTTCAGCCTTAAAGAGATCATCCAGTAGTCAATGCCATATAAGAGGATGGATATCCTATAGCCACCCAGTACGCTTTCCTTTGATTCTAATGGAATCTTTCCATCTCTTAGTACTTTGCTTAGCTTTTGGAAGGCATCTTTCTCTAATCCAGTACGTATTTCTCATCCAATTAATTTTTTTTTTAATATATAATTATTTAGCGATACAGGTCTTACAACTCAAACCCATAGCTGGGGGAGGAGAGGCGGATTCATGCCTTCCCCAAGAGTATTTGCGCGTAAGTGAATATAACGAACCCAACTAAAATTCGAATTCGGTTCTCCGTTTAAAAATTCCGGGCCGTTATCCATTACCCAACAAGTACATCCAAGCTTACAGTACGTGGTATTCCCAAGCGGCCACTCATCTAGATACTGACCAGGCTCGACGTTGCTATATTTCGGAGATCGTGCAGAAACTGATGTTACCGTAATCCAATTCGTGTTGTTTTAATGTGTTTTATGCGTACTTATAATTTTTCTTCAACCACAGTAATTTATTTTTGTTCACAGATCGCGACAGCTATTAGGGAGATGTGTTTAAATATACTTTAATGTTTAAAAATAATAATTCAGTAGTATTATTATTTAGGTAATAAGCATTATAACATAGCACAAATAGCTTTTTTGTGGAAAAAGGAATTTTCGACAATATACGCATTTTTTACGTATTTATAATTATTTTTAACTTTTATCAAAAACAACATTCTTTTACATGTAGTTATGGTTAATATTATACATTAATTACTAATTTTTTTTTTTAATTAGCAACTATTTGTGCTCAGTTGTTGACACATCTCGGGCATGACGATAAACAACATCCGCGTCCTGGGTAAGACGATAAACTACGTCCAACAGCAAGGCCTCTGATCAGGAGGTTTTGAGGAGCGTGTAACCACCTCTTAATTACTGGTGTTCCCAGGTTCATCCTGACCCGGAGTGGTAGCACGTGTTAGGGTCCCAGCTATGGTTAAAAACTGAAGTGAAAACACTATGAAAATGTAAAATTAGGTTTTAATACAAGAAATACTTTGCAAAAAATTATTACCAGCAATAAATGTTTGAAGAAAACTTATTACCAGCAATACATTATTACCAGCAATATATTATTACCAGCTATACATTTTTGGGAAAAAAATATTACCAGTAATGCATTTTTGAAAAAAAAAATATTGCCAGTAATAAAAATCTTGTCGGCATTAAATAACCCATTGAGATTGATATGCCATGAACCAAAACAAACCAAACTAATCAGTTGTTGACATTGATAGCTATTTGCTGATGTGTTAAAATTTTGGAATAATGCAATAATAAAAATTTTGATTTCATCTCTTTGATAGATGTCGCGATCTCTCAATAAAAATTAATAAATAAAAAAAATGCTGTTGCATTTGCCGCACTCTGTATTTAAAGAACGGTTAGTTAAAAAGATACATTCATCATGACAACGGACTCAATCCATTAGTTAATGGTGAGTAAAAGTAGTTCACTCGAGGATGGGCTGAAAAGTTTATAGTCTGACTATGAAGGAGTGATACTAGAACTGTGAAATCTTGCACGCGTTACTTTCAAAGTTGATTAAGTAATCGTACGAGAACCGGTATTTCAACGCTATATGGCCGTCAGCCTAGAGTGAGAGAAAGACAGCCCCAAAACAACGCATAGGTTTGGTAAGGGGATTGAGGAGCTTATTTTACGATATGACAACACTTTTTTTTAAATTATTTAATGATAAATTTTGTATGGGACTCTTAGTTAAGATTGAACAAATGGCCATTCTCTCTCTTTCGTTGAGATAGAGGATCACGTGACGGGTGATGAATGACGTCAGGAGATAGGCAGTTGTGATGTTGCGCCCAGAGAAGAAGGACGTCTCTAGCCCACAGCGGAATATCCTACACAAAAAACCACATGGCCTAACCTGTTTCTCGGGAAATATTACAAGAAAGGTTCCCTTTTCATACACACCGTTTGTTGTTGCATATGTTGTAATTTCTCTGTGTGGGGCACGTGTATATGTGTATATATCTAATTTTGTGTACGACTTAACATTATAAATCTCTCCGAGAATCAAGAATGTTTATTATTCTTTTTCCATTCAGCTATTCCGTCCTGTCCGTGAACTACGGTGTTTTTATATCACGGATATGACAACGCCATTAATGAGACTAATGTAATTGGGTAAATAAATATTTATTTCCCTTGCTCTCGTTACACCGGGAACAACTAGCAAATGATTGCAGCGACAGGCGCCATTTTGTTCAAGGGCAGGAAAAAATTAAACCAACTGTTGGAGACCAGAAAAAAGAAATCTTCGAACTTCATTCAACATTCCAGCATAGTCTGCCATAACTGCAGAAGAGAGAGCCATGCATAGATCGAACAGTTAACCGACTCCAGACGGTTTTCACCACAGGACTAAATTTTGATCAAACAGGGAGGGGCTACCGTTTTCTTTGGTGTGATTGATTCATTTTCTACGATTTCTCAACCATTTTCAGGTTATTTAAAGCCAGAAAATATTTTTAGATAGTGAGAATAGGTGGGAGTGGATATAATAATGGTTTTGTAAGAGAAATCTTTCTGATTAACCCCTAGCAGGTGAGAGAAGAGGTGAAGTCATACTTTTCCCAAGGGTATTTGCACGTGTAAATATAACGAACCCAACGGGATTTGAAACTGGGATTTTCCGGTTAATGAAGTCGAGTTACGGGTAGCTCAAGAAACAAAACAGGAAGAACATTCACTTACGGTTAAAAAAAAATATCCTTCATAATTGGCCACCTTCGGATACTTAAGCGCCTTAGTTTGCCAATAGGTATCGTAATACAGGGTGCGATGGATAAATTGTCGTCTAAATGACGCAGAAATAAAAAAAACATAACACTGACATCTCATTTTAACTGATATATTTACCAAAATTACACAAAGATATCTTGAAAAAAGAGTAAATTTATTCAATAAAATCCCCACCGACTTTAACCACGACCTCCAGACAACTTCGGAATCTCCTGCAACTCTTCTTGGTGAATGCTGCTATAATTATTACCTTCAGTTCATCTTTGGTGTTACAAGGAGTTTTGTTTGTATCTCGCTCAACTACGCCCAACACTATATAATCAAGGGGGTTGCAGACTGCCAGGGGTTAGGTGGCCAGATATAAGGGATGATGTAGTCGCAGAAATTGTCTGACAGCCATGATTGGGTTTTGCTGTTTGTGTGGCATGGTGCAGAGTCTTGTTGCCAGACATAGAGTCTTCCAATATCCATCCTCTTAGCCTAGGACAGCACTACCTTCGCAAGGCACTTGATGTAGGCGTCCGTGTTGAATCTGAGGCCCTGTGGGAAGATGAATGAAGGCATAACGTCGCCATCACTAGTGTTCACTCGAAACACGATAATGTTGAATGGATTTATCACTCAATTCTTTCCAAACCCCCTGCACTGTTCTCAGATTGACACCCAAACACTCTGAAATGTTCGTATTGGAGCTTCCGATGCGAATACCAAGCAGTACAGCATGCTGTTTCCAAATTTCTGGCGTAGTGAATTGCGTCGTGGTGCTCTTTTTTCTCGTAGACGGTGCCCAACTGACCCTACTATAGTGTGCAATAGACAAAATCAAAAACAAACAACGCGCATGCGTGAAAGTAAAAATATAAAATGGCGACAATTTACCTATCGCACCCTGTACAAACCATTTGACACATATTTCTACATTAATTTCAGCTCGTTTTATACGCAGATATTTCGCACCAGAATGCTTCCTCGCTGATGTCAATTCTGTGGTCGTAGAATGTTTCGGGCTTCCATAACATCAGACTTTCTCTGACATGGGCTCAGCCGAGAACGATAATTCTGTTATAACATGATTGCAAGACTTCTAAACAATATTTCTTTTTATCCAATTCTATGTAAAATTAATCAGAAATTGTTTGTTTTAATTCAGGAATTGTTTTCGGTTTGAGCATGTAAACAAGTTATTTCAGTACACTCCACAAGAAAAAAACTGGCGGTGTTAGATGTGATGGTCGTGATGGCCTCTCAATTGCTCCACGTCGCCGTATCCACCGCAGATTGAAATTAAGATTTAACAATTTCCGAAAAACATAATCTTATATAAGTTAAACGACTGTATTTTTTTTAATAAAATTTAATAAATAAAAAAGGTCGTTACTTTTGCCGCACCCTGTACATAATAACAGATGACAATAACGGGTTACACCCTATAATGTTTAACGCTAAAAAACGAGCAGAACTGATAAGAATAAATCTCTACAACCGACCTCAAAATCTGAAAGTTAATGAGACGCGTGTCGTAGTATCATCGCGGCATTATAGATTTTGAGTTCTTAAAATGCAATGAAACATTAAATGCACATTTATACTTCCAGCAGCTGCAACGTGTCCATAAAGGTTTTGTCTAAATATAGGGGAAAATATTCTCCTCCATGAAAACGCAGGAAAACAGAGGAAAATCTATTCTAATTCGTTAAGTCTGTTCTACTGCCGCCGCCATGTTCATCTAGCATTAGACCAACCGAGTATCACCATTTTCAATCGTGGCAAAATGATTTGTTGGAGAACACTGTCTTTAATGAAAACGGGAGTGAAGAATTGTTTAAAAACTTTTTCAGCATCAAAATCTGTTGAATTTTACTCAAACGTTATCCAAGAGCAGCCTGATAAGGGAAGACAAGTCATTGCATATATATATATATATATATATATATATATATATATATATATATATATATATATATATATATATTGATGCTTGTTTCATTAAATAATATAGACAAGTTTTGTCTATTGATTTTAAGTAAGTTCCTTTCATATTGTCGGATTAGCTTAATAACATTACCATTGAAAGACGAAAGGAAATCACCATATTGATACATGTTTAAATCCAATCTAAGCTTTTGGCTTACATAAGCCATTCAATATATCAAACAATACACGGACGAAACAATAATGATAATCTGTTTTTGTTGCATGAAAATTTCAAAGCAACTTCAAACTCGTGTATACGAAACGCGGAAGCAAAAATCACGTCGCAGCTCGTGACATCTTTATATATATATATATATATATATATATATATACATAATTGAATAAAATGGAATTGTACTTTTTAAGAATTAAGTTGATAAGCAGAAAACGCCAATGATATAGGGTTTCTTATATGTATAAGGTGCTTTATAAAGTGTGTCTCAAAAATGTATACACACTTTTACAGTGTATAATATCCTCCTCGTTCAGCGGACCTCACTACTTTAGAGCATTTTTTGTGGGCATACTTAAAAGATAAAGTCTACGCAACAAAGTCCGAAAAAATCACTGAAATGAAAGTTTCCATTGACCAAGAATGCAACCCAAGACCTATCGAAAAGTTGACTGCTGGTTGTGGTTCCACTGTGTCACGTTGTCAGTCATGTCTGGATGAAAACGGACATCAATTTGAAAACATGCGATGAAAAAATCCTAAGACCATGCATTTATGATAAATATTGTCTTCGTATGCATTATTTACATCATAGATTCGGATGAAGTTGCCAGAATTATTTCTTGAGAAAGGTTCAAAATGTGTATACATTTTTGAGACAACCTATATTTATATATACACATCAAACTTGTTGGATGAATACTTTCTGCATAAATATACCTTTTATACATACGTACATATATATATATATATATATATATATATATATATATATATACGGTGCTGTTCGATAAAAGTGACTCACCTGATTTTTTTTACTAAATGTTCTCTTCTCCGATGAAACGAAAGTTGGGCTAAATTCAAAGGATAAAATCCGAAGAAGAAGCTTTGAAAGCTCTTTGAATTTAGCAGTAAGTACTGTCATGGAACTGGTCTCTTAAAACCTATTGAAAAGACCCTCAGGAGCGACCAGTACAAGAGAATTTTAGAGTCTTGTCTGCTCCCTTCTGCTGAAAGGGTGCAAATCGACCCCACCAAGCTCATTTTTATGCATGATAATGCTCACTGTCACAAATCAAAATTGATGAAGTAATACTTTGATGAAAAGCAGGTGAGTGTTATGACATGGCGACCCCAATCTCCTGACCTCAACCCCATAGAAAACTTAGGGAGCATTATAAAGTACAGGCTCTCGAGAAAGCAGTTGAGCAACAAAGAGGATTTGATTGTGAATTTCATATCCGAATGGAATTCAATGCTTGGAGATGAGATTTGCCAGAACCTAATCAAGTCAATGCGAAAAAGGGGTGAAAAGGTTATTCAAAATAAAGGAGGACCCATAGATTATTAAATATTTCGAACTATATTACCTATTATAAATAAATTATACCTCTATTATTCTTTATTTAAAGCTGTTCGGTTATGTTTCTATTGATTACTAGTTGCAGGAAATGAGTGAGTCACTTTTTTTGCATAAATATACATACATATATATATATATATATATATATATATATATATATATATATATATATAATGTCATCCACAGACTGTATCACAACTCATCAGTGTGGCTAGACATCCGATTACTTCAAACCGGAATCGAAACCCGACCGATTTGGCAGTCGGAGATTCTACCCCTGAGCTATCAGCGCACGGCAGGGGAGGGGAGGGGGAAATTCTAGCGTATTATTATTTACGAATGTAAACAAACGCCAGCCAGCCATAGTGCTCGATTCATTTAATGAAGAGCATTGCGTTAACGGAGACGGCTGCTGTGTAGAATTGCCCTCTCTCTTAACAGTGCTCAACCGAAATTATTCAGAACATAATAATGTCATCGGCATACAGGCCTGTTTCGCTGTATCACAGCTCATCAGTGTGGCTAGACATCTGATTACTTCAGAACATTAAAGTGGACACTGAGGTCAGCGGTGAAAATCTATGTCATACATTAAACACACTGTCGCCGCTCGCTGTTGAACTCAGTGTCCACTTTTATACTTACATATGCTCTATTCCTCATATTGAGCACTTTTACCCATAAATATAGCATACCTTAAAACTATATTTTAACATTATATATATACATGTGAGTGTGTCTGTGTGTGTGTGCGTGTGTGTGGAGGCACAGTGGAGCAGTGGATAGCGGCTCGGATTGAGGAATCGGAGAACCGAATTCCAGTCGCATCCATGATATTCACTTAAGTGCTAATACCCTTCATTGGGAGAGGTATTAATCCTCTTCTTCTCCGTCCAGCTATAGTTAAATAGCAGGACAGACTGGGTTCTATAGCCTTGGATGGCAACTGGTCTAGGAGGAGTACAACTCTGAATTCAAAACCTGCAGAGGGTCGTTTGGGGATCTTGTGGCACGCAGTGCACCAGGTCTCTGTATTCGGCCCTTCAAAAAGTGTGGTTGAATCTGCAAAAAGCCTTCACCACTATAATCAATTCACATGTGCTGGTATCTGGACTGTCGGTTCCTAGGAACTGAGCTGCTTGACCTCCATACGTCGATTACGATGGGAGAGTCCATTATATATATGCATATATATATATATATATATATATATATATGTGTGTGTGTGTGTGTGTGTGTGTGTGTGTGTGTGTGTGTGTGTCTTGTTTGATAAATCTCGCAGTTACTACAGCTTTTATACACCAAAATGGATCGAAATTTTTCATGAGTCTCCTCTTCGGTCAGTCAGTTTGAATAACGCAGATGAAGTAAAAATCAAAACGAGAATTATTTTGTTCACTTATTTTGTTGAACTAGCAACACTTTGGGTCAAGTCACTGGATTCAACCAACTTGTAACCACTGGGCCATGAGCCCTTTGATAACTCGCTACAGCATATGTGAACAAAAAAGTTAAAGAATTGAGTTGAAAGGGAGATAACTGATACTGAGATATCCAGAAAAGCGTAGCACGTAGAACTAGAACAATCTACTCCGGTGGATGAAATAAAGGATTCGGTTCGAAATTCCATTCACCTGAAGAATGCAGGGGCGTACAACATGAATGGAAAATCGGGAATATGACAACAAAGATAAGGGTAACAGTCCAAACAATGTACATACGGAAAATAATTAAAATACCTCATCTCAGAAGTATAGAAAGATATTGAAAGGGTGAATATGGCAACAAAGATGAAGGCAACAGTCCGAACAATGTAAATAGGGTAAATAATTAAAATAACCTCATCTCAGAAATATAGAAAGATATTTAAGGAGTGAATATGGCAAAAAAGATGAAGGCAACATTCCGAACAATGTAAATTGGGTAAATAATTAAAAGACCTCATCTCAGAAATATAGAAAAATATTGAAGGGGTGAATATGGCAACAAAGATGGAGGAAACATTCCGAACAATGTAAATAGGGTAAATAATTAAAATACCTCATCTCAGAAATATAGAAAGATATTGAAGGAGTGAATATGGCAACAAAGATGAAGACAACAGTCCGAACAATGTAAATAGGGTAATTAATAACGCTGGTGATATTTAAATAAATACTCCTAAATTATTATGCAGTTAGGTTATCTAAAATATCGATAGTCTACATTCTCTGACTAAACATCTCTTCACCAGATGCCTCAACTTCACATATAAGACCCGGAAAATATTTTATGAGAATTTATTTTTATTTCAGGTCTTTTATGTCATCAAATACAATATTTCCCATCGATGTATTTTGTCTTGTTATGTTTTTACAAGTACTTGTAGCCTACGGCTTCCTAAACGTTACTGTATCCAACCTTGTGGGAAACACTGCAAATCTACTAGAGAAAGCCTCGAAATGTTTCATCTGGCACTGTCTGAATAGATTTTGGATCAGTTCAAGCCTAGTAGAGTTCAAGATTATGAGCGCTCAAAGCCAGCAAACATCAGCAAAACGCCGGTAAAATTAGAGAAAAAAAATTCGTCAGTTCATCCATGAGTTCCGTTTCCCAACAATACGTCAATTCTGTCCCCCGATTGGAATCAATTATGGATTCTGTCAGAAGATCCTATTCCGAGAATTTCCCATCACTTCCTACATTGTAAATGTATTGTTAATGATCTGAATAGAGATGTACACAGTAAATGATTTTTACTGTATAATGCATTTAAAATCAAATGAAATGGATTTTTAGTGGTCAGAAATTAATTCAAGTATTTCTGACAAAATAACCTTCTCCTGGATATAAATTTTATTTACTTAATTTACTTACAAAGAAGAACTGAACTTTTGAGAATTTGAACGTCATTTTTATCTTCATTTTCTGTTTAAAATACAGATAATGAACTCCCTGTTAGGTGTATAAATTTCTTTAGTGCCCAGAGAAAACTCGACTCTACCGTGTGTTTTTAGAGGTACTGACGTGGCAAACACATTTGGTGTCAAATATCTTCTTTTTTTTTTATAAGAACCACAAAAAAAGTCAAAGCTTTTATTATATCTTCTTTCACTTCCTTTTTGGCTCTCCGTTTCTTTTCTTTTTTTTTTCTTTTTTTTTTGTTGTTGTTGTTTTGTTTTTTTATGGGGGGGGGCACACTTCTCCCTTTTTTTCTTCTTTACTTTCTGTAAGAGAATACTTTACCAATACGTAACTTTACACGTTTATGCGAAATGCTAAACCCATCTTAACTCTGATGAGACAATGCTATCTTTATGTCGTTTGCCATTACCATGACAAGTGAAGTGATAAAAATCCTGAAAGTGTGTACCGTTCGTTAGAACAAGCTTTTCGTTTCGTTTTTTTTTTTGTTTTGTTTTTGTTTTTTGTCTTACAAACAACAAATCTAGTTACTTTCTGCCTCTGTGCAGTTTGCATTACTCTGCTGAAAACGTAAAGTCCCAGGGACCTTTTATATGCATGGATAATCGCTAAATCTCAAGTAATAATATAGGTTGTGTGAGGTTAACCTCGTTGGACATTGGAGGCTATCATAACATACCATCTCTAGCCTAGACAGATTAAGTAATTCCTAACAAAAAGAATTAAAATACAGAGGTTACTATGAAGCACAGAAATGTTTTTGACCTCACAAATACCAGGGGAGATGAGATCAAATTCGACGTCCAGAGTTCATGTTTAGCTTGCGACCTTTATAATCATTACAATCAAACGTTGGTGTTCTTTGAGGTAAATTGCTACATGATCGGGAGTTTGTTTTTTGTTTATAATCATTTCACCTCAGTTAAGATAATAAAGCCACTAGGAAACTAGGGGTTACTTAGTGTGAGAGAATATGAAAAAAAAAATACTATGAAGGAGAGAGAGAGTAACAAAAAAATAGGAATTAAGAAAACAGAAGCTAACAATTGACATTGTATTTACATTTTTGAAGATCAAATTTGACTGGAGAGCAAGAACCCGGGAGAGCGTTCCACAAACCAGAAGTGCGAGAGAAGAAACTGTTAGCATAGAACTTACGGTTGCATCCAGCCATTTCAAATGACAAGATCTTGCCGACAATCTAGTACTGCGCTTAAATTCATAAAGTCTAAGAACCATAGAGGAAAGTAATATTTATTTTGATATAATACAATAATGTGGCACAAGGCCAAAAGCGGAGATAAAAGAAGGCTTGTCTTCAAACTGTCTTATCTTAAACTTAACTAGCCACAATTACTGACCCAAACATACCACAGTATTCCTTACACCAAAACAACACATTCTTACTTACAATTCTCACAACAGCCACCATAATACCTCAGAGTCTCTCTGTAATCCTATCTAGTTCCCATATGTACATTTTGTCTATGAGGAGGGGGTGATAAAAATAACGGTATAGAGGAAAGTTCATCAGAACAATTACCATTTTATAGAAAAAGTCATAGGGAAGCTACTTGAAGAACTCTTTGTGATTAAGAAGACAGAAGATAATGATTGATATTGCATTTAAATTTTTAATGATCAAAATTGACTGGAAAGCAAGAAGGCGGGAGAGAGCTCCACAAGCGAGAAGTGCGAGAGAAGAAACCGTTAGCATAGAACTTACGGTTATATCTAGCAATTTCAAATGACGAGATCTTGCCGCCAATCTAGTACTGCGCTTAAATACCTAAAGTCTAGCTACCAAAGAAGAAAGTTCCCCCAGAACAATTACTATGGGTGTATTCATAGAAAATACACGTGGAAGCTACGTTACGTTGGTGAGAAAATGACTGAAATCGAAATGCCAGGTCAAGACCGATAACATTGCAGATTCTTCTGTCAAGAATATACATAACAGAAGCGTCAGACAAGATTTGCCAGCAATATTCAAGGAATGAACGAATGGTTAACTATGCATATAGTATACACGGTGTATATCAGCCCTGTAGACAACAAATACCACCATACCACGGGTTGACCTAAGCCTTGTGAGTGAAACTGAGTAGGCGGAACCCTTGGGCGCCGTCGATAGCTGTGCTAGCACGAAGTCACAAGTCATCGTGACCGAGGGTTTGAGTGTGCTGGCCTTGTCCAAATTGTTGATCACGCTTGATAACACGGTCTCTCCCAGAAACTGTAACTACGGTCTGCTCAGCATAGTTGCAATATAAACCACAGGTGGGTTCTGTGAGTGTTGAATAAACATAAATGCGCCTGAGCAATCCTCTGCAATAGGGATTGGCTAGCCGCCCTAGTAGGCGGGTATCTTCGTATACGAGCTATACATACAGACAGACAGAGCAAATGTAGAATGCAGAACCACTGTCTCATTACGCCAGATGCTGCAAATAGATTTCCCCGGGTTGAAGATGCTAGCCCCAGAGCCGTTCGATTTTAAAATTAGAGACATCCTTCTCGTAGAGGGACTGCTTATCAAAACTAGTGAGTCTAGTCTGCTCAGCTGTTAATGCCTAGATGGGGTTGGCGAGAGAAGAGATGTATTTGTAACTTTCTTAAAGGTATTTGTGCGAAAGTGAATGCAGAGGTTTTGACGGCCATTTCAAATGACGCGCCAATCGCACTTAATATTTGTCTCAGCTTTCTTTCATCTTGTTTCTTTTGCTTGTTTTCACCCTGTTGCAATAAAAGACGTTATAATAGTCTAAAGCTGGCTGAATTTTCTAAAATGAAGCATACGCATCGTTACTGATTTTGATTCGTCTTTTTTATCTTATTTCTCTTGCTTGTTTTCACCCTGTTGCAATAAAAGACGTAATAATAGTCTAAAGGTGGCTGAATTTTCTAAAATGAAGCATAGTTAACGTTACTGATTTTTGACTCGTCTTTTTTATCTTATTTCTCTTGCTTGTAACAATAAACTGTAAGCGACTGAGGTTACCTGACATTTTTTTAAATGACGCGTTGTCATGATTATTAATTTTGGCTAGTCTTTTTTTACTTACTTCCGTTGATTTTTCTCTGATTGTTAGTTTGTTAACATAATTAATAGTTTTCTTCTTTCTTTCTTTTTATGTGCCATGTCCTTTAAGGACGTGGGTGATCATGGTTCTCCACCTCTCTCTATCCCTTGCAAGTCATGTCATTGATCAGTTCAGGCTATTGATAGATCAGTCCATTGATCAGTTCAGGCCATTGATCGATCAGTCCATTGATCAGTTCAGGCCATTGATCGATCAGGCCATTGATCCTTTCAGGCCATTGATCAGTTCAGGCCATTGATCGATCATGGCATTGATAAGTTCAGGCCATTGATCGATCAGGCCATTGATTCTTTCAGGTCATTGATCAGTTCAGGCCATTGATCGATCAGGCTATTGATCAGTTCCGGGCATTGGTTGATCAGTCCATTGATCAGTTCAGGCCATTGATCGATCAGTCCATTGATCAGTTCAGGCAATTATCAATCAGGCCATTGATCAGTTCAGGCCATTGATCGATTCAGGCCATTGATCGATCAGGCCATTAATTCTTTCAGGTCATTGATCAATTCAGGCCATTGATCGATCAGGCCATTGATCAGTTCAGGCTATTGATCGATTAGTCCATTGATCAGGTCAGGCCAATTATCAATCAGGCCATTGATCAATTCAGGCCATTGATCAGTTCAGGCCATTGATCGACCAGTCCATTGATCAGTTCAGGCCATTGATCGATCATGCCATTGATCCTTTTAGGACATTGATCGATCAGGCATTTCATCTGTTCAGGACATTGATCGATCAGGCCATTGATCATTTCAGGCCATTGATCGATCAGGCCATTAAGTTTAGTTCTCAGTCTTATGCAAAACTCATGTTAATATAAGTTAACATTTGGCAATTAAATTGTCTCCTCATGCACACATGGCCCAGTGAATAAAGTCGTTGGTTAGATCCAATGACTAGATCCAAACAGTTGTGACTTCAATACCAGGCCACAGCAGTGGTGAACCAAAAACTTGGAGAGTTGAGTTAAATAACTGAGACATCCGAAAGAGACATGACACGTGGAACTAGAACAATCTACCCCGGTGGACGAAATAAAGGGTTCGGTTCGAAATTTCAAACACCTGAAGAAGGCCGGAGCGTACAACGGCCGAAACGTTGTGAATATGGCAATGAAGATGAGGATAAGAGTCTAAATAATGTAAATAATACGAATAATCATAATACCTCATCTCAGAGATATAGACAGATATTAACGAAATGTGTGTGCACGTGTGTGTGTGTGTGTGTGTGTGTGTGTGTGTGTGTGTGTGTGTGTGTGTGTGTGTTCGTGTTCGTTTGCCCAATCGTTTGTTAAAAAGAAACAGTGTGTTTACGTATTCTTTCTCATTACTGCTAAGTCTGCTGGTTGTGAAGTGGGATATTACTCTCAAATCGGTCGTATACAGTTATTCTCCCAAAAATGTCGTTCTGCTTTTCTTTAGATAACATTAGGAGCGTTTAGTTTTAAGTTAGTTTTTCATTCTATCGTGAAGATGTGCAGCTGGCATAATAGAAAAGGGCTCGGAATTCCAATCGGGTTCTTTATATTCACTTGCAAATATTGGGAAAGGTATTAATCCACTTCCTCTCCCAGCTACGGGTTAAATAGTAAGACTTGTATCTGGAAAGAAAACATTGTTATTCTAAGTAAAATATCGTTAATGCAATATTCCCTCGCAAAAAATAATTACCCTTACAATACAAAATGTTTCGTTTTTAAATAAACAGCAAAGAGTTGATAAGCCGTAAAAAAAAACAAATCAATGTGCTTTTATTTTAGAAAAAGTAACTCAAACGTGAAAAAAAAGATTTGTGCAGTTTATGGATAAGGTACTGTAAATGATCGATGGTGATAAAAGTGGTTTGTGAAGTTTCGTACTAGAGATTTTTCGGGGGTTTTTTTTAGTATATCGTAGCAGATCTCATGTCAGGGCGTAATTTTAAAGATTTTCAAGATTGTCATATTCTAACGTTAATTTTAAACATTTAAATGATTTTTTAAAAAAAACAATGTTTATGCCATATCCTGCATTAGAAAGATAAAAAAAAAAGCTACTCAGTTATGAAAAGAAAAAATATTTGAGCAGTTTACAAGTTGCTACGAATGATCAAACATGTCCACAGCGGTTTGTGACATTTCTCGCGAGATATTTCCCACTAAACAGTGATTCACAATCAGGTGGACAAATTGTAATTGACAGTGATTAAATAAGGATATAGATTGAGAATAATCTATGACAAGATAGAATGAAAACATACTCAAAATAGCCATTTGCACTAGCTTCTTTAGATTACGTTATTCATTTTAATGTGTAGCCGCCACATATGTATAAAAAAAATAAATATAGGCACTGTTACACTTTGCCACTATGACACTGTCAACCACTCTCAGAATTTTGTGGATCCCAACGGTGGAGTCACAGTGAATCGAGTTGAAGTAATGAGGCAGCCTGCCCAGGCTAATGAATGGACCCACCAATTTCTGAATACCTGGCGGAATTTATGTGGGGCTCTAAGGTTTGATGATTCGCCTTTTTTTAACTTCTGGAATCAAATTGCCACGGAATTTTATCCGTTGTGAAAATATTTATTTTTGATGTTTTTTTTTGGGGGGGGGGGTTCTTAGTGAATTATGATCTTACCTTTACAGGGATAAAGGAAAACAGGTAAAAGTTTTTAAAATGAGTGTTTGATGTTCTGAACATGATGTACACGAAATAAGGAACAGGGAAAAGCAATCAGAGAAATAAAATAGTCGGGGGTGGGGGAAACATGTCGGAGTGAGGGTGCGAAAGTGTAATAGCGCCAAAAACTTTATTATGGGTCATTTCCATGTAATTCGCTACTTACACATAACGAAAATGTTACTTTTTAAATATTTTTTTAATATTTATATTTTTAAATTTATTTAATATTTATATTTTTTACATTATTATATGCTACTTCTTATATGCAATGAAAAGTAAATAATTTACAACAACATGAAATACAAGAGATTATGAAACAAGCAAAATCAACATCCACGAACTCTACAGGATGTCAAACCAGGGGAGTGTCGTGGCCATGCCAACGGTCTGCTGCAATCTATCCAAAGATTTGGGAAAAGTTGATCGAGACAAGCGCGAACAGTACGGGCAAAATGAGGCAGTGCACCATCCTGCTGGAAATACCCTGCTCGTCTCATTTGTAGGGGCATGTTATCAATGGCAAACTCTTGCAGCATTTGTAAGTAAGTATTTGCAAAATAAAAGGTGTAATATCAAACATTCCCCGTGGAACATATGTCAAGGAACTAAATTGTACTGTTGATCACCGATTTTTGTGCATCAATCGTGCTGGTGGACAGGTAGAGACTGTTCAGTAAACTCTGAATAAATGATTCCTGTCATACTAATGTTAATATAATTTTGACTCACCCTATATTTAATTGCGATATTTCTTAGAAATCTATATTTAAAATCTACGTACTAAGGTGTCATGCAAAGAGGTCGTATCGTTTTGTGATGATTGGTTTGGTTTGGTTTGGTTTACGGCATATCAACCTCAATGGGTCATTTAATGCAAACTTCTTTTTTCTTTTTCCTGGTAATATTTTTGTTTTGTCAAAAATCTATTTCTGTTAATATTTTTTTCTCAAAAATGTATAACTGGTGATATTATTTTATCAAAAACGTATAGCTGGTAATATTATTTTTTTTCAAAAACGTATCGCTGGTGATATTATTTTTTCAAAAACGTTTAGCTGGTAATATTTTTTCAAAAACATATTGCTGGTAATAGTTTTATTTCCTCAAAAACGTATTGCTGGTAATATTTTATAATGCTTTTTACCTCAGTTTCGGGGTTAACTATTTTCCCATAGCTGGAACCCTAACAGATTCTAGCACCCCGGGTCAGGGTGGACCTGAAAACACCAGCAATTAAGAGGTGGTTCCACGCTCTGCAAAATCTCCTGATCAGAGGCCTTGCTGTTGGACGTAGTTTATTGTCTTACCCAGGACGCAGATGTAATTTATCGTCATACCCAGGACGGGTTTGGTTTGGTTTGGTTTGGTTTGGTTTGTTTTGTTTTAAGGCCTTTCAACCTCAATGGATTATTTATTTTATTGCTGGTAATATTTTTTTCCTTCAAAAATGTATTGCTGGCAATACTTATTTTCTTAAAAAATGAATTTCTGGTAATAGTTTTTCCTTACAAAATGTATTGCTGGTAATATTTATTTTCTTCAAAAATATATTGCTGGTTATAATGTATTGCTGGTAATATTTATTTTCTTCAAAAATATATTGCTGGTTATAATGTATTGCTGGTAATATTTATTTTCTTCAAAAATATATTGCTGGTTATAATGTATTGCTGGTAATATTTATTTTCTTCAAAAATATATTGCTGGTTATAATGTATTGCTGGTAATATTTATTTTCTTCAAAAATATATTGCTGGTTATAATCTATTGCTGGTAATATTTATTTTCTTCAAAAATATATTGCTGGTTATAATGTATTGCTGGTAATATTTATTTTCTTCAAATATATATTGCTGGTTATAATGTATTGCTGGTAATATTTATTTTCTTCAAAAATATATTGCTGGTTATAATGTATTGCTGGTAATATTTATTTTCTTCAAAAATATATTGCTGGTTATAATGTATTGCTGGTAATATTTATTTTCTTCAAAAATATATTGCTGGTTATAATGTATTGCTGGTAATATTTATTTTCTTCAAAAATATATTGCTGGTTATAATGTATTGCTGGTAATATTTATTTTCTTCAAAAATATATTGCTGGTTATAATGTATTGCTGGTAATATTTATTTTCTTCAAAAATATATTGCTGGTTATAATGTATTGCTGGTAATATTTATTTTCTTCAAAAATATATTGCTGGTTATAATGTATTGCTGGTAATATTTATTTTCTTCAAAAATATATTGCTGGTTATAATGTATTGCTGGTAATATTTATTTTCTTCAAAAATATATTGCTGGTTATAATGTATTGCTGGTAATATTTATTTTCTTCAAAAATATATTGCTGGTTATAATGTATTGCTGGTAATATTTATTTTCTTCAAAAATATATTGCTGGTTATAATGTATTGCTGGTAATATTTATTTTCTTCAAAAATATATTGCTGGTTATAATGTATTGCTGGTAATCATTTTTCTTCAAAGATTTATTTCTGGTATGGTATTAAAATTTATTTTTACAATTTCATAGTGTTTTTGACCCCAGTTGGGGAGTCACTATTTGCCCTTAGTTGGAACCCTAAAGTCAGGGCGGGCCTGGAAACACCAAGAGGTGGTTCAAAATCTCCTGATCAGAGGCCTTGTTGTTAGAAGTAATTTATCGTCTTACCCAGAACGGGTTTTTGTGATGACTTTCTGTCTCTTCCTCGACTGGTCACCATGCACGAAGCACTACGGATGCGTCAAATATGCACCGTTGCAATTGCAGTCTTGTAAAAGCAATTTTGCGTTGGCCACTCCATAATGAAAGACCATGTATGCGTGGTAATGAACGACACCTTTCTTGAGGTAGCACTGTTATTGTTGCATGAAAAATAGACTAAACACGATCGGTGTCTATCCTCGATGACAAATCCTGCATACACCTTGAGATTATCAAATATTTCATGTAGCACAGATGAACAGATCGATATTATGGCATCACGAAAATTGGTTGTACATGTGATCAATTATTTTTTTAATCTGCAGACACCCAATCTCTAATGAGCTGAGGACCACATAATCTCAGGATTTAAAAGTCATTACCTTAACCCTAACCCTAATCACATTCTTTTCTGCGCCACGTCCCTACGGAATGTGGGTGATCATGGCTCTCCACTACTTCTTGTCTTTTATAGCTCTTAGAAAGGTTTCTCTTTTTACCAGTGCTCTCACTCCCTGTTCTGTCATCCATTTACGCAAGCTTATTTGTTCAGTTATTTGCTATTTTCTACTGCCACTCTTGCCTTCAGTATGTACTCCGAATGTTAGATTCTCCAAGCCCTCTTTCCTCATTGTGTCTCCTAGAAATTGCAACTGTCGCTCTCTGATTCTAAGTACAGTGTAACCCGGATATAAGAGAGTTGTCGGGGCCGGAGAAGAAGTCTCTTATATCCGGGTTTGGTCTATTTTGTTTAGGTAAGTATGGCTCTAATTTGGGACCAGAGAAAATCGCTCTTATATCCGGGTTTCTCTTATATCAGGGTCTATTATATCAGGGTATCTTATATCCGGGTCTCTTATATCCGGGTTACACTGTATTAGTGTCCTTTTTGTTTGTATTTAACTCAAAACTTTCTCGTTATTCACATATCCACGGCATGGGATTCTGAGCATCCTTCTGTAGAACTAAATCTCAGTTGTCTCAAGTCCCCTCCTCATCTGTGAGGAAATTGTTGAAGGAGTCATATCGGAAGACTCATATTACGTAACAGTTCAGTACTCTTTTCTTTATTTCTAACGAAATTTTCTGGTTGGTTCATAATTTGCTTAGCTTTTGGAAGACATCTTTTAATATTAAAATTCACCTCTGGATTTCGGGGATTCATTTCCCGTCTTTTGTTAAAATACTTCCCAGGTATTTAAATGTTCATACTTGTTTGGCTTTGGTATCTCCAGATTCGCAGCTCGCATTTCGGGCTGTTATTGACCAATTAAAATCAATTGACTGATTGTGCCACTGTTGTCTTATCACTCAATCAACTGCCTTGATTAAAATAACAAGAGTGTTTTTCTTTCTTTCTTTATAATTAAAATTCGATTATTACTCTGTGTATATCTATGAAAAGATCTTTTGCATAAACAAATGCAAGCAATTCAGTAACGTATATGAACTTAATATAACTCTTTAAGCTTATCCTCACATTACTTAAAGCCAATAAGTTTTACTATTTACTCGTTCTGAAATATTTGTTTGTTTAGATCAAATTTAATTAAAAACCGAGAGCTTTCTTAGGGCGTTATTTGCTTGCGTCGGCTTGTGAAAACTGCGACAAACAACACATTTCGCTAAATTTGATTTCGAATCGACATGTTACGACGGTTTTAGAAAGCCTAGCAGCGACAGGATTGCCTTATTTTACAAATCGGAACGATTTGTCTGTGCAAATTAATTCGAAGGGGTCGTAAAACGTTGCCATCAGATTTGCATTTTTCTATTTAATATTTCTGAACTTTGTAGATGGTGGGCGTTAACTATTTGCCCATAGTTGGGAACCTGACAGGTGCTACCACCCCGGGTTAGGGTGAATCTGGGAATGCCAGAAATTAAGAGGTGGTTCCGACGCTCCTCAAAACCTCCTGATCAGAGGCGTTTGCTTTTGGACGTAGTTTATCGTCGTACCCAGGATGGCTTGCTTTTGGATGTAGTTTATCGTTATACCCTGGACGGTGTGAGTGATTGTCGAACGTGTGGATGAAATTGATTTTATTAATCCCACGTGATTTTTCGTCGAGTTAGCGTATCTCTGCCATGATTAGACCGGGGGGGAGGTTCACACTAGTTTTTTTTAGCCGTGTAAATACATTTTATATCATGAACATTAGAGTATTATTTTGTTTCGATTTTAATTAACCCAGTCCACCACAAATACTGTACATATGGAATTAGGTAGGAATTGTTAGATGGTGTCTATGTAACGCAGTTTTGTGTAGATGAGATGTTTTGGTGAAAGGAACAATATACAAATGAGTGGGTCAGTGATTGAGGCGAGCTAAATTATAGATAAGAC
The DNA here is from genome assembly GCA_964036315.1 of Acanthosepion esculentum. Classification (NCBI taxonomy): domain Eukaryota; kingdom Metazoa; phylum Mollusca; class Cephalopoda; order Sepiida; family Sepiidae; genus Acanthosepion; species Acanthosepion esculentum. Next base: position 80,383,647 of record OZ038492.1, on the reverse strand, counting down.
AAGTGAAGACCAGCTTCCCATATCCACAATTTGCCCTTGGGGTTCATTTGTATATTCTACAATAACTTTCTGGCCTGAAGATTTCATACAAGCAAAAAAAACGTCAACATTCAACAGTTTATTTGCTGGTAATAATTTTTTACAAAGTATTTATGGTATTAAAACCTATTTTTACACTTTCATAGTGTTTTGACCTCAATTTGGGGGTCAACTATTTACCCATAGCTGGGACCCTAACAGATGCTACCATCCCGGGTCAGGGCGAACCTGGGAACACCAACAATTAAGGGGTGATTCCACGTTCCTCAAAACCTCTTGATCAGAGGCCTTGCCCTTAAATCTGACGTTCACATTTGTTTGTGAGGAGCAAAAATATGGCGGAGAAACAACAGCTTTATGTAAGAATTATATCGAAAATTTAAAAAAGAATGTCGTTTGTTTGTTTATCCTACTCTTAACAGCTTGCATTTCAAATTAAAATGAAACTATCTATAATATGAAGTATTTTATTATTATTTAACAAACACAGTTTAATTTTGTCTGAATTTCTTGGATGAAGAGTTAACATTATTTATACTTGTAGTGAACTACTCTACAGGGCAAAAAGTTACAGGGTTGCAAGCATTTTTTTTTAAACAGTCGATATAACAATAGAGAAAATGCCTCCAGGATGGAAACGGATTCGCATGTGTAAACTGTCTCAAAATGAAAAATAGCGGCTTCGCGGTTCACACATTTAAAACAGATCCTGGAGTCGGCTAGACTCTCACAAGAATCTCTTTTTACATATTTAAATGTTGGCTGTCAATGAGGATATAAAAAAAGTGCATAACGAGGCGACAGTTGAAGGGTGTGGAGAACGAGAATGAATGAATGAATGAGTGAGTGAGACGAGACGAGACGAGACGGAGACCGAGAACGAGAGACGGTAGGGAGTGCGCGGTCAGTAAATTGGTTGACTTAAAGAAACGGATTGCGGGAAGTGATTACAATTTAAAAACTACAATTTTACAAACTTTTCTCTACAATTCATTATTTATATTCAAACTGTTGTACTCATATTCGTTCTTTTTACCACAGCGTTTTCTTCGTTGTGCACTCCGGCCTTCCTCAGGTATATATCGATCTCTGTAACCTACAGGAAATTCCGAAATGAACCCTTTATTTAATCTACGAGTGTAGACTGTTCTCATTCCACTGCTCATGTCGAGAGATCTCGTCTAGTTCTTATTATTACTTAACATTGTTCAGTTACTGCTGAGTGCAAGTACACACTGCCCGACCCAAGGATCCATCCTTAGGTCGGGCAATGTGTAGTTCACAAACCAACGCTTTTACCCAGTAGGCCATTTTCCTAAATTTCTGGGATGAGGAGTAATTATTTACGCCTTTGCTGTTATTATCATCACATTTCGGCCATTGTTTCCTCTAGCCTTCTTCAGGTGTCTGATCTGGTTAACGTTCAGGAAATTTCGGATTGAGCCCTTTATTTAATCTACCGGGGCTAGACTGTTTTCATTCCGCTGTTAATGTCCAATGATATCGCATCTTGTTCATATGGATTAAGACGTCAGTTCTGGAATTTGGTGGCGTAGAAATTGAATATGTCTTCTCACTGGACACATTCAGCCTCTACAATGAAGCGACCCTGAAACAATTAGAGGTCCTTCCATGATTCATTATTGGCGTACACAATCTTAACATAGATATTCAGATGACACAGTTGATGGCAGATACGGAAAGGAAACTACAAGAACTCCTACGGAATGTAGTGAAGGAAGGCGAGAAGAGAGGACTGCACATCAATTGCAAGAAGACATAATGCATGGTTGTTAGCAAAAGAAACAGCCCAACATGCAAATTAAAAATTAGAGATACCAAAATCAAGCAAGTAAAAAAACAAAATATCTGAGAAGTACGACACTGAAATCGGAAGGCGCATTAGGATGCCTTCCAAAAGCTAAGCAAAGTATTAAGAAACCGGAAATTTTCGTTAGAAACAAAGAAGAGAGTACTGAAGTGTTGTGTAACACTAGTCCTCCTATATGGCAGTGAATGCTAGTCAATCTCCGCACAGATGATGAAGAGACGTGAAGCAACAGAAATGTGGTTTTACAGAAGGCTGATCAGAATACTATGGACCGAACATGTGAGAAACGATGAAAAACGAAAATAGGGCATTTCTACAACATCAGGAGGATATAGTTGAAATTTCTAGGGCGCATAATGAGGAATGAGGGCTTAGAGAATCTGATACTCACAGGACAGAGTGAAGGCAAGAATGACGGGGGAAAACAACGCATAACTTGCTTAGCGAGCTTGAGGAAAAGGATGGCGGAACAAGCTTTAGGAGAGATAAGAAAAAAAAGACAAAATTTGTTAAAAACTACAGAAGACAGGAAATAGTGGAGATCCATGATCCCCAACGTCCGTAAGGGACACGGTCCAAGAAGTAATTTTGAGTTCAGTCCATTAAGCAGGTAGTACAGAATCGGACACAGTGGGAACGGTAACTGAGCAATGCTAAAAACAACAGCGGGAACAGTGGAACGAGAACAATTAACCCCTATAGATTAAATAACGGGTTCGGTTCGAAATTCACTGAAGGTTACCCGGATCGACAGACACCTGAAGAAGGTCGGAGAGTACGACGACCTGAATGTTGTGACGATAGTAACAGAAATGGGGACATTACTCCGAATGTAAATACTGTCAGTTTAGCTAAGCACAACGCTGGCGCACACAGTTAGTATCGAACTCACTTACTCGGTCCTAATGGTCGTTGTTACACCCATTTCGTACCGTCCTATTATTTACAACATGTAGCTTAGTTTTGGCACACGGATACAAGTATAGGCCACTCGGTGAGGATCAAACTGACTTCTAATGATGTATAAGCCCATCTTACTAACCATTACACTACGATGAGTCTGATAAGCTTAGCTTGCTTTGGCACAGAGCCACAGGTACCGGGCACTCAGTGAGGGCCGAACTCTCTACTCAGTAGACAGGGTCAATCGAACTAGACTGCTAAATATTATTCCAACCAGAGACACATGTTTTTTTTTTCTTCTTGTTGCTTTTTTTTCCTTAATTAACCAAATATTTTCTTCTCGCTGGAAACTTGCGTTTTTCACGCCATCATATTGTCTCACCACCCAATTAAAATACACTCGTGTAAAAGTCATAGTTCAGATGAAAAAGGCTGCAAAGCAATATTAGGTTTGTTTTGTTTTACGGCATATCAAACTTAATGGGTTATTTAATACCGACAAAATTTTTATTGCTGCTAATATTTTTTTTTCAAAAAGTATTTTTTGTAATATTTCTTCCCCCAAAATATTACTGGTAATAATTTTTTCTTCAAAAATTTATTGCTCGTAATAATTTGTTTACAAAAATGTTTTCCTGGTATTAAAAACATTTTTTATACGTTTTGACCCCAGTTTGGGGGTTAACTATTTGCCCATAGCTGGGACCCTAACAGAGTGGACCTGGGAACACCGGCAATTATGAGGTGGTTCCACGCTCCTCAAAACCTCTTAATCAGAGGCCTTGCTGTCGTTTATCGTCTTATCCAGGACGCGCGATATAAGGCAGCAAATTTCCATTATATACTCTGGTTTGTGGAATATCACAAAGGACGTATTAGGTATAATTTACTGATACAAGTTATCTCCCCTGAGCATGACCAAATAAATGAAAGCAATATATCTCCGTGAATTGAATAATGGTTTCGGTTCTAGATTCCCAGAAATTTAAAAACTAGGAAATAGAACTGAAGAAAATCTGGGTATACCTCGGCTGAAATGTTGTGAAATTGATAAATAAACAAGATGATAAAACTATTTTCTATCTGAATTTCTGGGATGAGTTATCATTATATACACTATTTATATGTGGACTATATTCCATATGTTTGCTATCTCAACGTTTTAGCCGTAGTACCCACCGATCTTCATCAGGTGTATGTCGATCCATGTAACCTACATGCAATTCCGAACCTTTTAGGAAGTCTACCCAGGGTAGACTTCTTATTTTTAAGAACTAAAAGAGAGATCTGCGAACAGATAGATTGAAACAATGTTTAAGTTTCTTTTAAAAAAAAAGTATAAAAACGTCTTCATGTAAAAAAAAAAACAATATATCTGTAACTGGCATGAAATATATAGTAATTTACTAAACATAGCTTAGATGTGGCACAAGGCCGAAAGTAGGGAGCACCCAGTGAGGATCGAACTCACTAATCATTCGTAACTGATCTAGCGCTGGTTTGAAAATATATAGAGAGAAATACAAATTTCGTTAGCTGGTAAGTAAATAATTAAACAGTTTTAATATTTACAAGTCGTTTTTTAAACGAAGCAAACTTTATATCAATGTCCTCATCTTTGTTGTTCTTATCACAACGTTTCGGACTTCATCAGGTGTATATCGATCTGGGAAACCTACAGGGAATTCCAGTCTGAATCCTATATTTTATTAATGAGGATCAAACTCACTTCCAATGATTTATAAGCCCAGCTTGCTAACCATTACACTACGATGAGTTTAATCACCAATAAGCTTAGCTTACTTTGGCACAGGTCCACAGGTACCGAGCACTCACTGAGGGCCGAATTCACTCCTCAGTAGATAGGGTCAATCAGACTAGACTGCTAAATATTACTCTAACTAGAGACATGTTTTTTCTTCTTGTTGCTTTTTTTTCCTTAATTAACTTTCTTCTCCCTGAAAACTTGCGTTTTTCACGCCATCATATTGTCTCACCACCCAATTAAAATACACTTGTGTAAAAGTCATATTAGGTTTGGTTTGGTCTAGTTTTGGTTTGGTTTGGTTTGGTTTGGTTTGGTTTGATTTACGGCATTACCTTAATGTTTAACAATGTTTAAGTTTCTTTAAAAAAAAAATGTAAAAACCTCTTCATGTAAAAAAAAACAATATATCTGTAACTGACATGAAATATATAGTGATTTACTAAACATAGCTTAGATGTGGCACAAGGCCAAAAGTAGGGAGCACCCAGTAAGGATCGAACCCACTAATCATTCGTAACTGATCGAGCGCTGGTTTGAAAATATAGAGAGAAATACAAATTTTGTTAGCTGGTAAGTAAATAATTAAACAGTTTTAATATTTACAAGTCGTTTTTTATACTAAATAAACTTCATATTAATGCCAAGATTTTTATTGCTGGTAATATTTTTTTTCAAAAAGTATTTTTTGTAATATTTTTCCAAAAACTTATTGCTTGTAATAATGTATTGCTGGTAATATTTTTATTATTATTGCTCGTAATAATTTTTTACAAAAATTCTTTGCTGGTATTAAAATCTATTTTTACCGTTTTGACCCCCAGTTCGGGGGATTAACTATTCGCCCCTAGCTGGAACCGTAACAGGAGGGATCAAACTCACCTTTAATGATTTATAAGCCCAGCTTGCTAACTATTACACCACGATGAGTTTCATCATCAATAGCTTACTTTGGCCCAAGGCCATATCAGGCAGTCAGTGAGAGGAAAACTCTTTATTCAGTAGTCATGATCAATCAGACTAGATCGCTGACCATCACCGCAACCAGAGACAACTGTTTGTTCTTGTTTTAATGATGGGAAGGGACTCTTCTCATTTTGGATATTTCGTTTAGTTCTTACTTTCAGTACTGCTCAGTAATTTGCACTGAGCCCAAGTACACACTGCCCGGCCCTGGGATTGAACTCACAATTACTATATAACTAAATTTAAGAACCAACGCTTTAATTCATGTGTCTATTATACCGTGGATAATCTTTGTGGTTTTACCCGGATGGACATACATCTGATGATGGCCGGTGTCCAAGTACATACTGCCCGGCCCAGGGATTGAACTCACAATTACTTTCTAACCAAATTCACGAATCACCGCTCTAATACCTTAGGCTATCGTCTGAGAAAACTACTCCGTGTCATAATGATAATTCCTCGTCTGAAAAAAAAAAGTTACAGGTAAATTTTAGTCGCTTTTTGTAGTTTCTTGGTAAAAGTTTTATGTCTTTACAATCATTTAAGTCTTCCTTATCTCTTCGTGACTTACTTAGACAACCTGATCTCGCTCTTTATTCGGATGCCACGCTGATCCGTCGCCAAGGAGGACTTGGGGGTGTAGCAACCAGAAAATTACTTGCAAACACCTCCCCGATTATATGGTGTGAACTTTTTAGTGTAATAATCCTTAAAAGCAACCCTCCTCTCAAAACCCTGTGACGACGGTGTAGCGGTTTGCGTGACAAGCCTGGTCGGCTATTGCTAATCAGTGGAGAGCTAATTCCTAACTAAATAACTAGGTAGCTAAATAACCAAACAGTGGTTGCACTGTCTAAAACTTAGTGTACCCTAACCATTTTTATGACCGATATATTCTACGGCCTCCTTCAGTTATACCATACTGAAATAAGGCGAAAGATTTTTTTTTCTTTTCAGTTATTCGAATAACACTTGGAATGATTAGGATGTTCCTCACATTTATAACCGATATCTTCCATTTCTGTTATGCAAACACAGATTCGGATTTCCATGCAGCCTCCAGGATTAAAGCTATTTGTTTTCGGAAGGTATAATCCTGTTGCTACGTTTTTAATTTGACCCCTTTTTTTGAACTCCCTGAAACGTTACGAACAGTAATATTTATCGACCGGAAAAATTGAAAAACAAAGAAAAAAAAAGCTGAAATAAATCTTCAGAGACGTTTCGACTTGAACTCACTCTGTAAACCATTGTGGTTTCTCATCTTCAGCACGGATGCTCATTTTCAACCACGCCCGTCTAAGACCCATGTGTGTTTCGTCAACACCCACAGAGCCTACTCCTTGATTACATATTTTGCTGTAGAGTAGGACTCCAGCGTACTTCCTGCTCTTCCCTACTACTGTGACTAACGACTGCTCCTATTTATAAATATAGCAAGTAGCCTCATTAGAGTAGGATTTGAGGAGTAGTTGAATTACTCAAGTTTTTCCATCCGCTGTATGAGTATATAATAAACCTCTTCTTTGTTTTCCCTACCTAGTCTTCTGTTCCTTCGATACTCTCTCTAAATACGGCCTTCTTAATTCTCAGATATTTTAAACAAAGACAATATTACACCAATTTTAAATTCAGATTTATCTTTCTCTTGTATTGGTTGTCAACCACGGCTACTGTTATGGGTCCTTACCTATAACTACAAAATGAACTCTTCCTAACACTATGTATACTACGCCTCTCAAGAGAGAGAGGGACGAATCGAGTCGAGCCGATAGTAGTTCACTCCAAACCAGACTGACAGTCATACTAACACCTTCCACATCTTGTATTATTATTCCGTGTAAATATATCTTCGTTATTTCTACTCTTGTGTTCGTGTTGTTCTTCCTTGGTCCTAACCTGCACCATAACAGCCACAGAGCTAGGTCTGACCTGCTATTAAACTCATAGCTGGGGTAGAATAGACGAATTTATAACTTTCCCAAGGGTATTTCTGCAAAAGTGAATATAATGATCTCGATCGGGATTCGAAACCGGTTCGCCGATTTCTTGTTCCACAGATTTAGCCATAACAGCAACTATACATCCACAGAAGGAATGCAACTCACGATAAACAGTGAATATTTTTAAAGCTGCTCTATGTCAGGAAATTTATAGTCAGCGCGCCTTAAACAATGGACAATAGTTTGAATAACAACAATAATAATAATAATAATAATGATAATAATTTATGTTCAAAAGCCTTCTCTTACAGCTGATGCAATGTTTGCCTTGGCTTTGTTGTTGTTCCCTGTATTGCATTGTCCACTGTTATCGCTTTCCCAAATATTTTCTTAAGTTCAAAAAAGCAAAAATTAAATGTTAATTTTCAACAAACATTTTTTCGGCTACAAAAAGATCTAAAATTAGGTTAAGATCTGTTTGTTTTGATAAGGGAAATCCCTACCAAAGAATAATAATGGGGAGCAGGAGGAGGAAGAGGCGAAATTAAGCAGTAGAAGAATAAGAAGAAATCTAATAAATTAGAAAAAGAAGGAGACAACAAAGACAAAAAAATAGGAAGTAAGAAGGAATATGATGAAAATGTAGAAGGCAAGAAAAAAGAATGAAGAAAGGGGAGAGGAAGAGAAAGAGGAAAAGAAAAGTAACAATCAGAAGAAAAGGGAAAAAACGGAATGTTCAGACGGAGAGAAAAATGGCAAGGAGATAAAAAGAAATTAATAGAGGAGAATGGAAAAGAAGAAAGAAAGCGAGAAAAAAAGAGGCGAAGGAGAAAAGACAAAGGAAAATCAGAAGACAAACAGAAGGGAGTGAAAAACGAGAAGGTAAAAAGAAGAGAGAGAAAAAGAAGGAAAGCGAAAAGACAAAATGAAAGAGCGAAAAACGAAGAGGAAAAATACAAAAGAAGAAGAAGAAGAAAAGCCAGGGTAACAAGAGGTAAAAATAAGTGGAAGACAAGAAGAAGAAATCAAGAAGAAAAGGATATTAATGGAAATAAGATGAAAAAGGAACAAAGAAAAGAAGGTAAAGAAAAAAAGGGGGAAATTGGAATAAGAGAAAATAAAGTCAAGGAAAATAAAATAAAAAAAGAAATAGAAAGACTAAAAAGAAAAACCAGAAAATAAGAAGAAAAAGAAAAGCAAGAAGAAAAACAAGCAAAAAAAAGAGAATCCACGGTAAAACAAGAAAAAGAAAGAAAATAACGAGACAAGAGAGAGAGAGAGAGAAACAAGAAAACTAAGACGAAAAAAAGAAAAGGAACAAAAACAAATGAAAGACGATAGGAGGAAATTCAAGGCAAAAAGAAAAAGTAAAAAGAAAAAAAGGAAAGAACAACAAAAAAGGAAAAGAAAAAACACGAAAAAGGCAAGAAGAGAAAGAAAAACTAGAAAAACAAAGATGGAAACAAAGAAAAAGAACAAAAACAAATAAAAGATACCAGGAGGAAAATTAAGGAGAACAGAAGAAGTAAAAAGAAAGAAAAAGAAGGAAAGAAAAACAAGAAAAAGGCAAGAAGAGAAAGAAGAATAAAAGTAAAGCGAAAACAGTGAGGAGAAACGAAGTGAGGACGCTATGAATACATACGGAATAACGAGCGGAAATCAAGAAGAAAAACAGAGAGAAAAAGAAAATGAATAACAAGTAAAACAAAAACAAGACAAAAACAAGGAAAAACAGAAAAAGAACAGAAAAAGAAACGAAAGACATCAGAAAGAAAAAACAAAGTTTAGATAAACAAGAACAACAAAAAGAGAACGAGGAAAGGAAAAAAAGAAAACGTAAAAATATAATTAACTGTAAAAGAACGACAATTTGCTATAAAACAGAATACAGTAACAGATAACCCAATGTTAGAGTTCCGTATAGGTGTGAATAATCAAGAGTGGTCTCCCCTTGTTTTGTTACTCTCCTCTTTGAAAGATCTATTTCTCTTTACTGGGACTATAAAAGGACACTATACGCGAACCTTGTATTCTCAGTTGAATAAAACTTTCTTAAAGCCTACACCTGCGTACTTACATAGGAGGCGTCAAAATCGAGGAATTGCAGAATTTAAAAAAAGAGAAAGACTATATAGGAAAAGGTGCTGAAAAGTTCTGAGTCCCACGTACTTCCTTAAATCAGTACTCTGATGCTTAGTCAGTAGGGTACTGATTTTGAAAAATTAGTGAAGTCTAGAACATTTTAGCACCGCCTCTTTTAAAAATTAATAAAGAAAATACACTCTTCGTCCAGGACAAAGCTGACTTTAATGTTTCTAATCACTGCTCGGGTCTGGACAAAGGCAGATGTTAAAGACATTCCATATCAAGTATATCGTTTCCCCATAACACGATCAGCGCTACACCTATTTTTATTCTTCTCCAAATAGTCGCTACCTTCCTGTACTTGTAAAATCTGTGACACTGGTAAATAAGAAAAATAAAGAAGCAAAAAAAAATACTCTAAAAAAAACAAAAGAAAAAATAACCTACAATAATAACAACAATAACAAGAGGGAAGTCGGGTCTAAACGTAAACAATATTTGACAATGACAAAAACAACGCTGACAACAAAAACAATAACAAAAAATAGTTTAATGGGAGGATGCGAGCTCCCCCACCAGCGCCATCCCCCGTCTTCTTGAACCACTGCTCGCTGCAACCCCCACACCCCATAATACAATATCAAAAACAAGTTCAGATTCTTCTTACATCCTTCGTTAAGAGCTCCATTCAATTAAGATCGAGTTCTCTATTTGCTGTTTTCCCGCCATGCCCCAGGGAGTACCAGACTACAGCATTCACCTTTTTTCTTAGTTAACCTTTCTCCGTTCTATCAACTCTCTCAAAAAATTTAGCCATTTCTTTTCAGAATATATATATAGAGAGAGACAGACAGAGACAGATAGATAGATATAGATATAGATATATGCATGTGTGTGTGTATGTGTGCGTGCGTGTGTGTGTGCGTGTCAAAGACAGAAAGCAGTATATCTTGGCTGCTCACATATCTTTGAGAAGAAGACTATGAATTTTTTTTATTGTTTAACTTTTCTTAAATCAATCTCTATCTTCATCTCACTTCCACATTTTTTTCTCTCTCTCTCTTTCATCCCGTCTCCTTCTTTTTTCTTTCTTTCATTTCTTTCTTTTATATACTTTCTTTCCTTCTTTATTTAATTTATATATATCTATCTATCTATCTATCTATCTCATTCTTTTTTATTTCTATCTATCTATCTATGCATCTATCTCAGACTGTTCATTATCAATCTCTCAGTCTGTTCACTATCTATCTATCTATCTATCTATTTATCTATGTCAGTCGTTTTCATTTCTATCTATCTATCTAATTTTTACTCCCTTTTTCTTCCTCTTTCTTTATAAAAAAATGGCTGCTCAAAAACTTTCAAGAAGGGGTTAAAAAAATCTTTCTTCCGACTCTCTCTCTCTCTCTCTCACACACACACACACACACACACACTCGCTCTTCACTCATCTATCAATCTATGTAAATTCCTATGACTCTTCCCCTTTCTTGATAAGAATGACTGCTGAAAAGTTCTCAGCTCGACCGACATTGACTTGCATTTCCGTTGCACGTTGCTAGCATGCTATTCTGCGTTCTGATTTATCGGATTCGATTTCAAACAAAATGTGACAAAATCAAACCAATGCGCCATATTAAACACTTTCGACTTTCTTTCATTTACTTTACTGTTTGACGTCCTGAAGATGACTCAAATGAGTCGAAACATTGAACATAACATTAATTTCAGACATATTTTTACATCCAATATACGAGAAATCATATCAAAGAAAAACATGTGCTCTCCTACTGGATTTGAACCTGCGTCCTCCTTAATCATCGAAGCGCTTCGTGGCCGAGGCGATCTATGGCACGTAGGATCTAACGACGGTTTCTTATGCATAGGGGTCAAAGGTTCGAATCCTGCCGGTGATATATTTTTTCAGGCCGGTAGACGAAAATAAAAAAAATATACTTTTATTTTTCTTATCTGATTCATTTTTATATATTTTATATATATTGATGCATAATAAATCCTTTTTATGTTGTATCTGTTGTTGAGCAATATTTTTTAAACTCCATATTTCCAAGATATGGTCAGATTAACTGCTTAGCTGGATAATCCGTTTATCTTATGTGAAAAGGTTAAATTACAAAATAACAACAGAGCACAACGGACACACTTATTAAACACTTATTAATCACTTATTAAACACTTATTAATCACTTATTAAACACTTATTAGTCACTTATTAATTATTTATTAAACACTTATTAGTCATTTATTAGTCACTTATTAAACACTTATTATTCACTCATTAAACACTTATTAATCATTTATTAGTCACTTATTAAACACTTATTAATCACTTATTAAACACTTATTAGTCACTTATTAATTATTTATTAAAGACTTATTAGTCATTTATTAGTCACTTATTATTCACTCGTTAAACATTTATTAAGGATTAATAAGTGTTTAATTAGTCACCTATTAAACACTTATTAATCACTTATTAAACACTTATTAAACACTTATTAGTCACTCATTAATTATTTTTTAAACACTTATGAGTCATTTATTAGTCACTTATTAAACACATATTCTTCGCTCATTAAACACTTATTAATCATTTGTTAGTCACTTATTAAACACCTATTAGTCACTTATTAAACACTTATTAGTTACTTATTAAACACTTATTAAATACCTGCTATGCCTTTTAAACTACGATAAATTATAATTAAATAATTAATGAAACAATTAAACAATTACTCAACAAATTAGGTTAATTATTAAACACTTATTAAACACTTATTAAACACCTGCAATATCGAAGTATATTAAAAACACTTGCTGCTAAGTACGATAATATTGCAGTAAAAGACAATGAATAAATAAACTTTTTAATAACCGTTTTCTTTTAATATCTTTTTGTTGTTTGTTATTTTAACAGAAACATATAACTAATATCATGGTTTCAATTTAATTTTTATAATTAACACGTGTTTAAGTTTAAGTTTTAAGGTTTTAAAAACCTATAATTAATACTGATTTTTTAGAAACCTGCAATACCTTTTTTTATTTTTATAAGCCTATAATTAACATCGTAATTTTATTTTACTCTTCGTAATTATTAACAGATTTTACGGATAGAATTAATGGCCTATAGGCATAAACTTAAATAACGGACTTTTATACACCTCTATGACTGGGTAAACCTATAATTACAATGTATATTTTATTATTATTTTTATATTAATTTTTTCTTTTCTTTTTTCAATCATTTCACCTCAAGAAAGACAGTATATCCACTAAAAGGCTAAGAGGTTACTGAGTGTTAGGGAATATTTTTAAAAAAACTACTATTAAAGTGAGATGACAATGAAAGAACAAGAATTAGCAAGACAGAAGATAACAATTTACATTACATTTAAATTTTTTAAAATCTAGGTTGATTGGGAAGCCGGAAGAGAGCTCCACAAGCAAGAAGTGCGATAGAAGAATCTGCTAGCATAGAACTTACGGTTACATCTTGCCATTTCAACTGTAAAATGATGAGACCTTGTTACCAATCTAGGTAACATAGGAAAGAGTAAAGTTCATCAGAACAGTTACCATGAAAATATTTATAGAAGAGGCACAGGGAAGCTACGTTACGGCGGTAAGAAAAGAACAGAGGCCGAGATGCCAGGTCAGGACCAATAACATTGTTGATTCTTTGGATTTTATCAAGGATCTCTAAATATATAACAGGAGCACCAGACCAGATGTGCCAGTAATATTCAAAGCAAGGACGAATGGTAGACTTATAACTATGTAAGATACATTCTGACAATAATTTCTTTTATCACGACATAGTGAACCAATTTTCTTAGCTGCGGATTTAGCAAGTGATTCAATATAATCTTCCCACTTCATGTCAGCGGCAAACATTAACCCGAGAAGCGGCAACGAGTCTCTCTCCTGGAGGTTAGCATCAGCCATTCCGATGGAAGGTAAAAAGGGTTCGCTCAGATTATTAAAGGCGAGTAGTTTCGTTTTTGAAACTATATTTAATACCAGGTTTTTAGTTTTTATTTTTGCAATTAATATCGGGTTTGACTGTGAAAATTATTGGGTTATATGTTTGGTTTGGTTTGGTTTGGAAGAAGGCCGGAGCGTACAACGGCCGAAACGTTGTAATAAATATGGCGACAAAGATGAAGACAATAGTCCGAATAATGTAAATAATTTACATAATACCTCATCTCAGAAATATAGACAGATACTGAAGATTTTTACGCTAGACTCGTATGAATAGAATATTTATTCTCTTGTAAGAAATCGGTTTTGTAGATTAAGTTTCATTGACGTATTTTTGTAAAGAGGATATTTGTCAAGGGTCTTGTTTCATTGATGTATTTTTGGATATACAGTTTGTAGAGAAATTGATTTTATTAGTTTGGTTTGTTTTGTTTTATCTAGAAAAAAATGTTTATTTTCAGTGTCTATACGCATTGTGAAATAAGACTACTTTGCTTAAGCACTGAACCTACGACTTCCAAGCCGTCATACAAAGTAGACAAAATGAACTGGTGTTTTCATCTCTAGAGAAATAATTGACCACTAAGGTTTTTTTTAATCGCTTGGAAAAACGTAGTCTTATATAAATGAAAGGATGAAACAATCCTTAATCATATCCGGACGAAATCAAAGGTTCCATTAATAATTTGCTGAAGATTACCGGATGGATGTAATGCACATCTGAAGAAGGTCGGCGGGCAACGGGTCGAAACGTTTTTGAGAAAAACAAAGACACGAATGCGAATCCGAAAGAATAATTGCATTAACATTCTTTTATGCCAATGCACTTATTTCTTTCACGATCTTCGCTTTTTTTTTAATTTCTACTAACGCAAAAATCATTGCATTCATCGACGATCTTCACTTTTAACATTGTTTGTCTAAAGGCTCTCTCCCTTCCTCCTTTTGTCACATCTCTTTTTCTTTCTCTGACTAGTGTCCTCTTTCTTTATCCATCTATCTCCTTGCTTTTATCTCTCTCTCTATCTCTCTCTCTCTCTCTCTCTCTCTCTATATATATATATATATATATATATATATATATATATATATATATATATATATATCCATCAGCCTATCTTCTCTCTCTTTGTTCATCTACTTACCTCCCAAGCATATTTCTAACTTTCTTTCTTTTTCTTCTTTCTTTCCTTTCTTTCTTTCTTTTTTATTTCTTACTTTCTTTCGTTGTTCCCAATCCACAATCTCCCTCTTCTTTCTTTCTTTCTTTCTTTCTTTCTTTCTTTCTTTCTTTCTGTTCACCAATTCACAACTTACCCCTTTTTTTCATTTTATTTGCCTTCTTTCTGAAGTAACAATTTAACTTTTCTTGATGGTTTTCCCTTTCCCTCCTCACTTTTTCTTTCTTTCTTTCTTTCTTTCTTTCTTTCTTTCTTTCTTTTCCCAATCCACCATCTGCCTCCTTACTTTTTCCTTCTTTCTTTTCTTAAGTAACAATGTCTCCTTCCTTGATGTCGTTCGTTTCCTTTCTTTTTATCTTTACTCAATTCAAAATTTAATTCTCTTGATTGCCTTCTCTTTCTTTCCTTCTTTCCTGCTTTCTTCCTTGTTTTCTTTCTTTTTCCAGTCCTCAACTTGCGCTTCTCTTTCGCTTTATTTTCCTTCTTTCTTAAGTAACAATTCTTTTCCCTTCTCTTTTCACTCTCTCTCTCTCTCTCTTACTTTCTGTTCCCAAACCACAATCTAACTTTTCTTTCTTCTTTCCTTCTTTCTTTTATTTAGTAACAATGTTGTCTTTCTTGATGCCCCTCATTTTTTTTCTTTTTATATTTTCTTAGTTCAAAATTTCATGGCTTTTTCTTGCTTTCTTTTTTCTTTTTTCTTTCTCTCTCTTCTCTTGTCCTTTTCTTTCGTTTTATTTTCCTACTTTCTTAAGTAACACTGTGTCTTTTCTTAATGGTTTTCGCTTTTTCTCTTTTCCTCTCTCTCTTTCTCTACCCCCTCTCTCTCTGTCTCTTTCTTACCGTCTTTCTTTTCTCAAGTAATAATGTACCCTTTCTTGATGGTTTTCGCTTTCTTTCTTTCGTCACTTCTTTCTTTCTTAATTCACAGTTTCCCTTTTTTGATTGCCTTCTTTCTTTCTTTCTTTCTTTCTTTCATCTTTCCCCTTCCCACCTTCTCTCTTAATATTTTCAGCTCTCTTCATTTTAAGTCCGTTTTCTCTTTCTTTTCTTTTATGTTGTTGTTTTTTTCCTTTTCACTCGCCCTACTCTCTCTGATCTGCCCCCATCCTGCTGCTCAATCACCAACCGACCCCGGCATCTCGATCACCTCCACCAATTCCCATCATCTCCCGCGCTCCACATTCCGGCTCGTCGGTTCCTCTTTCCGTCCGTCAATTCCATGTCACCACTCTTTGTCTTCAAGGAACTGTAAACATGTTTTTAAGAGAAAAACGCGCGACACAAATGTGATCGAACCGATCCCGATTTGATCGGAAAGAACTTGGCAAGCCGCTTATCGATGGAGGCCATTACGGGTCAGTTATCATGTCGGCTGAGTCCGAAATAATTCGGTAGAAAAGCTTCCAATGTTATCCATATATAACACAATTATTATCATTATTATTTATTTATTTATTTATTTATTAGGCGTGTGCAAATGTTACCAGCGAATAAATTGTTTTTTTACCTGTGTATTCAGTCTCTAGAAATAGCGCCGGGAATTTACACACACATCTCTCTCACTCTCTCTCTCTCTCTCTCTCTCTCTCTATATATATATATATATATATATATATATATATATATATATATATATATATATATATATATCCCTGGCGCCATTTCCTTATATATATATATATATATATATATATCTATATATATATCCCTGGCGCCATTTCCTTATATATATATATATATATATATATATATATATATATATATATATATCCCTGGCGCCATTTCCTTATATATATATATATATATATATATAGATATATATATATATCCCTGGCGGCATTTCCTTATATATATATATATATATATATATATATATATATATATATATATATCCCTGGCGCCATTTCCTTATATATATATATATATATATATATATATATATATAGATAGATAGATAGATAGATAGATAGATATCCCTGGCGCCATTTCCTCATATATATATATATATATATATATATATATATATAGATAGATAGATAGATAGATAGATAGATAGATATCCCTGGCGCCATTTCCTCATATATATATATATATATATATATATATATATATATATATATATATATATATATATATCCCTGGCGCCATTTCCTTATGTATATATATATATATATATATATATATATATATATATATATATATATATATATGTATATCCCTGGCGCCATTTCCTTACATATATATATATATATATTTATATATATATATATATATATATATATATATATATATATATATATATATATATCCCTGGCGCCATTTCCTTACATATATATATATATATATATATATATATATATGTGTGTGTGTGTGTGTGTGTGTGTGTGTGTGTGTGTCGCCAAAAGAGAAAGAACAGATGGAGTAAAAAGCCACAGTTTGTAGCATTTATTTTTTAAAAAGCGCTCAATACAAAGTAGCGCAAAATATTATATTTTTTTTATTATAATAAATTACAATAAAAACATTTTACATCGCTACACAAGAACTTTCATGTTTCGATACTAAGCTGCTACCTCTTCAGACGATGGTAGGTAAGTAATGATAAAAATGATTTATTGGTGAAATTTTAAAAAAAAATAACTTTACTTCATTTCTTAAGTAAAGGGAGACATTAGGTCAGAATTAAAATATACTTATGGGTATGTCTAGACTAACCAATGAACGCCAGATCTACGTTTAAATATAAAAATAAGGGTGGACGTGTGTGAGTTATTATTACATGTCAAGAAAACGGATGCTTAGACATGTCATTCAACATTACTAAGGAACAATTTCAAAAATATTATTGTTGGAAGCAAGTATGATTTAACGATTTGTTCAAGTAGACATAAATTTATCAGAAACGGATTTTAAAGAAATAATAATTTTTAATATTCTCAGGAAGCTTCTTAAAGGGGCCAATAGGTAAAATTCAAAATGTGGAAACGCCTATATAGTTTGTTAATTATACTAAATAGACAGAAATCTTGGCAATATTATAGTTGAATAAATCAAATGAATGTTGGGTGGACCATTATATACTAATAAAATAATGTTATATACAAATAATACGTATAATTTATGAAAAAAAAATTAACTATATTTTAAGGTAAAAGGTAGACAATGGCGACAAAGCACCGTTAATTCATTTCTTTGGTTTAACAGGATTTTAGTGTTACGTAACTTTATAATATGTAACTTTTCTTGTAAACATAGTGACATGGATCTGTAAGGATTTACAGGTTCTAGTTATTTTTAATATTTTCCATTTTATCGTAGGAGTTTTGCTAACTACTTTTAAGTGCCAAAATATATATATATATATATATATATATATATATATATATATATATATATATATATATTATATATATATATATATATATAATGGTAAAATATAGTTTTAAAGTATACTATATTTCTGGGTTAATGTGCTCAATATCAGGGATAGAATGTATGTAAATATAAAGGTTGAATTCAACACCCACAGACGACAGTCTGTTTTATGCTTATACGCAACTGTCATGCCTGACGATTGCGTATAAGCATGAAACAGACTGTCACCTCTGGGTGTTGACTTCAATATCCATTTTTGTATATATATAGATAGATAGATAGATAATGAACATACTGAGATAGATAGATAGATAGATAGATAGATAGATAGATAGATAGATAGATAGATAGATAGATAGATAATTTCAGTCGCTATCCCTGTTTTGTTTTATTGGGGTTTTTTTTTTCTTAAACAGGGAAATTAATAACAACCGGCCTAGATTTAGAAGTCCTTCTAAACAAAGAATTTGCCTCTGACAAGAAGCGAACCTATATTCACTTTTTTTATCAGAAGAACCGTTTCGATAGCCTAAACGTGCCTTCACCAATAGTGATCGCGGAAGCATCCTCTTGGGAGTCGGTCTTTCATTAAAGTTACATTCGGAATGGGGGACGAGGATGCGTTTAAAAATATTTTACTTCAAATACATTTTGAGCAACATTACTCATCACTTTTCTCTATTATTTTTGTTGCCTTTCTTTCCTTTTTCCTTTTTTTTTTTTTTTAACACAGATATATTTTCATGGAAAGACCAAATATTTTTAAATAAATTTTGATCATAATTTTCACCGGGAAAACATCGTCTTAATAAAAATAAAAGAATTAAAAATGGTTGTAATTAATTCAGACGAAGATGCATTGAAAGTGCCATGATCTACGCATTTCTTTCTCTCTCTTCTTTTGTCCTTTTCTTTCGTTTCATCTTCCTACTTTCTGAAGTAACATTGTTTCTTTTCTTTATGGTTTTCGCTTTTTCTCTTTTCCTTTCTCTCTCTTTCTCCCCCCTCTCTCTCTTTCTTTCTTTCTTTCCGTCTTTCTTTTCTTAAGTAATAATGTACCCTTTCTTGATGGTTTTCGCTTTCTTTCTTTCTTTCTTTCTTCACTTCTTTCTTTCTTAATTCACAGTTTCCCTTTTTTGATTGCCTTCTTTCTTTCCATGTTTCGGGCAGTTTCAAAAATAAAAATAAAATATATGACGGGACTGAAACAATATTAGATACGTAATCCTTAAAATAAAGAAAAATAAAAACTGAGTTGAAAGTAGTTAGAACTTATTTATAAAATGATGCATACACATACACACGCACGCATGCACGAACACACACACACACACATATATATATATATATATATATATATATAAGTTAATAGTCAGAGTTGAATCAGATCAGGAAACAGTAGTATTAAAAAGTGCTCAATATACGTGTGAAAAAAACATGTAGAGATTTTACTTTTAAAAATCAGGAGGTAAATTGAATACGCTACCTTGGTTTCAACCTTACGATATGATCAGGCGAATTTATCAAATGACCTCTTAACGCTTTATTTTTTTAAAACTAATGAACGCTATATTATTATTTTCAAAAATAAATAAACAACGTTGAGTGTAATAGAAAGAGAGGGAGACAATATATAACGTCTGTTATAATATGTTTCGTGTACGAATTGGTGTCATCATAAAAAATAGTCTTATTTCAACATACTGAAATTTGTGGAACATGAAATGAACTTATAATTAGTCAATATTCCACCGAAAACTTCGTAATCACAATTTTATCGTGGAATATGCTGAACTAATGAAATGGGGAAAAGAATTCAGTCAAACAAAGATATATTGAAAGTGCCATGATCTATGAAAAACCTAGACGACCAGACTGTTTTAATTCATCGCCTGTTACAGCTAACAGGAGATTCGAGGAATTATGATCCTCAATAAGACCTACAGGCTTTATTTGCTCAAAGCCATTTTTAACCATTGATCTTAGAAAGCGGTTGTATACAGCTGACACTGAACGGGTGTGGCACTATGCATGCGATCTGACGAGGCGAGTTTTCAGATTAATGTTTTGGTTTTGTAGCAATTTGCAGTATTGTGTGAAACTATCCCTAGCACAGCCTATTCTTTTATTAATTTAATTATGCCATTTCTGCTTTCATTTCAATTCCAGATCATAGTTTCTCTTTTGGAATGGTTTATCATCTGTACATTGGTCACAGGAAGAGAGGCAGTGTCGTTGTTTTCTATTGTTAGATATCAGTCAGTTATGTGCCATACGTGATACACGCTTAGGCGATCATCTCTCTTCCCGATTCATGATTGACATTCATATGATTCTACTGGACATAAAATGGAAGATCGGTTTCCTATTGTCACTTAGTACTAAACTAATCCCCCTAAAATTGAGTCAGTTATGTGCCATGCGTTATACACGCTTAGACGATCATGTCTCTTCCCGATTCATGATTGGCATTCATATGATTCTACTGGACATAAAGTGGGGGATCGGTTTCCTATTGTCATTTAATACTAAACTAATCCCCCTTAAATTCAATCAGTTATGTGCCATGCGTTATACACGCTTAGGCGATCATGTCTCTTCCCGATTCGTGATTGACATTCATATGATTCTACTGGACATAAAGTGGGGGATCGCTTTCCTATCATAATTTAGTACTAAACTGATCCCCCTAAAATTCAGTCATGTGCCATGCGTAATACACGGTTAGACGATCATGTCTCTTCCCGATTTATGATTGACATTGATATGATTCTACTGGACATAAAATGGGAGATCGGTTTCCTATTGTTATTTAGTGCTAAACTTATCCCCCTAAAATTCAGTCAGTTATGTGCTATGCGTGTTACACGCTTAGGCGATCATGATACTGACGAGAAATATTTTTCCCGGAGTAGTGATGACCAGTTGCCATCCGTCTGCCCGGCTATTTACCCATAGCTGGCGGGGAGAAGAGGATTCATACCTTTCTCAAGGATATTAGCACGTATGTGAATGTAATGGATTCGACTGGAATTCGGACTCGGCTCTGATTCCTCAATCCGAGCCGCTATCCATTACTCCACTCTATAGTAAATCTTTTTCGTTGCATTTATGACCTGACATGCATATTGGAATATTTAGCCTCGACTACTCCTTAACAACATAAAAACCACCAACCACCTATAAACTAAAATTAATAGTAAAAAGAGAAAACCTCAGAAAAAGTATGAGATAGAAAACTCATTTCACCATAAGCCAAGAATTTAACACCAAATCCACTCTCAAAGAAAAATACTATGTCCCCAGCAACACAAAGGACTACAAAACTTCGAAAGAGGCTTAACTGACTTAATAAAAAATATAAAATTGCATACGCAATGAGACGCTTTCCAGAAGAAAGAAAAAACTATAGAGATATAATAAATATAAATAATTTACCAAACGTATTTATCTCTGCAAGCAAAACCAGAAATATATATGAACTGACCACCCCTGAAAAAACAAGAAGCTAATAAAAAACAACATAAAAAAAACATACGGGAAAATGCACCCAAAAACTGCAGAATGTTATATTAACCGAGAAAATAAAAATCGCCCAGATTTACACGACCGAATGAATTGCATAGCTAAATGACAAACATTCATTACACTAAAAGACCGCAGAGGTAATACATAAAATGCAGACTCATGGACCCAACTAAAAGGGAACTAGGTAAAATAAGGAAAACAATACCAGAAAGAATTAACACAGAATAAAGAATGATGATAAGGAGAAGCCAGAGGGAGAAAAAAAAAACACAAGCGCAGACTAGTTCCGTAAACTAAACAAAAACAAGCATAATTGAAAATTTATACAACGAGATATAAAAGATTTGAACGCTTCAATATGATTTATACATTTCAAACCGAACCCATGCTAGAAAAAAAAAATCTCCCGAGATCAGGAACCCATAAAAATGACCAAAAACGAATTAAAAATCATCTGCATAAAATTACACACACACACACACACACACACACATATTTTTATTGTGATAGATAGATAGATAGATAGATAGATAGATAGATAGATAGATAGATAGATAGATAGATAGATAGATAGATAGATAGATATGAGTAGACAGGGATAAGATAGATAGATAGATAGATAGATAGATAGATAGATAGATAGATAGATAGATAGATATGAGTAGACAGGGATAAGATAGATAGATAGATAGATAGATAGATAGATAGATAGATAGATAGATAGATAGATATTGAACAATATAAAAAATATTAATAAATTAAAATCTTCAGACACACTGGGTTGTATATTAATATTCCTTCATTTTTATTATTATTTCATTTAGATGCCTCGACTAGTTTCGGCCAACATGGCCATCATCAGGAAAAAGAAATTCTGCTTGTTAGTAGCAGTGAACTCCAGAAATGAATGTCTGTAGTTTTCATTTGTTTTTTTATTTTTTTAACATGAATTTTGGTCAATCCTTGTGTTTGACCGTTTATTGGTTCCTGGAAAGGGGATGTATCTCTGTTAAGTGTGTGTGTGTGTGTGTGTGTGTGTGTATGTGTGTTTTATTTGATTCTTAGGGAGTGAGTGAGTATGATATGTGTAAGCGTGTATATTACTATGGGTGTGTGTTATCATTTGGCTTATTACGGAGTGGGTGAGTATGATGTGTGTAAGTGTATATATTCGTGTAGGTGTGTGTATAAGGGTGAGGCCTCAACACCTCCGTAAGCATGCCTGTGTGGGTGAGAAATGTGGGTAGGTCCTGATTTGTGGGGCTATGTATTAATACTATCTATATTGTTAAAATTGTGATTATATATATATATATATATATATATATATATATATATATATATATATATATACAAAGGAGAAAAGGGACAGATGGAGTAAAAATCCACAGTTCATAGGATTTATTTTTTTAAAAGTGCTCAGTACAAATAGACAAAATATTATTATATTTTTATTATACTAAATTACAATAAAAAACATTTTACATCGCTACTCAAAAACTTTCATGTTTCGATACTAAGATGGTACTTCTTCAAGCGGTGCGAGATAACTAGTAATAAAATGACATATTAGGAAATTTTAAAAAACAAATCTTTACTAAAAAATCTTTTCGTAAGTGGGGGGGCATAATGTCAGAATTAAAAATATACTTATATGTATGACTAGATTAATTAGATTTATTGTAATTTATTATAATAAAAATATTATAATAATAATCATATATATATATATATATATATATATATATATATATATATATACATATATATATATATATATATATATGCATGTAAAGTGGACATTGATGTCAATACTCGACAAGGCGACAGTCTGTTTCATTCGTATACACAATCGTAAGGCCATACGATTGCGTATAAGCACGAAACAAAGTGTCGCCTTTGAGTGTGGACTTCAATGTCCACTTTTATATTGACATATGCTTTATCACTGATATTCAGCATTTTAAAATTATTTTTATCCTATATATATTTATATATATATATATATATATATATATATATATATATATATATATATATATATACAAGTAGTAATCCGTTGGTATTAACGCAACATAGAATTTGAAATATGTTAAAACTGATTCACAAAATAGCGCTCAATTTTTATTTTCATTAAACAGAGTAAATTTTCTTTACAATTGGAATTAAGATACCTTTAGTTTAAATACTAAAGTTATCTTAATTCCAATTGTAAAGTATATGTATACATATATATATATATATATATATATATATATATATATATATATATATGAGGTTTCTACTAGACTCGATGAATTACTTAATTATAATTATCTCAAGTTCTCCTAATAATTTCTATCATATATATATATATATATATATATATATATATATATATCAAGAGCCACAAAAAAGAAAGGTCTGTAATCTTATCGGTTTCTCACTTGAGGTGCGTGCCTTATCTCTGTCTTTCGAGAAATATTTTCATGACAATTGTTCTAATGAGCTCTCCTCCACTACTAGATTGGCAGCTAGGTCTCGTCGATCACTGTTGAACTATATAGATGCAACCGTATATTGTATTTTAATAGTTTCTTTTCTCGTCTGTAGAACTTCCTTTCTGGTTTATTGTTTCCCCGCCATCTACGATCTTCAAAGATTTAGATGTAACATTAATGGGTATCTCCTGTTTATATATATATATATATATATATATATATATATATATATATATATATATATATATATATATATAAGTGGACATTGAAGTCAACACACAACGGCGACAGTATGTGTCATGCTTCAAAACCTATAGATCAACCTAACGTCAATAAAAAAAAAGCGCATAAATTATTCCATTTCATATAAAAAGGGAAGTTCATGCGGGGTGAATCTTTGCTGCATCAATTCTATTACAGACATTTTCGTTATATGCTACTATCATTTGTCCAGCTACCCGACTTTTGTTAAATTTGTGTTGGACTTCCCTACTTCAACGGAAAATACAAAAAGAAATTTAAGTAATTTTTTTCTACTCTTATCTGGAAATGACATTTCTTTACGCAATTCTCAACCTTTCAGCTTACGCATGTCTCGTAAACTCAAATCGATCAAAATTATTTTTCCGTTAATTTGAATTTATAACGTATACAATGTAGCTTAGTCACTGTTTCATTTATTTCTCAAGAGTGATCAAGGATTGAAAAAGCTTTCCGAAATATATCTGTTTTAACAATAAATTATCCGTTGGATTTACAAGTTTTTATTCTTTTTAATTCAACTTCACGAATGGAATCAAGTGTTTCGAACATTAGAACGGCTCATGATCAGACATAATAGACATTCATTGTCTGTTATATTTAATAATATATATATATATATATATATATATATATATATATATATATATATATATATATATATATATATATATATATATACAGTGGGTAGCAAAAGTATTTAACACATTGGTTTTTCTTACATATCTCAAAAAATAACAGATCAATTTCAACGAAACTTATAGGAAATATTTAAACGAACATTGTCGATCAAAACAAAGAAGGAAAATTTAAAACCACTGTTTTGAGAAACATTTATTAACATAAATAAAATAAAATAACCCATATGCAAAAGTATTTAACACACTTTACTAATATTTAGTACAGTAGCCTCTGTTCTGCTTCACAGCCTCCAGTCGTTTCCCGTAGTCTTCAACTAGTTTCTTGCAGGTACTTGTTGGTATTTTGACCCATTCTTCTTCACAAATTTTCTTCAATTTGTATAACTTCGATGGATTTCTTTTATGAACTCGTAACTTCAATAGTTTCCACAAATTTTCGATTGGATTTAAATCCGGTGACTGGCTTGGTCATTCCAGGACATTAATGTCATTATTATTAAACCAATTCTTAGTTGTTTTAGCAGTATGCTTCGGGTCATTGTCTTGCTGAAATACAAAATCACGACCATGTCCCAAAGATGTGGCACTGTTCAAGAGTTGAGTTGACAAAATTTGAGTCTATTTTGCAGCATTCATTGTTCCTTCAATAATTTTCATTTTTCCTACTCAATTTGAGGAAAAACAACCCCACATCATAATATTTCCACCCCCATGTTTGACTGTAGGGATGGTATTTGCTGGCTCGTATTCCGCTCCTTTTCCCTCCATACATGAGTGCGCATGTCTCGTCCGTAAAGCTCAATTTTCGTTTCGTCTGACGAAATTACTTTCTCCCAGAAATCATTAGATTCAATTTCATATTTCTTTACAAAATTCAAACGGGCTTGTACATGTCGGCGTTTCAGTAATGGAGTCTTTCTCGGTGATCTTGAAGTGAGACCTGCACGATTCAGTGATCTATTAATTGTATCTTTACTAACTTCAATTCCGGCATTTTTCAAATCATTCTGAATTTCTCGACAAGTTGAAAATGGATTTTTCTTCTCAGTACGGGAAATGTATCGCTCATTAGCCTCATATAAGATACGGGGACGACCACTCCTTGGAATGTTTTCAATAGTATCGAATTTTTTCCATTTTCGAACAACAGCACCAACTGTACTCACAAGCAAATTCAAATCTTGAGCGATTTTTTCTATATCCCTTACCATCTTGTGATTCTTTATGACCTTCTTGCGCATGTCGTTCGACAATTCTTTTGTTTTCACCATTTTCTTGCAGTAGTGGCAACAGAATAGCTGCAGTGTCGCAGAGCTGTTATCAAATAGCCAGAATGTCGTGCAGTGCTGTCATTGGTCGACATATCACATCATATCAATATGGGTAGGAATCATGACGACACGTCTCTTCTAGCATAATATTCGCATTGGTGTTAAATACTTTTGCATATGGGTTATTTTATTTATTGTTAATAAATGTTTCTCAAAACAGTGGTTTTAAATTTACCTTCTATGTTTTGATCGACAATATTCGTTTAAATATTTCCTATAAGTTTCGTTGAAATTGATCTGTTATTTTTTGAGATGAGATATGTAAGAAAAACCAACGTGTTAAATACTTTTTCTACCCACTGTATATATTGTTTGTCTGAAAAGTAACGGGACTGGTGTTACAAACAATTTATTTAAATTACAAACAACATGCTATATGGCTTCCTCGTCAAATGACCCCCCCCCCCCCGAGTCTAATGCAATTTTCCATTTTTCTCTGCCTCGCTTCTATGCACTGGTGGAAGGATTTTTCTTGGATGCCTCTCAAAACCGTCTCCTTTTTTATTGCCTCCGCGCCTTCAAAATGGTTCCCTTTGATAATCCCTTTGTACTTGGGGAAAATAAGAAGTCACATGGATCAAGATCAGGTGAACAGGAAGGTTGTTCCAGTATGGCGAGGTTTTTCTCGGCCAGGAAAAGTCGGACGCACATTGCGTTGTGAGTAGGTGCGTTGTCGTGGTTTTCCAAGCGGCAGGTTTGTTTTTTGGTTTTTTTTTATATGGGGTGATAGTGAACTTATTAGTGTTTCTCAGTATATCAAGAAAGGGAATTTTATTGCTATTATTAAGTTCGTATGTAAACTTAAGGACAGCGTTGTCCTCGAGTTGTTTTTGGAGTTTGTTTTTTGTTTTGTTTTTTACTACCAGCAGAAATTCCTGTACCCTTAACTATAAAAGTGAATGTCCAAATTACTGCAAAATAGCAATTATAAAAACCCTAATAAGCCGTGCAAAATTTCATTATTCCACAAAACAGATTTTCAACAGCCAACTAAAAACTATAAAACAAACACTCATCAATAATAACTTCCCTAACTATATTGTTGATACACAAATAAGATGATCCATCAGAGATCTCGAGACTAAACAGATAGAACATAATATTCCCCCAACTAACCCTAAATATATCAGCTGCCTATATCGCAACCAAATGCATGCTGACTATAAGCACGGCGAAGATATCCTAAAAAATTAATAAAAACCAATACATCCACCACAGATCCTAGTAAAAAAAAAAAAAATTAATTATATACTATACTAAATCCACTATATCTAATAAAATCATTCGTAACGGCTCTTCCACGGCCACGAACGTGTTGCAGAAAACCAACATTGTTTATAAATTCAAATGTCCTCTGGGAGATTGTATGTCCAACGATAAAAATAACATCTATGTTGAACACACGACAACAACACTTTCACGTAGGCTAAGTCTTCATTTGAATAACGCATCCAATATTTCCAAACATTTACAACTACATACATGTCCACATTCGCAATTCAGGAAAATCCTAGTTCAAAATACCACCATACTTTCCACGAAAAGAATAAACACAAACTAAAAATTCTCGAAGCCATTTATATAACAAAAATTGAAACCAAACCTCAATAAAACTTATTATGAATACTCCACAAACATTTTAAAATGTGTACAATATATATTTCTTAAATGTCACTGTTGGTACTTATGGTTCTTCCTTATTTTTTGACTACACACGTCGGAAAATCTTTCCAATACATACCTAGTTACTTCCCCTTAAACACTGTTTGTCAGCCATGACATGAAACAGCGCTCTTGACTCCACATATAAGAAAACTAGGTTTCAGATGATCACAAAAATAGTTGTCCTTCACAACCATGAACACCACAACACTTACCTAATTAACAATACCCTGATGATGACATTATGCTCTGTCGAAAGTACTCGGATAATCAATAAAAATATGAATCAACACGTCGTTTTACTCTCGTTTTTCAAGCATTACACAAAAAAGGTTATCCGTGAATATGAAAGTATCCTACGGAGAATAAGATAGAACATGTCAAAATTATTCAACGGAACCTGTCTTAATGAAGATATGCTGCCGAAATATATGCATTATATATATATATATATATATATATATATATATATATATATATATATATATATATATATATAAAACATCAGATTTTGACTGGAATCCTTTCTTTGTCATACTGGGTATTTTCCCGAATTGCTCATGCGCTCATATAAATATATATTGCTTAAAACCTGATTCATTTGATGTCTACTAAATTTAATATTCTTTTTTCTTCTAATGTACGAATATGCTTTCGCAAATGTGTTTACGGTATGTGGATAAATTAATCAAAATTCATGTTGTGAGGTCCACGGTTTCGAGTCACGTGAGACATCATCAGTGCGTGGAAGTGGGAAAACTAAGTATGCTTTAAGAAGTAGATTATATCATTATTTTATTAAAATCTCCTTAATTTTTGAAAGCTGAATCGAATGCGGCTAAACGCAACAAGCCATGTGAAAGCGAAGTGTAATAATTTTTTGAATATTTTATATGAATTCAAGAATAATCGTCATTTTTATTTATGAATTTTTGCTTAAGTTGGAACTACGCGATTTCCATAATCATTCTGATATATATATATATATATATATATATATATATATATATATATATATATATATATATATATATACATTGTTGAATTGGACATAGTCCGACAATTTATTAAAGACATGTTTGATATGGTTAACGTTCTTTTTATAGATACAAGTATTTTAAGTATAAGTTTATTATAAACAGAGCATTTACTTAAAATACTTGTATCTATAAAAAGAACGTTAAACATATAAAAAATGTCTTTAATATATATATATATATATATATATATATATATATATATATATATATATATATGCAGAAGGTCCTCGGGTTACGTCGGACTCGACGTACGGCGTTTGGTGGTTACGGCGCCATTTCTCATAACATAATACGTCGTCATGCGGTACTATGTGAGGAGGACGGTGTTGTTCATTCACAGGTTGTACGACATATAGGATTGTGCTAAATTCGCTATCTCTCGTTTGTGTCGTTTTTCTAGGGAACGTTTTGCCCTTCATTATGACTTCCAAGCGTAAGGCAGGCTCGGAGATGCTTATGTAGACGATTTCCGAAAGTCAAGTCACGTCGCGCCGTAGGCACAGATCTCCGGAGTCAGTCGAGGCCACTCTGTATATATATATATATATATATATATATATATATATATATATATATATATATATATATGCGTGTGTAAAAATTCAGTCATAAATAAAATATAGAGAGTAATGACAAAAGAAAAACTTTTGTAGAATTTTACAAATATCTTTTCTTAAAAGAAATGCCCCTTTCTCAAGCCAATATACATTTTTTAAAACTGAAAAGAAAACGGTAGAGTCAAGAATTTTAAATTTTCTTTATTACACTGCCGTTCACCCTGTATAAGGACTGGGAGCTACTCAAGTTACAGTGTAAGGGATACAGTTTATGCGGATATGTGGGAAAGATAACGGTTTACGTTACTCTTGAAGAGGTTAAGATTATAGTGATCGGGAAAACATCCTCTCGGGCGTCGGTTCCACAGAGCACTGGTTCCCTGGAAAATGTTGCTCGGGTGGCACTTCTCATCAAAGGAATACCGGGGGAATGGGGGTGGTTCGCTACAATGTGCATAGCATGTCAAAACCTAAACGTGATGTTTAGAACTGGTGAAACTAAGGAATCTAGTTCGTCTGAGCACTTTCATGGTGGTAGCGATAGAGCAGCAAGAAGCACGAAACAACTCGTCTGTGAGAGAGGAGTTGCAGAGTGGAAGATAATTCATCACCCATAAGGACGCGGAGATCCTTCTGAATTCTATCGAGAATGGAAAATGAGGACTAGTCATTTCCTGTCCGAATATGAGAACAATACTCCATTTTATGCCTGATCTGGTTCTTTGTAAAGATAGATGATAACAGGAGGAGTCAAGTACTTACTGGAGCTGTACAGGGAACCGACCATTTTTTTCTGCATCCTTAACGATGGATCGGATGTACGAGTTCCACTTGAGGTATGGGTTGGATTTCAGGCAAGGCAATGGGGTCTCCCTGAGGGAACATCCATTCATTGTGACCGGTGGTAGTTTAGGGTTCGTTTGGCGATGATAGAATTTATCTAGTTTTATTTTTAAGGCATTGAATGTAACCAAACAGTTATTTTTTTCCAGCACTGAGATGTTAGAGCTAGACCAGATAGGAGATCAGCTACCAATTTCTGGTCGTCTAGAGTTCTGGAGGTGCACCCATATACCGATGTGTCATTACCATAGATATTCACAAATGATCGGATTATACACTTAGGCAGATTATTTCTGTAAAGTTTAAAAGAGGGTTGGTCCGAGAAGTGACCCCTGGGAGACGACTGCGTTGGCTGCTAGGTCCCCGGAGGACTATCCGTTAATAACTACATTCAGTAGTACCTTTCGTTAGGAAAAAAAACTTTATTATTGAGAAGACCCCTCCAGAGATTCCATAACTAGAGACCAATCCACTATGCCATACCTTGGCTTTCAATTATCGAATGCTGTAAATAAACAAATTAATACATAAATAAACAAAATAAAATACAAACAAATAATTATATTAAAAAAATTAAATAAAATAAAAATTCAACAACAATATTTACTCACTTTCGTTTATTAGGCAATAAATTACAACACTTAGGGTCATTCATAGTTTACCTTTCCTTACACAGCAAGTTTCAGTAATATTTTAAAGCGTTCTGAATTAAAAATTTACCTTGATCAAGGTCCGCATGGAACGAAACACGTTGGTATAGAAAACATTTTCTTTCGTCTTTTATTATGTTTAGAAGAACTATTGCAACCAGACTATACCGAATATCTATATTTATATCTACATATATATATATATATATATATATATATATATATATATATATATATATATATATATATATATATATATATATATATATAATTGTATGTATATGTATAGTTCATATATATATATGTGAGTGTGTGTTTATTTATATTTACGTTGTTTCAATAACACCAGCACATTATCTGCAATTCGTATATATATATATATATATATATATATATATATATAGGAATTGAAGATAATTTTAGATGATAAGGTAATCTGTAATAGACCAAATATAAAAACAACAGGATTTTCCCGACCATGTAACAACGAAAGGAGCTTAAGTTGTAACTATATTAGACACAACAATTCGTTCACTAGTTCAGTCCCGAAATCTAATTTCAAAATCTACCACAACTCTAACTGTAGAAGTCATTACATAATAAGCCAATTAGAATGCACACTAAACCAGAAACAATATGTGTGAAAATCTGAATGGCCCTTTCACTACAGAATTAATAATTATCGTAATCGGATCAAGTCGGATCCCCACGAAGGATTATTACCTTTAGAACAACATTTCGGCCCAGAAAAACATAATTTTAAAAACCATGCCAAATTCACGATAATTGAAAAAATAGAAATAAACAGAAAAGATAACATTAAAAAAATTCTAGAGGAACGTGAAGACCAAAATGACCAAGGGAATTCTGTGTCGCATGAATCTCCACAGACTTTATCTTAAAAACAACTTAAAAGTGACCGTTTGACCAACACAAGGACTGACCAAAAATAACGAAAAACAACAAATGAAAACTACAGATAAAGTTCATTTTCTTCAGAAAGTCATTTATTCTTGTAGTTCACTATTAACAAGCTGGATTTTTTTCTCCTGATGATGGCCATGCTGGCTGAAACTAGTCGAGGAAATTAATTGAAATAATAAAACAAAACAAAAATTAAGTGTTCCTGAAAATATTAATTTTTTAATAAATTTTTTATTCAAAACACACATACACATTGATATATATATATATATGTGTGTGTGTGTGTGTGTGTGTGTGTGTGTGTGTGTGTGTGTGTGTGTGTGTGTGTGTGTGTATTATCCAATATCTGAGTATCATTGGCTCTCAAAAGCTATTATCAAAGCGTTTTTGCTTTTTGTATTATGTCACTAGCATCTTTTTTTTTAAATATCGCCCTTTTTAAGTTAGTTTGTGCGGTAGTGTTGTTGTTTTCTTTCGCTTTTTTAAGTTATGATAAAATTTATTTAAGTTATAATATATATTTAATATGCTTGTTCTTAATTTTTATTGCGGTTGGGTTGTTTTATTCTTATTGCTTTGGATTTCTTGTTATTATTTGGGGGGGTTCTTTTACTTGGAGATATGCGATTTAATTGATTTATTATTGGATATATGGGAGGTTAATCGGTGCGATAATGTAGTGTTTGTGTAAACAAAGTATGTGCTGTTTGAATTATGATTTTTACACAGATATTCTCCAAGAGACAAGCGAATTTATAAACTACATCAGTTTTTTTTTTTTTAGTTTTATGGTGTCCATGACGCTTATTTTTAGAAAGTTTTGAGTTTAATTTGTTTTTGTGAATAAAAGATACATCTCGGTACATTCTTATTATTCTTCCATGTACCGTGTCCCTTCAGGACGTTGAAGATTATGGCTTTTCACAACCTCCTTTCCTTTGTAGTCGTTAACAAAGTTTGTCATCTGGCCTATGTCTCATAATCCTTGTTCTATCAAGAGAACATTTTTTGTCCAATATTTTTATTCCCACTATAAATACCTATGTTCACTGGGCGGGTGGGGGGACAAGAACTGTTAAACAAACTCGTTAGGTATATTATATACCTGCCTAACGCAATCACGCTCGGTGCGTAATACGCTGATTTCCTCTGTTCCTCTTGCATTCAATCTGTCCTGTGAGTGCCAAATTTTCCACGCCCTCTTTCCTCATTATGTGCTCTAAACATTCCGACATTACATATACGTGTCCTTTTGTTTCCATTTTCTCTACAGCTTCGTTATATTGCACGTGATCAATGCATTGTACCCTCAGCAACCTTCTGTAGAACCATATTACTGCTGCCTCCAGTCTCTTCTCCATCTGTGATGAGATGGCCCAACATTAAATGGTATTGCGTAAAAGTGCAGTAATCTTTTATTTCTTGCCTCCAGTCTCTTCTCCATCTGTGATGAGATGCCAAAACATTCATTGGTATTGCGTAAAAGTGCAATAATCTTTTATTTCTTGATTCCAGTCTCTTCTGCACCTGTGATGAGATGGTCCAACATTCACTGGTATTGCGTAAAAGTGCAATAGTCTTTTTTTGGTGCCTCCGGTCTCTTCTCCATCTGTGATGAGATGGTCCAACATTCAATTGTTTTGCGTAAAAGTGCAGTAATCTTTTATTTCTTGCCTCCAGTCTCTTCTCCGCCTGTGATTAGATGCTCCAACATTCCCTGGTATTGCGTAAAAGTGCAGTAATCCTTTATTTGTTGTGTCCAGTCTCTACTCCATCTGTGATGAGATGGTCCAACATTCACTGGTATTGCGTAAAAGGGCAATAATCTTTTATTTCTTGCCTCCAGTCTCTTCGCCACCTGTGATGCGATGGCCAAACATTCATTGGTATTGCGTAAACGTGCAGTAATCTTTTATTTGTTGCCTCCAGTCT
>OZ038492.1:80289693-80342193 GCA_964036315.1 Acanthosepion esculentum | reverse complement strand
TATCTATCTATCTATCTATCCCATTCATATTATCTATCTATCTATCTATCCCATTCATATTATCTATCTATCTATCTATCTATCTATCTATCTATCTATCCCATTCATAGTATCTATCTATCTATCCCATTCATATTATCTATCTATCTATCTATCCCATTCATATTATCAATCTATCTATCCCATTCATATTATCTATCCATCTATCTATTTTGGCATTAACAGATCTCAAAATATCGCCCCTTACAGATCGTGACTGCTCGTTGCATGAAACTTTCGCAGGCTTTTGTGTCCTGTTTATGCATTTGCAGACAACCATAAATATTTTGTTTTGTCTAAAATATTTATGCTTGAGAGTAAATTGTATTTACCTACTGTAGGCCATAGAAACGTAAGATTGTGTTCAAGAACGCGCATTGTTCGATGAGAAATGCCTGCATTCTTTTAATACTCCCGAATGTATTTTCTAAAGTGTGTTTACGTTTCTTTAAAGCAGACGTGCATGCGCACATACCAAACTAGTCTCGCAGTCACGTACGCTGCCATCTCTTTGTTGCAAATACTGGCGCTATAAAAGTTACCCCCTATACATACATATATATATATATATATATATATATATATATATATATATATATATATATATATACACACACACAAACGAGTTTGATTAAATAAAAACGCCAAGGTCTGTTTAATTTTTTCCTCTATGTTTACAGTTTTCGAATATGTTGCGAGATAATGTTAGCACCTTGTTTAGGCAAAATTCAATCCTATTATGGTGGAGCTGGACAGTCCTCTCCATGGTGCTGGTCGAGGCGATGTTATACAGAGTCCGAGCGCTGCCAAGACCATATGGCCCCACTCTCGGGCATACTGACAAAATCCAAAGGAATGCAGAAGAGGTTGTATATTGGGATCGAAATTGTAGATAAACTGTCTGATGTTCATGCTTGTTTGGTTGTTTTGTTCAAGTACTTTCGATGACATCAGTCATTTTCAAGAACCTTGTGGTGTCTGTGTGATAGACAAGATTCCGTTGACAACATCATCGTATTCTTTGGAGAGTTTGAAGCTAAAATAATACAATACTCAAGCCCCTTTCTACATCCATTTAGAAAATAGATACAAACACATATATGTATATAATATTATTGTCATCCACAGACAGACTGTTTCGCAGCTCTTCAGTGTGGCTAGACATCCGGTTGCCTTTAGCTAGAATCGAAACCCGACTGAATTGGCGTCAGTCAGAAATTCTACCACTAAGTAGTCGGCAGGGATGAAGGTGAATTTTTAGCCTATTCATTTTTAGATAAACACACAGTGACCGACAGGACTGAATTCGCTTATAGATAGATAGATAGATAGATAGATAGATAGATAGATAGATAGATAGATAGATAGATAGATAGATAGATATACATCCATCTAGGAAATAGACCTATAGTAGCAAGATCAGCCTGTCCAACTAGTAAATTCAGTAACCTAATAGACACAATATTACAACCATTTACTAAGCAGATTAAAAGCTACATCAGAGACGATATTCACTTCTTTAGCCCCATACCACAAAAAGTAGATCCGGGAACACTCATGGCAACTTTTGACATTAGTAGCCTATACAGCAACATATCCCATGAATTGGGTAAGGAGGCAATCTCATTCTGGATTGAAAAACATCCATCGTACACTACATCCCAGATTCACTAAGGAATTTATTATCGATAGTATAGACCTAATTCTAACCAATGACACATTTGAATTTGACTACAAAAACTATATCTAAACCCTAGATACCATAATGGGAACCAATGGGTCTCTCGTAAATAATATTTGCCCTATTTAATTTCGTTCTAAGAGGTGAAATATTATTTTTAACTATAAGGTTAGAGGTTTTAAATATTTTGTAATATATAATTAATCTAATTTTTTTTTTGCTATTGTCAACTGTTGTTATACATTTTTTTATAATGTTCATAATTCTACTTTCGTCTTGTTTATAATTTTCGTTCATTTGATTTTTATAAAACATATTAAGGTTATTGTTTATGTTTCTATTCTCGTCGTTGCAAATATTATTTACAATTTTAAATGTCCATTAAGGAATTGTATTCCTCATCAAACAAAATTCGTAAATAATTATATAGGCCACACTACAACATGTTTGACACGCAGACTCACTCTACACCTTTCTGACCATAGCTCAATTAGATCTCATTTAAATATTCATGGCGACCTACCAGACACTATTCGTAACATACTTGTTGACAACACAAATATAATAGCATCATCTACATGCAAAAAAAGGCTAAAAATAATGGAAGCCTTATTAATAAAAACAAAAAATCAACACTTAATATTAACTTTGAACATGGACACAATATCTTGACAGTGTTTTGAAAAATGAAAACATTTTATAAAACATGCATACAACAAACTATTTCTTATTTAACAGTTAAAATATTTAATCCTTGAAAATGGCTAAATGTATAGCCGAAAGCGCTCAGATAAAAAGAACATTCGGACAGATTTTTATATAATTTATCATCTGAAAGGAAAAAGAATATTAAGCGCATGAGAAATTGTATAGAAAACTAAATAAAATCACCTTGTCTGTCGTATTCAATGAAATGTGCATGAAAGAAGGATTGCTGCCCAAATACACTATATATATATATATATATATATATATATATATATATATATATATATATATATATATATATATATAAAAGTGAACATAGAAGTCAAGACTTAGAGGCGATAGTCTGTTTCATGCTAGATGCAATCATCGAGCCAGGATGATTGCATCTGGCATGAAACAGACTGTCGCCTCTAAGTGTTAACTTCTATGTTCACTTTTATATTTACACACGCTCTATCTCTGATATTGAGCACTTTATCCCATAAATATAGCACACTTTAAGACTATATTCCTTCATATATATATATATATATATAAAAGTGAACATAGAAGTCAACACTTAGAGGCGACAGTCTGTTTTATGCTAGATGCAATCGTCAGGCAACATATATATATATATATATATATATATATATATATATATACATATATATATATATATATATTATAAATTAATAGATTTAAAATATGGTTTTACCGCTACACAGTGATAACCATGTTTCAGAAATGGAAGCTAAAGCCCGTGAATTTAATTTTGTTATTAAACCAAAGACATTAGTTCCATTTCCTCATCAAGCGAATTTATTTTATATCTTACTGTTCTTTCCTTTTTATCTATATATATATATATATATATATATATATATATATATATATATATATATATATATATGGCCTGATGATTGAATTTAAGCATGAAACAGATTGCCGCCCCTAGGTATTAACCTCAATGTCAATTACAAGTGGACAGTTCAGTCAACACACACATATACGTATATATATATATATGTGTGTGGGTGTGTATGTGTTTGTGTGTGCGCGCGCTTGTGTATGTGCGCGCTTGTGTGTGTACGTGTCTGTGTGTGTGTGTGCTTACAGCCACCTGTCGATTAATGTGCATTCTATTAATGCATTATCAAACGATGTTAGGTAACTTTAGGGAAAAAAAGTTACCAAAACATCGCTTGATAATGGAGCAATTTTAAAGTTCCGAAACGGAAATTTCCGTGTCGCGATGTAAACTATTTTATATATATATATATATACATATATATATACATACATATATATATATATATATATATATATATATATATATATATATATATATATATATATATATATACCGCGTGTAACAGCAAAATTGTTCAAATCGTGTTATAGCATAATTGTCCACTCGACAAAATGTTTAATATCTAAAAAGCCACTAAACTAATTGAGTTTCTTTTCTCCAGGTTTTCAGATAACACGTTTAGCTATCATGATATCATTTGTCGTAAGAATCGCAGAAAACCACTTTGAGTTATTCAGCTAGAAAGAGAACAGGTTGAAATCGTTTTATGTCAGCCCCACTATGTCTTCCCAACTGAGCAATGGTGACAAGAAAAAAAAAGATCATTCGGGCCTTCAGTAATGGTACCAATATTCATACGGTGAGAACGGTGAATAATTTTTTTTAAAAAGATGGAACATTAGAGAGGAAAACTGGATCAGGAGATCAGAATCGGAAGAAGGATCATCATTTCAACTCAGATCTAAAGAGATCAATTAGAAAGTATCCAATTTAATTCATAAGGCGTTTGGAACGTGAGAGAGGATTTTCAGCTATATCAGTCCAAAGAGCAGTGAAAACAAACTTGAAAATTTAATCGTACGTAGAACCTGTGAGGCATCTTCTTACTCCAGGACAGAAAGTTAGAAGGTTAGAGAGGGCGAAGATCATCTTGAATAAGTTGGAAAATGATCCTGGAATAACATATACATATTTGAACTTTATTTCAATACTTCATGAGCTTCCGATCCATCGCTATGATTAATTAATGATGAACATGTCATTTTCGTTTATGTTCGATTTCATCACGATTCTTCTGCTAAATTTGGAGAGTAATTATACATTCCTATTCCAATAATGCAATAAAAAACCTCGGAGAATTCCTGTAATATATCTTTAATCATTTCTAAGAAACAACGATTTAAAGCTTAATCTAACAATTGGACAATTTTGCCGTTACACGATTTAAACAAGTTTGCTGATCCACCCAGTATATATATATATAAGAGATAAACCGCAAAGGTTTTTGTTTTAGTATATATATTTTATTCTATTCTTCATATTTCTGCTACACAGGCTTCCGGTCTCATGACCTTCTTCATCAAATGAATGGGATAAATGTTTAAAATATACATTTCTCTCTCGTTGGAACAACTATAACCTTTTCCCAATATATATATTTGTCATCCACAGACAAACTGTTTCGCTGTTTCACAGCTCATCAGTGTGGCTAGACGTCCGGTTTCCTCTAGCTAGGATCGAAACCCGACTGAATTTGCGTCAGTCGGAAATTCTATCAGTAAGCCGTCGGCGCACGGCAGGGATGAAGGTGAATTTTAGCGTGTTTATTTTTAGATTTAGATAAACACACAGTGACTGACAGTGACTCAATTCTGCCTAAGAGTATATATATATATATATATATATATATATATATATATATGAAGAAATATATTCTTAAGGTGTGCTATATGTATGGGATATAGTGCTCATTATCAGAGATAGAGTGTATGTTTAATATAAAAGTGAACATTGAAGTCAATACTCAGAGGCGACAGCCTGTTTCACGCTAGACGTCAGGCGGCCTGATGATTGCGTCTACATGTGTGTGTGTGTGTGTGTGTGTGTGTGTGTGTGTGTGTGTGTGTGTGTGTGTGTGTGTGTGTGTGTGTATAAAAGAGGAAGGAAGAAGAAATGCTAATAATTATTATTATTATAATACACTGTATTAGCAGGAACGGATAACGGTGTCATCGAACCCAAATTTGCCAATATAATGGCCACCTGATGAGGGTCGTAGCGAACTTCTGAACGTCATTTCTATAACACTGTCTATAATATCCAAAATGAGAGAAATAGTTGGAATAAAACGAAACGCTTCAGTTCTCTTTGAGTACTGCATTAACTTTTAGTTGGTAAATAACGAGAGAAAAAATGTGCAAAGACCAGATCCAAAGACCCGTCCTTGGAACGGATATTTTTTTTTAATCTTAAATATTTGGTTCTACATCTCAAAACGGGATTGATGTGGAGGCGAAATAAATCTTGCCATTTATTCCAACAGGCGCTACCCGATGCAAGATTTGTTCTACCCCCCAAATACAAAGCTTTCGTCAAAAAATAAGCGAGGAATGTCGGTTCTAAAAACAATTGTCGAAATGTCAAGGGATGAACGCTTCGCACTCATCTTCCCATTGTTCTATGCACACTATTTTCACTGCCTTTATTATTATTATTACTACTACTACTACAAGAATTTACGCTCCGCGGTATTATTACTATTATTACTATCACTAAAAGAATTTACCATCCGCGGTATTATTATTATTACTACTACTACTACTACTACAAAAATTTACCATCTGCGGTATTATTATTATTATTATTATTATTATTACTACTACTACTACAAGAATTTACCATTCGCGGGATTATTATTATTATTATTATTATTATTATTATTATTATTATTATTACTACTACAAAAATTTACCCTCCGCGGTATTATTATTATTATTATTATTATTACTACTACAAAAATTTACCCTCCGCGGTATTATTATTATTATTATTATTATTATTATTATTATTATTATTACTACTACAAAAATTTACCCTCCGCGGTATTATTATTATTATTATTATTATTATTATTATTACTACTACAAAAATTTACCCTCCGCGGTATTATTATTATTATTATTATTATTATTATTATTATTACTACTACAAAAATTTACCCTCCGCGGTATTATTATTATTATTATTATTATTATTACTACTACAAAAATTTACCCTCCGTTGTATTATTATTATTATTATTATTATTATTACTACTACTACTACTACTACTTCAAGAATTTACCATTCGCGGTATATTATTATCATTATTATTATTATTACTACTACTACTACAAGAATTTATCCTCCGGCCTCCTTCCGCTTTTCAAAATATCACTTTACTCCATATCACTTTATTTACATTAACAAAGGTCTCCCCTATTATACGAAATCAGTCAGTTATGTGCCACGCGTGATACACGCTTAGACGATCATGTATCGAAAGATACATGACTGACGAGGCAGATTTTTTTCCCGCAGTAAGTTGCCATTTGTTTCTGCGGTAGACCAGTTGCCATCCAAGGCTATAGAATCCGGTCTGTTCTGCTATTTACCCACAGCTGGTGGGGAAGAAGAGGATTCATACCTTCCCAAGTGAATGTAATGGATTCAACTGGAATTCGAACTCGGTTCAGTCCGGGCCGCTATCCATTACTCCAGCGTGCCTCCTTATACGAAATAGCGAGCGTAAATCGAAGAAGTAATTATCATTAATGTATATAGAAAATCTTTTAACTGTTCTCAGATCTCCACCAACACAGACAACTTTCTTTTATGACTGCTTGTCTGGTTGTCGTCCGCTGTGGGTGATGTGGAACGCTTGAAATATGAGAGTAAACCTGATGGCTCAGTCGCACGCATTTGTCAAGCATATATATATATATATATATATATATATATATATATATATATATATATATATATATATATATATATATACTTTTCATTCGAGTCGAAAACCATATTACTTTGAAACACCGGTTCTCGTACTATCACAGAAGTTAAGCAACGACAAGCCTGGTCAACAGATTGGGATTACAAGTAACTACTGTAAGCTTGGATGTTTGGATGGAGCAATCGATAACGGCTCAGTATTGGAAATCGGAGAGTCGAATTCCAATTCCAGTCGGGTTTGCTATATTCATTAACGTACAGATACCCTTGGGAAGGGTATGAATCCACCTGTTCTCCCCCAGCTATGGGTTTATTAGTAGGGCTTATATCAATAAATCAGTATTATCCCCAAAAGATTCTTACAGTCTAGAAATATTTTCCGGCTTTAAATAACCTGCAAAAGGTTGATAAGCCGTAAAAACAAATCAATCAATCAATTAAAATTTGACAAAAAATTGTGTAAAAGTCCCGTAAGTGTACATTCCCGTTCTTACTTTTCTGTAAGCATCGCAACAAGAACATAGTGAATTTTCTCAAAACACTGGAACAAGAAATGTAATCTTTATGATCAGAATGCTGTCCGAGGTAGCAATACAAAAGCAGATAGACCTATACCTATGTTTTATAGATTACACAAAATCATTTGATAATATATGACACAAAAACTACTTTTAAAAAATTCACCCTAAGCAAGGCAATTATTTTTTTTTTAAGCGTTTCACCCCAAGCAAGGCGGGAGGCCACTAGCACGCAAGGGGTTACAGAGAGTTGGAGCGGGAGCAAAGAGGAGTGATAGAGAAAAGGATGAAGAGAAGGATAGGGGATAGATCAAGGCATCTGGGGACGTCGATTGACATTACATTTGAATAGTTGAAGATTATAGCTATCAGGAAATGGGGGAGGGAGTTCCACAGGCAAGAAGTGCGAGACATGAAGCTATTGGAGTAGAAGGCTAAGACACAAGAGGTTACTGAGTATGACAGAATGTAATAAAAGAACACTATTAAGGAGAGATAACAATAAAAGAATAAGAATTAAGAAGAATTAAGAAGACATAAGATAACGATTTACATCGCATTTATATTTTTGAAGATCAAAGTTGAGAGTTCCACAAGCGAGAAGTGCGATCGAAGAAACTATTAGCCTAGAACTTACGGCTACATCTAACCATTTCAACAGTAAAATGATGAGACATTGCTGTCAATCTAGTACTGAGCTTAAATTCATAAAGTCTTCGTACCATTGCGGAAAATTCACCAGAACAATTATCCATGAAAATATTTATAGAAAAGGCACACGGAAGGTATGTTACGGCGGTTGGAAAGTGACTAAAGCCGAGATGCCAGGTCGGAACCAATAACATTTCAGATTCTTTTTTGAATTTTATCCAGAATCTCTAAATATGTAGCAAGAGCACCAGACCAGATGTGACAAAAAGATCGTCAGAGCAATTGCCAAGAAAACATTTGCAGTAAAAGACAGAGGGAAGCCAGGTCACATCTGTGGGAAAGTGACTGCTGATGTCGAGATGCCGAGTATATTACTTCTTTGGATTTTGTCAAGAACCCCGAGAGGAGCAGCAGGAGCACCAGACCATATATGGCAACAGTATTCAAAGCCAGGACGAATGATAGATTTTTTTTAACCGTTTCACCCCAAGCAAGGCGGGAAGCCACTAGCACACAAGGGTTACAGAGAGTTGGAGCGGGAGCAAAGAGGAGTGATGGAGGAAAGGATGAAGAGAAGGATAGGGGATAGATCAAGGCATCTGTGGAGACGTCGATTGACATTACATTTGAATAGTTGGATATTATAGCTATCAGGGAAACAAGAAAAGGGGAGGGAGTTCTACAGGCGAGAAGTGTGATACATGAAGCTATTGGAGTAGAAGAGACGGCTACATTTAACAGTTTC
Organism: Acanthosepion esculentum; assembly: GCA_964036315.1. Taxonomy (NCBI): domain Eukaryota; kingdom Metazoa; phylum Mollusca; class Cephalopoda; order Sepiida; family Sepiidae; genus Acanthosepion; species Acanthosepion esculentum. The sequence continues at coordinate 80,333,065 of OZ038492.1, read as the reverse complement.
GACAGTGAAAGAGTGATAGTGAGATGCCAGCCTAGTTGAACGCTTAAATTCATGAAATCTGGGAACCAGCGAAAGCAGCTCATCGGAGCAGTTACCGTGAAAGTATTTGTAAAAAAAAAAAGACAGAGAGAGGCGACGGCACTTATAGATATGTGAGATAGATTCTGGCGAGAAAAATTTACTAACTCAACACAGCGAACCAACTTTGAAATACAAATAAATACAAGGGACCTAGATTTTACATGGGGCAGATATTCAAGAACTTCGTAACCTCTATTGGGAACAAACAACCTGTATCTAGGTATAGAACGAGTTTGGGGATTACACAAAAAAAACTGAAGTAAGACAAAGCTACATGTTCTTACCCGATTTATTTTACTATTACAGCGTGACGATCCTAAAAGATCTCGAAAATCAATCAGGATTTATAATTGGTGGCTATAATCTTAACAACATAAGACATGCGTATGACTTTTCTTTGGTGAGAAGTTCCACTCGAACAGCTTCTTCCCACAAAACGCTGCTCTCTGGAACCGATTCCCAAGAAGATGTCTTCCCAATCACTACAATCTTAACCTGTTCAAGTCTAGGATTAACCGTTATCTTCTCCACATATCCGCATAAACTGTGCCTCTAACTCTGTAACTCTCTACCTCGAGTGGCTCTTGGGCCTTGTACAATCTGAAACCCATTTTTAGGCATTTTTATAGTGGTCACTTCTGCTTTCAAATTGTGTTTTAGCCTTTCTTATTTCTAATATCGATGACAGACATGTTTACATCGCCTATCGAAATTTGGCGAAAATCTCTTTATAGTGAAGAAAGCTGGAAGATAAGAAAATTAAAGGAAGAAACGTATAAGATCCTTGCAGACAAACGTTCAGTTTTTATGCATGTTATATTCGTTAAACGTGTTTGCATGCTCAAAATACATTATGGATTATTTTTTTTATTTACATCTTGTAAATGTATTTAAGATCAGGTCTGACACTAGAATTCTAATAGTTACAGCGAATTAAAATTTTAACTAATGAAGGCTACTTGTGACAACATGTTTTTTATACTAAAGTCCATCCTGAGCAAGGCTCGAGAGCCACACAAATTAGAGGGTGACTGTTAAAGTGATTTTGAAGAATAAAAATCGTAACAGGAATGATGAATAACAATTGACCCCTGACATGAAGAGGTTACGATTGTAGTGTTATGGGAAGCATCCAAGCGGGAGTCAGTTCCACAAGGTAGCTGTTCTTTGAAAAAGGTTGAACGGAACTTTCTTTTTGAAACACGGGGGAAATAGTGTGATTCGACTCCGTGGAACTAGTAAGACGTGTTCTAGCTGTAAAGGTCTGAATTGGTGAGGCTAAATGACAGAGCTTTTTTTAAACGTTTTGCCTCTAAAATAGCAATAGAGTGGCGACAGGCGTACAGTGTTCTGTCTGTGAGGAAAGAGGGTCCAGATGGAAGTTTGCCAAACCCCCCCCCGTCACCACCACCACCACCACCACCACCATAAAACCGCCTAAACAATTTTGGATTCTCTCAAAGCTCGAAAAGATTACATTTAAATTACAAAAAATTAAATTAAAATTACATAAAATGAAAAAAAATACATAGAGGCCTAATAAATTTAATATTTGCGAAACAAAAGAAAGATTTAACAGATTATTTCATGAAAAAAAATGTTCAAGTCAAAAAAATAGCCATAAAGTTTGTTTTTTTGTTATTGTATTTTTTTGTTTTTGATTTTTCAATCGTATGAATTCAGTTGGCAAAGCGAATGTTGAAAGCTTTGGGAAAGAAATCCGCTTCTTAAATGGCGACATGGAAAATGGTTTCAAACAAAGATATCTGAAAGGAAAACAGAAAAGATAAAAAGAGAATCTTGTCGATGGGGTGGGGGAGAACACACGTGAACGATGAACAAGGAATACCAAAAGCCCTCCCCCTAAAATGGCAGGAAAAATATCGTTTAAACATATCTGAAAATATTAATTAAAAAAATAAATAAATAAATATACAATTAAAACATAGATAGATAGATAGATAGATAGATAGATAGATAGATAGATAGATAATCAGAATGGCATAGATAGATAGATAGATAGATAGATAGATAGATAGATAATCAAAATGGCATAGATAGATAGATAGATAGATAGATAGATAGATAGATAGATAGATAATCAAAATGGCATAGATAGATAGATAGATAGATAGATAGATAGATAGATAGATAGATAATCAAAATGGCATAGATAGATAGATAGATAGATAGATAGATAGATAATTAAAATGGCATAGATAGATAGATAGATAGATAGATAGATAGATAGATAGATAGATAGATAGATAGATAGATAATCAGAATGACAACGATAGATAGATAATTAAATTAAATAAATAAATATACAATGAAACAGATAGATAATCAGATTGGGATAGATAGATAGATAGATAGATAGATAGATAGATAGATAGATAGATAATCAGAATGGCATAGATAGATAGATAGATAGATAGATAGATAGATAGATAGATAGATAGATAGATAGATAGATAGATAGATAGATAGAAGTGCCAAGATATGGATCTATAAAAGGCGAAAGCTAGAAAAATACGTTATTCCAAAGATAAATACTACAAAACAGCTTATCAAAAAGGAATAAAAATAAAAACGAATGTATAAGAAAGAAAGAAAAAAGAGAACAGAAATTGGTGGCAGGATAGGAATAAAAATCTGAAAAAATGATTTCCGATTAATGCATTTCGTGTCTTTCTTTTTCAACACAAGGTAGCGATATTTGCTGGGGTTTTTTTTGTTGGATATTTCGTTTTTGTGAAACGTCTTGTGTTGTTCTTTATTGTCAGTTTCGTCGCTGTATTCGTGTTTGTGTATGAACGCTTCTCTCCTCACCTCGGTCGCCCTTCTTTCCTCCCCCCCCCCCCATTTTCATACACTTATTATTTTGCCGTTGTCATCTTTTGCGGTTGTTTCTCAGAACGGAAACTTGTTTATTTTATGGCTTCTTTTCGGATAGCTTCTGCTGATTTTAGGGCTTCAATTTTTTTATTATTATTATTATTATTATTATTATTATTATTATTATTATTATTATTATTAATTACTCTATTGATTCCCGGAAAAATAGAGTTATCTTCCTTGATTTTATAAGATCCCTTCTAGTTTTTAAACCAGCGTCTCTCTAAATTAGAATTTATATTTCTTATTTCCAGCTTTATTTTCAATCTTAAATTTAGATCTGGGCCGAACTTCAAATTCAAAAACAACCACAAGTCATTTAAACATTTTAATGTGCTTATTTACATATATATATGTTCTTATATAAGGCTCTTATTTCATTTTACTTTATCTTTTTATTTTAAATCATTTTCGTTTCATTGATATGTATTATTAGTATTATTATTATTATTATTATTATTATTATTGATGATGATGATGATGATGATGATGATGATGATGATGATGATGATGATGATGATGATGATGATGATGATGATGCTTGGGTACGCATTTCCGATGCCCAATATATAAATCATAATACACAATCTGATAAAGATATACCGCGCATATTTCGCTGTGGTACGTGTGCCTGGTATAACTTTATCGGACTAAGAGTTATGATCGGTATATTGGACTTTGAATAAGATGCGCATAACATTATTATTATTATTATTATTATTATTATTATTATATTATTATTTCCTTTGATTTCTGTTATATATACATTTGTTTCCGGGTCCCAACCAGAGACGTAAGGTTAAAAATGGCTTCATAACATTACATTTTCCACTGCACATTTTTGTAAAAAAAAGCCTTTTTGAAGGAAAAAAGTCTAATATCACACACATTTCAAATAAAGTTCTTCATAATGTTTGAACTGTATGAGCTTATGAGAACATTTTCTTGTATTTCTTTAAGGCAAGGGTTACGGCAAGGGTTACCAGGATTTCCCTTCAATGAGTCTATCGGAACCTTTTTCAATCAATTATTGACGTCCTCATGTGTCAAATTGTTTAGATTTTAATTCAAAATCCTTGTACTTTGTTAGTTTCTTTTTTTTTAAGAGGAACTGCCATGTCAATAAGAAAGCACATTCTGTTTTTGTGCTTTTTGATCCCGGTGTCTGGGTGATTAGCTTTTATTATTCTGCCTGTGTGCATTGTAAAGTCCCATAAAATTGTTACAGGTCCTATCTTCTCTGTAACCGGTTCTGGGTGATGTCCATATCAGTCTCTTACAGGTTCCTTTCTGTAAAAGTTGCATATCTTCCAGTGCAGACATTGGCCCACTCTATCGTGCCGAGTTTTATATACAGTGGCTGCTAAGACTGTACAACATGATACAATTTGGGCAATTGTTTCTGGATATTTATCACAAAATCTGCATTTCCGGTTAACACAATTTTTCACTATGTGTGCTTGGTAATTTCTAGTTAGCAAGCATTGGTCCAGTGCAGTAAAAATAAAATATTATTATTATTATTATTATTATTATTATTATTATTATTATTATTATTATTATTATTTCCTTTGATTTCTGGCGTGTACACATTTCTTTCCGGGTCCCGCCCAGAGACCTCAGGTTAGAAATGGCATTATTACACTTTCCACTGAGAAAACAAAACAAAAAAATTTACATAGATAAAGCCCTTCGTAAAGTGTGGGCTGTACTTGTGAGAACAATTTTTTGTATTTCTTTGAGGCATGGACTTCCTGGAATCCTTTCAATTAGTCTACTGGAATCTTTTCCAACCAATCCTAGGGCTCCAACTACAACAGACATTGTTGATGTTCCCATATGCTACATATTCATATTATTATTATTATTATTATTATTATTATTATTATTATTATTATTATTTGTGCATGTTACGTTTCCTGTTTTGTATTTTGTAGAGCCGGGTCCAAACTATGGTCCGTACGCCCAATAGGGAAATTGACATTTAATTGATAGCACTTTTCTTAGTATATGGGATGTTCCTAGTAGAGCGATCTTATGGGCAACTTGTATGTTGATGTTACCTGGGACACTGTTAGTAAAATAGTCCATCTCTTTTCCTCACGAGGCCCAGAGCTCGGATTACTATTGTTACAGTCTCAGCCTTCATTCCCCACATCCTGTTAATCTCGATCTCCAGGTTCTTGTATTTGGACAATTTCTCGGTAATTTTCATGGCCGTGTTTCTCTCAGATGATATTATTATTATTATTATTATTATTATTGCAAATTGCTGTTATAAATTGTTTTTGCTCTTTAATTTACCCTTGTATCATTATAAAAAAATATTTTCTTTATTTATAGAACTTTATTCCAAAGTTCATTTCATATGTAAATCTAATCACTACGACTCCATTATTATTATTATTATTATTATTATTATTATTTGTGTATGTTATGTTTCAGGTTTTGTATCCTGTAGAGCCGAGTCCAAACTATGGTCCTTACACCCTATAGGAGAATTGTCATTTAATTGATAGCACTTTTCTTAGTATATGAGATATTCCTAGTCGGGCGATCTTCAGGGCAACTTGTATGTTGATGTTACTTGGGACAGTGTTAGAAAAATTGTCCATCCCTTTTCTCACGGGGCCCAGTGCTCCGATTACTATTGATACAGTCTCAGTCTTCCTTCTCCACATCATGTTAATCTCGATCTCCAGATCCTTGTATTTGGACAATTTCTCAATAATTTTCATTGAGGCGTTTCTCTCAGATGCTATTATTATTATTATTGTTTTTATTTCCTTTGATATCTGCCGTTTACACATTTCTTTCCGGGTCCCGCCCAGGGACCTAAGTTTATAAATGGTATCATGACACTTTCCACTGAAAAAAAAAATTATTACATCGATAAAGGCCTTTGTAAAGAGTGGGCTGTACTTGTCAGAATAATTTTTTGTATCTCTTTGAGGCATGGACTTCCAGGGATCCCTTCAGTTAGTCTACTGGAATCTTTTCCAACCAATCCTAAGGCTCCAACTACAACAGGGATTGTTGATGTTCCCATGTGCCACATTTTTTAGATTTCTATTTCAAGGTCCTTGTATTTTGACAGCTTTTCGAATATCTTTAAAGATACATTGCAGTCTGCAGGGACTGCTATATCAATAAGGAGGCTTCTTTTTTTGTGGTCTTTAATAACAATGTCTGGGCGGTTGGCTTTGATTGTTCTGTCAGTGTGTATTGTGTAGTCCCATAGAATTGTAACAGGTCCTATCTCCGTAACCGGGTCTGGGTGGTGTTCGTACCAGTTTCTTTCAGTTTCCTTCCCGTAGAAGTTGCAAATTTTCCAGTGCAGATATTGGCCCACACTGTTATATTCAGTGGGTGCCAATATTGTGCAACCTGATACAAGATTATCAATGGTTTCTGGATATTTATCACAGAATCTGCATTTTGGGCTAACACAGTATTTTAGTATATGTGCTTGATAATTTCTAGTTAACAAGCACTGATCCTGTGCAGCAGAAAACCTTCAGTTTCAGCTTTCAACCCTGCACTACGTAGCCAGTGATGGGTTATTATTATTATTATTATTATTATTATTATTATTATTATTATTCAATGTGCATTTCATGATTACTCTTCATTATTACTCGCTCTCCAGTAAAGACTAAGATAATGGTTGTGTTTAAATACTTCATCCTCGTAATTTCCTTTTCCTGGGCTTTATATTTCGAGGGTTAATCAAATTCTTTCGCTGAAATGTTTTTATCTGATGACAGGATCACGCCGATAAGATAACAATCTTCTTCTTCCTCTTCTTCTTCTTCTTCTTCTTATTATTATTATTATTAAGGCACCTTTTTTTATTTATACATATTTTTCCTCTTTTTTTTTTTTTTTTTTTTTCTTTAAATTCTTCTTCTCCGCGTATTGCTTTGTTTCTTTTTGCAGCGATGTTTTTCTATCCGGGACGAACAGCTTAAACATGTGAAAAAGACCATGTATATGTTTTGACTATTTTGTTGAAAACATATCAGTCAATTACACATAACACATAAAATAACATCAATATGAAGAGACATGCACACAAAGTGATACGGAAAGAGACATTTATACAGAAACATATAGAAAGATATATACGTATTTTTACATATATCTCAATTAATACATACATATATATATATATATATATAAATATATATATATATATATAAATGTGTGTGTAGATATATATATAATATATATCTGTGTGTGTGCGCTCACGTGTTTGAGTGTATATCTTTACAAAACAAAATTTTGCGTCGTAGATAGATAGATAGATAGATAGATAGATAGATAGATCTGAATGGCATAGACACAAACACATACACACACACACATATATATATGTCTGTGTATGTATATGTACCTGTGTGTAAGAATAGATGATTTTATACATACATTCTTTACATAGATAGATAGATAGATAGATAGATAGATAGATAGATAGATAGATAGATAGATAGATGTGGATATGTCTCGACTGTGACGGTTAGGTATCAATAGACCGAAGTTGATATGTGTAAAATGTGACATGAACTGACACAGATAAACGAATTAAAATATCATATTGATTTCGACCGACTGCGAGTGATGCACACACACACACACACACATACGTATATATATATATATATATATATATATATATATATATACATATATATATATATATATATATATATATATATATATATATATATATATATATAGGGTGTGTGTGTGTGTGAGTGCGTTCGTTAATGTCTGTGTAAACATATAGAATGCTTTCTAAGGTGCGCAGCTATATGCTGAAACTTCCCTTACCCTATCTCATTTTTTTTTGTTGTTGTCATTACCTGCACGCTCGCTTTCAGTTCGTAGCCATTTCCCTTGTTTCTTTATGCTTTGCCTTCGATTCGTGTGACAGGTTTAGCGACCTTAAAACCCCCCAGCCCCACCCCGCTTCTTTTCCCACTTTTGTCGTGTTTCTTGTTTTTCGCTATGCCTTTATTTATTTTGCATTTGTCTTGCCCAAGTGTTTATTGAAGGAATTCGAAGCAGCGTTGTTATTGTTTTCAGATTTTCATTTGTTTTTCCCTCGATTCTTCATTTTTTCTTTTTTTCGTTTTTTCGTTTTTTCGTTTTTTTTTTATTTGCCTATTGCGTTTGTTATGACAATTTCCCGACTTGTTTTCACTTCAAATCAAGTCCTTTGCCCAGTTCTCACTCTCTCACACACTCTTTCTCATTCTCACGCCCTCTCTCTCTGTCTCTATGTCTTTCACTCTCTCTTTTATTCCCGTATATTTGTCATACCACGCGCATCCATTGATGTTTCTATTCCTCAAAAACAATTTATATATATATATATATATATATATATATATATATATATTAGCCTGTCCATGAATCCATGTTGTCTGTCTACCTATCTGTCATACTCTGTTTATATCTATCTATCTATCTATCTATCTATCTATCTATCTATCTATCTAGCCATCTATCGAGTCTCTCTGTGTGTGTGTGTGTGTGTATATATATTTTTTGTTTATATGTTATTACATTAATTATCGGAGAAGACCGTCCCAACTCTGCTCGCATCTATTTCTCAGTTTATCTCATTATGTATCGCAGTTTGGTCATCTATCTGTCTATGTATCCATCTATCTACATATCTATCTATCTATATATATATATATATATATATATATATATATATATATATATATATATATACACGCATATATATATATATATATAACTATCTATCTATCTATCGCAATCGCTATCTACATATCTATCCCAGTAAGAATTTTTTCGACGTCTGCTCGTCTTTGTCTATCTTAGTACGTATGGTCCTATCTATCTATCTATCTATCTATCTATCGTATTCTATTCATATCTATCTATCACGTTCTGCTCGTATCTATCTGAATCTGTTCATATCTATCTATCTATCTATCTAGCTATCTATCTCTCTATCTATCTATCGTATTCTATTCATATCTATCTATCACGTTCTGCTCGTATCTATCTGATTCTGTTCATATCTATCTATCTATCTATCTCTCTATCGTATTCTATTCATATCTATCACGTTCTGCTCGTATCTATCTGATTCTGTTCATATCTATCTATCTATCTCTCTATCGTATTCTATTCATATCTATCTATCACGTTCTGCTCGTATCTATCTGATTCTGTTCATATCTATCTATCTATCTATCTATCGTATTCTATTCATATCTATCTATCACGTTCTGCTCGTATCTATCTGATTCTGTTCATATCTATCTATCTATCTATCTATCTATCTGAGTCTGTTCACTCTCAGTCTATCTATCACACTAGGCTCATATCTATCTATCTATCAATCTATCTATCTATTTATCGTATTCTATTCATATCTATCTATCACGTTCTGCTCGTATCTATCTCATTCTGTTCATATCTATCTATCTATATATCTATCTATCCCTGTTCATATCTAAGCCTGTTCATATCTATCTATCTATCACAATTCATATTTATCTATCTCTGTATGAATATGTTTATGTTAGCTCGTATCTATCTATCTATCTATCCTAGTAAAATGTTTATCATTCTGCTCGTATCTGTCTCTATTTCTCTCAGTATGTACCTCAATCTAGTCTTATCTATCTATCTATCTATCTATCTCATTCTTTTCGTAACCATCTATTGCCAGATTTTTAAGTAAGCAGCTCCGTTTTTTTGCGGGAAAACAGATAGCGTAATGAAAAATGCCACAAACTTAACGAAAATAAAGTTTTATCCTCAAAATGTTTATGTTATTATTAAGATGAAAGACCAAAGTACTTTTTAATTATTTTTTGAAATTTTTTAATCCTCTCTAACACTTTTGAAATTTTGGTTAAAATTTTCTTTTGTTTACGTCATCCCGGTGACATGAAAATAACATTGTTTTTTGTTTGTTTGTTTTTTTTTTTGCGCTTTTTTCCGTTGAAAACACATTGATTTTGAAATTCTTGTAAAAATCAAGTAATTGTCCGATTTTAATGAAATTATCAGGATTTATTCATAAATGAATTAAATTATTTTTTAAATACTCTTTTTTAGAAAATTTTGGTGAAAATATTTTTTTTTAAATATGTTACCCCCCCACACACACACACACCATTTACTTATTTTCATGAAATTTCGCACAAAACATGTCTATTTCCTGATTTATTTTTTTTTGCTAAAAGTATGAGTCTTTTTTTGTTCAAATTTGAGCTATCTAACTGAAAATCTGCTCTGAATTGAAAAATAATGAATCCAATAAAACTATGACATTACTTAATTAGAAAAGCTTTAATTGCTTTTGTAAATAAGTAATATTAAGGACATTATTGTCTGATGAAATAATTTTTTTCTGATGAATAATGAAGTTTTACAAGTTTTTTTTTACATTTTTTTTTTAAATTTTAATTATAATAATTTATAATAGTTTAAAAACGTGTAAAACTCTGTATTAGCTATTTTCTGGATGTGATATAGTAATTAAGTGGAAACAAAATTTACAAATCTAAAATTGAAAAGATTAATCAACTTAGTTGTGCTATTTTATTTTTAAAATAATTTTTTATTTTGTATTTTTTATTTAATACGTTCATTATTTTCATGTACGGTAGACTGAAATTGCCATTATTATGATCTAAAAGTTTTGTCCCTTTATTATGTCGATTCAGTTACGTTTCAACAGGTTTTCAAAATTTCTATCCAACTTTTAAAGTTTAAAGCTTAAACGAAGTTTTACTTTTTTCAATTACTATTTCGCTAAATATTTTTATTTTATGCATTTACGTTAGTGTTGGACATACTTCAATTGAGTAATCATGGTATTTCATTTGTTATTAAATCATAAAATTAATTGAAGAAAATTTTATAGTATTTTAATTTTTTTTATTTTTGCATCTTCGAAAGGTAAATAAAAGTCAATAAAATATTAAATAATTGCGGAAAATATGTTCATTTGTAAAAATTACTATATAGTTAAGAACCAAAAATATGCGTTCACTTAGAATTTTAACAATTGGGCCATCCATAGTAGCTGTCATCGCCTCGTCTATCAGCAATCCATCAAACGTTGGATCAGATGAACAAGACCAATCGTTAATAATTGGTTGTATTTTTATTTTTCATGTTATAAGTAAGTAATATTATTTCGAATCAGATTAATTTAACTTTAAATTTTCTAATTTTACTAAAATAACGTGTCAGAAATATATATTTATTTTTTAAATGAATTTTAAAATAGAAAAACTTGTTTTGTTTACAAATTTCTTAAAATTAAGAAAATGGCCGCTTTTAAGAAATCAAAATTAAATTTGACATTCCAATCTATATAATTTCTATCTGAAATACACCAGAATATTTTACTTAATGGAAATAATAAATTTAATTATTGAACTTTCAGTTAAAGCTAAAATGAAATATTCACAAAGGATTTTTCATTTATAAAATTTAATTTTAAACCTTAGGTATCGAAAATTTATACCAAAAAAGTGGAGGTCCCTATTTTTAAGGAGACAAGATGAATTACTCATTGTTTTGGTTTTTTTTTGTTTTTTGGTTGATTTTTTTTTTTTTTTTGTTTCTTTGTTCACATATAAAATTAATCTATGTGGACATTATTTAAATAAAACATTAAAATGCATTATGGAAATTGCACATTATGATGCAGTGACTTCGAACATACAAACCTAATATGAAAGAACATCCGATGCATGAGATAATGGATAATCTTAGTTGTCACTACTCGAGGAATTTCTAAGTACCCGGCTACTTAGACCTATTATTTGACGCATCAACATCGTCTCGTTTAAATCTGTCACAAGACTAAATTTGCTGTTATTATAACTTCTGTAATACGAGGAGTGCGTGCGGCCAAACATTGTTATTATTAATCTAGTCGAGACAGATTATTGCAAATGTATTTGTGGAACTGTAGCTGGAAAACAACTTGCGAAAATGACCTAGCGGATTGTCCGTCGTCTAAAATCGTACACTTCGAATTATTGGGTTTGGCTCGGATGAATTTAGCAAATAAACAGATGCAACTAAGGAATGGGTAAGAGGAAAGGGAAGAAGGGTAAAATCGTCCGAAGAAAACAAGGAAAAGCTCATTATAATGTGTTTTTTTTGGGGGGGGGGTTATAGAATGAACAAGGTTACTTGGTATTTCCGACGGATTAAAATACATACTGGAGTCTTCTGTAATGTTATTTTTTTAATGAAGTACAGAGGAACCTCTGTTCTCGAACGTCTCACATGTCGAACAAATCGATAGATAGATAGATAGATAGATAGATAGATAGATAGATAGATAGATAGATAGATAGATAGATAGATAGATAGATAGATAGATAGATAGATTGAGGTACATACTGAGAGAGAGAGAGAGAGAGAGAGACAGATACGGGCAGAATGAGAAACATTTTTACTAGGATAGATAGATACGAGCTGACAGAAACATATTCTTGCAGAGATAGATAAATATGAATTGTGATAGATAGATAGATAGATAGATAGATAGATAGATAGATAGATATGAACAGAATGAGATAGATACGAGCAGAACGTGATAGATAGATATGAATAGAATACGATAGATAGATAGATAGATAGATAGATAGATAGATAGATAGATAGATAGATAGATAGATAGATAGATATGAACAGATTCAGATAGATACGAGCAGAACGTGATAGATAGATATGAATAGAATACGATAGAGAGATAGATAGATAGATAGATAGATAGATAGATAGATAGATATGAACAGAATCAGATAGATACGAGCAGAACGTGATAGATAGATATGAGTAGAATACGATAGATAGATAGATAGATAGATAGATAGATAGATAGATATAAACAGAATCAGATAGATACGAGCAGAACGTGATAGATAGATATGAATAGAATACGATAGATAGATAGATAGATAGATAGATAGATAGATATGAGCCTAGTGTGATAGATAGACTGAGAGTGAACAGACTGATAGATAGATAGATAGTTAGATAGATAGATAGATAGATAGATAGATAGATAGATATGAACAGAATCAGATAGATACGAGCAGAACGTGATAGATAGATATGAATAGAATACGATAGATAGATAGATAGATAGATAGATAGATAGATAGATAGATAGATAGATATGAGCCTAGTGTGATAGATAGACTGAGAGTGAACAGACTGATAGATAGATAGATAGATAGATAGGTAGATAGATAGATAGATAGATAGATAGATAGATAGATATGAACAGAATGAGATAGATACGAGCAGAACGTGGCAGATAGATATGAATAGAATACGAAAATTCGAGATGAAAATGCCTCGGTTATCGAACAAAATGTCGGTTCTCGAACAACATAGCCGAACTGAGTTAAGCCGAACGAAATAATTTCTGAGTCGACCTCCGTATTGTATACATTCGTGTGTTGTGGCGTCATTTTCTTTTCCAATTGTATTATAAGGTGACCTTTTCTCTACATTGATTCCTATTGGAAAAATAATTTCAGTTTACGAACATTTCGGGTTACGAACGGCTTTCAGGAACGAATTAAATTCGTGAACCGAGGTCCCACTGAATCATCAACCATTATTAATGCTTGATTGAATCGATATATTTGATCCCGGTTGTTTAATAACAGACTTTGAGTGGTGTTGGGGATAGCTTCAATGAAAAACAACTAAAATTAAGATGAAAGAAAAGATTTTTAAAAAAAACAACAACAGTGTATTTGAGTACACTACCCCCACTCAAATATTGGCTCAAATAATCGCCCTGCATTTTATACGGCTAAGCTAATTTTATCCCCAACTCTCCCTACCGGAAGCCAAGATTTTACCTCGCAAAGTTATTTCTAGCTTGCTCAGCTCCATCATACGATTATTTACTAAAACGACAGTAGTAGTAGTAGTAATAGTAGTAAGAGGAGGAGGAGAAGGATTTGCGGCGGAGAAGTGGAGGGGAAAAGGGGGGAGTGATACTATAAAAGGAATTATCGTGACACAGTACCTACGATGTACGCATGTACCAGCTGACACTTCATACCAAAATTAAGTAAAAAAAAATACCATGTATGAAATGCACTTTGCACCCGCTATACACACACATACCCCCGCTAAAATAATCGCCCTACCCTGTGTCTTAAATGTGAAGTTAGGTCTTTGTATAGGCTAATTTTATCCCTAATTATCATTATCGGAAGCTCTGATTCTGTCTGAGAAGTGCACTTCTACCCTGCTAGACTCTATGAAAATATGGTTTACTCAGACCACATTATTATTGTTGTTGCTATTTCGCTTGCACACAGAATATGATGTTGTCTGCTCATATGAAGTTTATTTTAACCTCACAAGTCATTTGTTCTTTATATCGAGAGGCCATTCCGAACAGGCAAGCTTTTTGTTATGGCTCCATTTCCAAATCACAGGCCAATGTCTTCAAGGTTTCTTTCTATTCTTTTCTGCCTGTCATCAGCATGTTCTTTTTATGTGCCGTATCCCTTCAGGATGTAGACGATCATGGCTCTCCACTTCCTCCTATCTCTTGTAGCTCTAAATGTTTCGTCCCTCTGCCACCTCCCCCAGGCCATGTTCTGTCATCCACTGGCTTAAACCCGCCAGGTATGTCATACGTTGCTTTCCTTTGTCTCGCTTTCCCTCTATTCGACCTGTGAGTATCAAATTCACCAGGCCTTCCTTTCTCATTACGTGTCCCAGAAATTTTATCTGCCTCTTCCTTATGTTAAGTATAAGCTTCCTCCTTGTTTGCATCCTCTCCAAGACCTCATCGTTGCTCACACGCTCGCTCCATGATATCCTTAGCATCCTTCTGTAGAACCACATTTCCGTTACTATAGTTTTATGTGCGATTACAAAGTCTCTACTACAACGAGCATTACGAAAGTGACAACGAATATTCGTTGGGTTCTCAAATGTGGCAAAATATGTTCATTGACATCACAAAATATAGCAAAGTCCTCATCCAAACAATTACTATGGAAGTATTTATAGAAAAGACAGAGAGGCAACCTTACGGCGGTGGAAAAGTGATTGAAGCCGAGCCACCAGATCAGGTCCAATAATATTGCTGATTCTTCTTTGGAGTTTATCAAGGAGCTCAAGGTAAATAGAAGGGGCACTAAACCATATGTGGCCGCAATATTCTAAGCAAGGACGAAGATAGATATCTAAGATAGATTGTGGAGAGAAAGATCGTGTCGCATGACACAGTGGACCAATTTCCTTAGCTGCTGACCTTGCCGCGAGGAAAGATGTTTCACTGCGCGGTGCCAGAAAATCTTTCTTGTCAGAATCCATCTTGCACATTTACAAATCTCTCATTCGCCCGTGCATTGAATTACTGCTGCCATATCTGGTCTGGTGCTCCTACTGTTCATCTCGAGGTTCATGACAAAATTCAAAGAAGGAACTGTAACGCAATCGATCCTGACCAGGCATCTTGACTTTTTTTTTTTTTTTTTTAAGCGTATCACCCCAAGCAAGGCTGGAGGCCACTATCACGCAAGGGGTTATAGAAGGGTTGGAGGAAGAGCAGATAGGAGTGGTAAAGGAGAGGATGTGGAGAAAGAGAAAGACAGTGGGTCGATCAAGGCAAGGGGGTTACAGAAGATTTGGAGCGAGAGCAGATAGGAATGAAAGGTGAAAGGATGTGGAGAAGGGAAGTGGATAGATCAAGGCACCTGGAGATGTCGATTTACGCTACACTTAAACCGTTGGAGATTGTATTTGTCAGGGAAACAGTAATAGGGAAGGGAGTTCTGTCACTTTCTCACCGACTAAAGTTGTTTCCCTCTGTCTTTTCTGCAAATATTTTCATAGCAACTGCTCTGATGGGCTCTTTTCCTCCTAGTGTCTCAAATACATGTATTTAAGTGTGCTCCTAGATTGGCAAATTGGTCCCACCGTTTTACTGTTGAACTAGCTAGATGCAATTGTGTAGCGATTTTGACATGTTTTCGATGTAATATCCTTATATATATATATATATATATATATATATATATATATATATATATATATATATATATATATATATAGGTAGTAATCCGTTGGTACATGATCCAAGTGAATCCTATTAATACAATATATAATATTAAGTATTAAATATTAAAATTAATTCACATACAGAGCTCAATGATTATTTATAATAAACAGAACAATATATTTCATACAATCGTAATTAAGATACCATTATGTAAATTATCATTTTCACCATGTAAAATTAAATTTACGGGATTTTTCAAACAGTCAATGGTTGATAAATTTTTGAAATTTCAAAAGTTTATCATCCATTGACTGTTTGAAAAATCCTGTAAATTTAATTTTGCAAGGAGAAAATATACATAATGGTATCTTAATTACGATTGATATATATATATATATATATATATATATATATATAAGTGAACATCGAGGTCAACACTCAGGCTGTTTCATGCTAGACGCAATCGTCAGGCCTTTAAAACTATATTTCTGCGTATATATATATATATATATATATATATATATATATATATATATATTAGAATTGGACATAGTCCGACAATTTATTTAAAGACATTTATATTATATTTAACGTTCTTTTTATAGATACAAGTATATGCTCTGTTTTATAATAAACAGTATTAAATAACATTCAGGCCGGTAAATGTTATTTAATACTGTTTATTATAAAACAGAGCATTTGCTTAAATACTTGTATCTATAAAAAGAACGTTAAACATAATATAAATGTCTTTAAATATATATATATATATATATATAAATATATATATATATATATATATATATATATATATATATATAGTCTTAAAATGTGCTATATTTATGGGATAAAGTTCTCAATATCAGAGATAGAGCGTGTGCAAATATAAAAGTGAACATAGAAGTGAACACTTAGAGGCGACAGTCTGTTTCATGCTAGATGCAATCTTCAGGCCTGACGATTGCATCTAGCATGAAACAGACTGTCGCCTCTATGTGTTGACTTCTATGTTCACTTTTATATTTATATATATATATATATATATATATATATATATATATAAATATATATATATATATATATCCTATACAGCAAGAATATCTGCTTTCTACTGAAGATTTCTAGTTCTCTTATTCATACTACCAATAATAGCATAGTATTTTAAATATACTAAATATGCTGACATAACATAACTGTAATAGTCCAATACCAACAACCACGTGTACCAATTTGTTTATAATTGCGGGTCCGCCTCCAACATGCCTACTCCATCAAAGGCGATGTATACTGGATGAAAAGGGATCTGTAAGCCGAAACATGTTAGACCCCAAGGAAAACATCTAAGGAAGTGCATGCAAACGTTGATCTCAATACAAGCAACTTAAAAAAAACTATACAACTTTTCGTTTCTTTATTTTTAGTATCTTACCGACATATGCGCGGTACGCAATCAAAGTGTATATATAAAACAAAATTAAATATGTTCCCTTATGATATACGCTGAGTTTCAGGGAATTACATCCACTCTTCAGGTGGGAGTTCTTTGATCATCCAGAAGGAAGTTTATATCAGGGAAACATCATTCTGATAGAATGTCTCATTTTTTGGTAATCGCCATAGTTTTCGGGCTGTGATACCGAAAAAGGGAATCGAATCAAAACTTTGTGTTCATGAGATTTTTTTCCTGTTGAAAAAAATGAAGGGTGAAAGAGTGTTCAGTAAACAGACAGATCTTCATGCCCTGGTGTCGGCGTTCGAGAAAAAGGCTAACAATTCGACGTGTTTAATCTCAAACAAAATACAATGGATCGCTGCAACAATAGGGCAATTTCTGACGGAATTTCCTACTTGTCTGAGAAGGATTATTCCTAACTTGGAAAAGTCTATTGTTAAAATAAATCGACACAAAAGGTCTGTCGTTTTCAATAGTATTTGCCCGAAAGAAGCATATATAAACAGTCGAGCCAAGACACAACCCACATGTCCTGAAGATTGCATTCATGTATAAACCAGATGGTCGACGCGTGGTATTCACCTCAGTGTCCATTTTTACATTTATATTTACATATGCTCTATGATATATGCTCTATGATATTCTATGATATATGCTCTATGATATTCTATGATATATGCTCTATGATATGCTCTATGATATGCTCTATGATATTGAGCGCATTTACCCATAAATATAGCACAACTTTTGCAACCTCTGCCAACAGGAAAAATTACCGATTATGACATTTCCGGATCCAAAGAACTTTTTAAACCAAAAATCCGAAATCTTAAGCTCTTGCTTACATATAAGAAAAATTTTCTTAAGCACGTATGTTGCTGGATAAAAATCCAGCCACATAAAATAAAAGTAATTACCCCACCCCCTATACACTTGCTTTTCTTCTCTCCACAACTTCTTCTTCGTTCCATTACACCCAACGTCGTGCGTTTGTTTATTTATTTTTTAAGATAATATTGTAACGTTGTTTAGTTTTTAAAAATAAATGAAAGGTGTTATGTAATTTAATGAAAATCGCCTGAGGATACCGTAAGGTTGAAACCAAGGTAGCGGATTCAACTGATCTATTGATTTTGAAAGTTAAAAGCCCTATATGTTATTTTAAATTTTATTTGTTCACACGTGTATTGAGCACATTGTAATACTAATGTTTCCTGGTCTGATTCAACTCTTACCATCAACCTTTTATATATATATATATATATATATATATATATATATATATATATATATATATATATATATATATATATATATATATATATATATATATTGTCTGAGCGCCAACGGCTTACAGGTAGATTCTCCGGCTGATGCCAATTCAGCCGGGTTTCGAGCCTAGCGAGAGGCAACCGGGCGTCTAGTCACACTAAAGAGCTGTGATACAGAGAAGCAGTCTGTCTGTGGATGGCAATATATATATATATATATATATATATATATATATATATATATATTACATGAATCATTCATACAAAAAACAGATTAGTGAAGTTAATGATATAAATGTCGAGAATACATCTTCGCAAACAAATTTATTAAAATTACATTAACCCACGAACCTCTAGATGAATGTTATGATCCCCGTTTTTAATACATTCGAGCTGTATAAGGTCTCTTTTTGCTAGTACTTTCATCTGTTCATACAGACATCATCAGGCATGGAAATTGATTTGTTTTTTTTTTAGTACATCCAGGTAATAACGGGACACGAAAGATTAGACTTGAATCGAAATATGTTTTTTTAAAAATGTGTTATTGTTAACAGTAAGAAATTTTGGACATATATATATATCGTGACTCTTCGGCAAAAGCGAATTGAGTCCTGTCGGTCACTGTGTGTTTATCTAAAAATAAATACGCTAAAATGCACCTCCATCCGACGGCTTATTGGTAGAATTCCCGACTGACGCCAATTCAGGTTTCGATCTTAGCTAAAGGCAACCAGACGTCTAGCCACACTGAAGAGCTGTGATACAGCGAAACAGTCTGTCTGTGGATGACAATTATATATATATATATATATATATATATATATATATATATATATATATATATATATATATATATATATATATATATCTCGATATATATGCGTAAATATAACTAAGATATATATCTGTAAAAGTATAATATGAATAAAGATAAAAGAAAAACTTATCTTTGTTGATGCATCTCATCCACTGATAGACTTTATCAAAGGAAATGTGAGGATTTTATTTTGCAACAAGTATTTAGAAACAAAAGTAAAAATGTTAGTTTTTCAACATTTTTTAATTTAAGAGACGCTCATAAATATTCATCAGGTTAACTGAAATGTGAAGGTAAATTATGGAAGATGCTAAGTGACGTAAATTATGCCCAATAAATGAAATTGAGTAAGTGAGGTTTTTGATTTTTTTTTTTTAATATTTATGAGAGTCTCTTAAATTTATTTTCTTTTTAAACTAACAACATTTTTACTTTTGTTTATAAATACTCTTTGCATAATAAAGTCCTTACAATTACTTTCATGAAGTACATCAGAGGACGAAACGCGTCGGTTATGTTTAAACTTATATACACATAAATATATATATATATATATATATATATATATATATATATATATATATATATATATATATTATGAAATGGACAAAGTCCGCCAATTATTTTATGACATTTTTATGTTTATGTTTATATATATATATATATATATATATATATATATATATATATATATATATAAAAAGAAAGAACAGTAAGATATATAATCCGGTGTTCTTATAGATATTTTTATTTTTACACAATAGTGCTCAATGTAAATTTACAGAGCAATAATTAATATTATTATTATTATTCCTCGACGAAGAAATGGAACTAATGTCTTTAATTTAATAACAAAATTAAATTCGAAGCTTTTTTGAAATATGGTTATTACTGTGTAGCGAAAAAAACATATTTTAAATCAGTTAACTTATAATATATATATATATATATATATATATATATATATATATATATATATATATATATATATATATATATATATATATATATATATATATATATATATCAAGGACACATGGCGCAGTGGATAAAGGCATTGGTTAGATCCAGTGACTGGACCCAAAGAGTGTGAGTTCAATACCCGGTATTGAACTCACACTCTTATATTCAATAAAGCAGTGGAGAACTTTCAGAGGGAAAAATTAACAGGAGATAACTGATAACTGACATCAATTAAACATGGCATGTGGAACTAGAACAGTCTACCACAGTGAGCGAAATAAAGGGTTCAGTTCGATATTCCAACCGCCTGAAGAAGGCCGGAGCGTACAACGGCCGAAACGTTGTAATAAATATGGCGACAAAGATGAGGACAATAGTCCGAATAATGTAAATAATGTACATAATACCTCGTCTCAGAAATATAGACAGGTGTTGTGACTAGTTTGAAATTTAATTTTGTTTAGTGCGGGTTGCTTTGTTTTAATGTAGATAGCCTTCAATATCTGAAGGTTCTTTTTACTGTGTACGTATGAGTATTGTGTTATCAACTAATATCTATCTAATATTATGTACATGGCTATGTTTTTCTAAGAAAAGATAGATAGATAGATAGATAGATAGATAGATAGATAGATAGATAGATAGATATTAACACACTGATACTGATAGATAGATAGATAGATAGATAGATATGAACACACTGAGATAGATAGATAGATAGATAGATAGATAGATAGATAGATAGATAGATAGATAGATAGATAGATAGATATGAACACACTGAGATAGATAGATAGATAGATAGATAGATAGATAGATAGATATGAACACACTGAGATAGATAGATAGATAGATAGATATGAACACACTGAGATAGATAGATAGATAGATAGATAGATAGATAGATAGATAGATAGATAGATAGATAGATCTCACAGATGCTCTGGCACACATCACCAGTGATGTTTTTTATTGATATTTATCAGATATCGGCTCGTGTTTCAGCTGTCAGCTGCAACTCTTCTCATAATGGAACTCTATCCTAACCCACTGCGACAAAAGAACGTCTTAGGCTTTTATAGTCCAATCACGACCAACTTCCGGTTCACTGACATCTACCCTTTTCTATAAAAAAAACAGAGAGAACGAAAATGCAGAGACTGTTTTCTTAGCAATATTAGTGAAATCTCGTCTTGAACTGGTAAGTAACGATCTTTCGTTTCGCTTCCTGATTATAGCATATGAACGCCGCTATAAATATATATATATATATATATATATATATATATATATATATATATATAAGATAATTGAAAACATAGCCATGTACATAATATTAGAAAGATATTAGTTGATAACACAATAATACTCACACATACACACAGTAAAAAGAACCTTCAGATACACAATATATTACATTGAATCTAGACATTGGTTCTGTTGTAATACTTCGGTTTATCATGTGGTATGACGTCATAGGACCGCACCTTGAACTTAGAATATGCGTCTGCTATTCCGCGACCGTTATCGCCGCATAGCAATTTTCTATGTCAACATAATAGAATATCAGCTTTGACGGTGGGTATTTTTGTTTCATGTCCGTATAACCACCCTGAGGAGGGCTCATGTGAGCCGAAAGCTTAGGACCAACTTAATAAAAAAAGTATCAAAATACTGGACAATTTTTGTCTTTATTTTCACCAGAAATTAAAGCAAAAATTCTGACATACGAACGGCTCCTGATCATACATAATAGACATTCATTGTCTGTTATAATTAATAATATATATGTTTAAATAATGACCTGCTGCCCCAATACACTAAATATATATGTGTGTGTGTGTGTGTGTGTGTGTAATAAATTTGGGTATGTAATACCGACAGAGTCATAAATGGATACCATGGATAAAAACAATTTCTCACATCTATTTTCTAGACATTCTGAAGGATTTGCATCTTAAGACGGAGAATGTTAAACGATTTTATTAAAAGTCACTAATTTTCTTTTTCTTTTTCGTCTCGAGACGCGCCACCTTGTGAAAAATGATAAAAGATTTAATTATGTTAAACACACACAAATGCATACACAGACGACACATTTTTCGTTATCCATCTGATGAAGCCATATAGGCGAAATGCATTATAACTCTGCGGAATTTCATACCCAAATTTATTACATATTTATTTCTGTGCATTGAATATTGCTGCCATATCTGATATGGTGCTTCTAATATGTAATAAATTTGAATATGTCATTCATTTTCTTTCTCTTTTTTTTTTTAGTCGCGAGTAACCCACCTGGGGAAAAATAATATAAGATTTGATTATTTTAAACACACACAAATGCATACACACATTTTTCGTTATCCATCTGATGAAGCCATAGAGGCGAAATGCATTATCGGATATTATTTTCGTAACATACTTTCATGAACATTTTTCCAAAGGACAATAACTTATACATATATATGTGTGTCTGTGTCTCTGTGTGTGTGCGCGTGCGTGTGTCTGTGTGTAAAGGGAGAACGAGAGAAATTCGCTAATTTAGTAGGTTCGATCGTCACTGGGGGTGCTATTTCATACTAGATATGTTAAACTTAATGACTATTAGGTCTCACGCTGTGAACCCATTGTTAATCTACATGGATTTCTCGCCGTTACTACTGTAGTGAATTCCGTTATCACTGAGTGCTCTATACTTGCTGTCATCAGCTCTAATGAGTAAATACCTATACACAGTGCCTTAAATTTAAGTTCATATTTTTACACAGATGCGTAATACTCTAGACATCTTTTTCGGTGAAAAGAAAAATAGAAATGACTACTCCTTGACTGTAAGAAGACAAAATGCACAATGATCAGCAAAAGAGGCACAACCCAAGTACGAATTACGCACTAGGGACGTAAAAATTAAGCCGGCATAAAAATTTCACTGTTTGGGTAGTCTAGTAATAGGCCATGGAAAATGAGGCGTTTATACTTAGCAATAAGTAATAGATTTGTGTATGTAATCCCGACAGAGTTATAAGTTATTAACATTTAGAAAAAACGTTCATCTGATGAAGCCATATAGGCGAAATGTCATTATCGGATATTATTTTCGAAAGATACTTTCATGAACGTTTTTTCAACTGTCAATAACTTATAACTTAATAGTAAAAGGACACAATAGTCGGAAGTTGTCCAAAATTCCTAGTTTCATCATTGTTACTATGATTATTTTTTACTGTTTTTTTTTCAGCCTATTCTCTTTCTTGTTTCGATCCAGTAGTAATAAGGCTTAATAGTTTTGTCACAACTTCTTTGATGAATTGTTGATATTATTCATTTTTGACACGTCTTTCTTTCATCTTATTTTTCTTCCTTGTTTATACTTAGTGGTATTAATTCTAATACTCTCGACATCTTTTTCGATAAATAGAAAAACAAAATGACTAATCATTGACTGTAAGAAAACAAAATGCACGCTGGTCAGAAAAAGAGGCACAACCCAAGTACGAGTTACGTACTAGGGACGTAAAAATTAAGCCGGTGTAGAAATTTCACTGTTTGGGTAGGTCTAGTAATAGGCCATGGAAAGTGAGGCGTAGAAATATGAAGGCACATCAGAATAGCGAATGATGGCCTTCAGAAACTGAGTCAAGAAGTAATGCGTCGAAAATTGTTCTTAGAAACAAAGAGAAGACGAGACGGCGACGTAATGTCTAATCTCTGATGTGGCAGTGATTGTTGAACAATTTTCATCACAGATGGAGAACAAATTTGAAGTGAGATATATGAAGCATTTATCTTAATTTTAAACAGTTGAATATGACACGAGAAACAGGAGTTTGATAAACAGAATGTAAATAATGTTCCCCAAGATACAGCGGTGAAACATACCGATGTTGAAAAAAATGAATATATGAACATAAAAAGAAATAACAACAACAACAAAATAATAATAATAATAATAATAATAATAAAAATGTTAACAACAACATGCAAATATTCTGCTCTAACTGAGGACGTACGTGTTGATGGAGAACACCCATAATGCAAGGTTTCCGGTTGATTTTCAACCGAAAACCGTGCGAACGCAGACAATAATAAAAATGCCCTAATACTACAGCAGACATAGCTCTCACAGGCTGTGGTCTAAATTGAGTGAAGTTGTTATCATAAACATGTTTTGTCTTTCTAAATTATGATAGATTACAATAAATATTCCGTTCAATACCGCAGACTTGCTTGTTAGTTGCGTCATCTTAATCAGTTGGGTATGTCCCCTAGAGGCTGACCCATTCTGCATCTGTTTATCAGCGACGGCAGCGGGGTACCATCGTAGCCAGGTGTCAAGAGTTTGTTTTGTTGTTGTTGTTTTTTTAAGTTTGAAGTTTGAGGAAGCTAAAGTGATTTAGAAGTTACGCTTAGATACTTGGAAACACCCTAAATCAGAGCCTGAAGGTATTTCTGTCATAACCTATCACTATATCGCGGACATTTGGCTGTGTTGCATGTGCGTAGTATGCACTGAGAATTAGATAAGTATGTTGGGATTTGCATATTTATATCCTGACGCTACTTTGTTACTCAATAATAATAATAATAATAAAAAGAACTCCAAAATTCCAAGGGAGACAACTATACAGACACTCCAAATGACAACAGAAATGATAAATAATACTAACAGATAGGTTCGCCTATCGCCCGGCTCATAATTTTTGAACAGGAGTAGAGGTTTATCCTTCGTTTCCTTTTCAGAATTGGATTTCCGGTTCCTTCAAACTCTGCTTCAATTCTATACTTCTAACATCTCTGTCTGTACTATGAGATTCTATTTACTAATTTTGTCTACTGCTCAATAGGAGCAGATAAGTTCGCCTATCGCCCGGTTCTCACACCTCCACGGTATTTTGAACATCTCCGTCTGTACTATGAGATTTTATTTACTAATTTTGTCTTCTGCTCAATAGGAGCAGATAGGTTCGCATATCGTTTGGTTCGCACTTCTCCCAATTCTTTTTAGACAGGAGTAAAGGTTTATCCCTTGTTCCCTGTTTATGATCGGGTTTCCGGTTTCCTTTAAAATCTTTTCTTTCTCTTTCACTCTCAGTAGCCCCCTTAGGTTTTAGTGGCAGCGTCGCCTTGCTTGTAATGAATTGATTTTAAAAAAAACGACGTGAATATGGCTACGCGGAGGAAATCTAAAAAGAAATACTCACACATGTCTAATAGCAGCATGAAATGATGCCATGAGAACACATAATATAAACGCCTGGTTATATAAAGCATAGATTAGCAAATCTAGATTATGTGGAAATAAAGATCAATCAGATTATCAGAGAATGTAGAAAATTAGCCCATGAAGTGTACAAATTAGGCATGAATGGGTAGAAAAGTTATCTACTTGGAACTGTGCAAACGTCTGTATTCTGAGCATACAGACAGATGGTATATACGAAGAGACCTGAATCTTTACCGTGAAATAACGCATAAAATTCTCTGGGACTTTGATATTCAAATGGATCGCCCAAGCCATGCAAGCAAGATTGGATTAGGAATCGCCAACAAAAAGAAACAAAATCTGCTAAATGGTGTATATTCTTGTAGATATTTTATATAATGTAGATCACATAGCAGATATGAAAGAAAATGAAAAAGTAAATACAATTCTCAACCTTGCCTGCGAACGGTGAAATCTATGCGAATTGAAGTGAACAGTCGTATCAGACGTTATTGGGGCACTTGGAATGGTCGCGAACAACTGTTAAATTATAGTTTCAGACTATTATTTTTTTAGTGGTAGTGTGTTTCGTTCAGACCTTCTGAAGCTGACCTTGGGATCAGCTGGTAGGTAAAACAAAGGAAGTTGTTTTTGATTGGCTGAGTGGAACGTGAGAATGCTAGAGAGATAGAAAGTTATTTCGTGGAGTTAAGTTTTACGCGTCGAAGAATACAGACGTGTTCAAATCGTGTCTCGGACAACTTGCTCTCCAGTAGGGCTGATAGAGCGACCCCATTGGCTAGTTTAAAATGTCCACGTCGACGGGTTAATAAAATAGATACGTTTAAAAAAATCCCTTTTGTTGAATTTCTCATTTCATCTCCGAACTAAACAAACCAACTAGCAATTACTCGACCGAGACAAGCAAGAAAAGAAAAAAAAAAGAGTTTTATTATGATCACCTCAAGACCGTCGCCCCAAGATTACCCTCAACGTGAAGGGGTATACAACATAGTTTCATTTTGGCACCGTTGACCATCTCCTTCGAATAAGGAAGGGGCGCAGAATGAGGGTTACAATACAACGTGGAAAAGTTCGGAGAGGATTTTTGACGGAGAACTCAAAAAAGAAAAAGAAGGTATAAAAACGAAAAAGTAGTCTAGACATATTGGACAGTCTGTAAGTACGATGATATTACTTTGTTCTACTGCCACACATATATACACACACAAAACAAGCAACAGACAAAAATAGGGACTAAAGATGAAAAAAATGAGGAAAAGTCATTTTTTGATGGACAGAAAATAGAGAGAGAAAAAAGAACAAGTAGGGAAAAGAAAGAAGGAAAGGACATAAGCACCCACACTCACGTATACACACTGTTATGACAATGTCAATTTTCATGAAACATTTTAGTAAAAGACTGATTTTGTTTGTTTTGTCTTTTTACAAAAGTTTAGGCCATGTGTGGAAATGTATTATTTGATTTTGATTGGCATGTTTAGTTTTTTTTTTTTTTTTTTTGTGGGGTGCATCCAAATTTTATATATCTGACAGCCTTTTGGCCACGTGGAAGTCTGAATTTGCGTACTTAACGCAATGGAAAATGGTTTTGAAAAAAAAAAGACTGACGGCATTTTGTGATGAGGCATTCCTACTGTGATTTCTGTGGAATGTTAATGAGTTGAAAGTTTTTGTGACTATGGTTTTGCGTGCATTCAAATGTTTTAAATTTAGAATTATTTTCTTAATTGTAATTAACTGACAATTTTTTGAGGATTTTTTTACTTTTTGTTTTAAGAAGCGTGTATGTCATTTTGCATTCATTGGTTGGTTATTTAAGTTATTAATTGGTGAATTTTGAGAATTAATTTTTTTGTGGAAAAAATAAGTTAACTAATTGTTGTGGAAATAAGTAGATTCGTCTTGCTTGGTTACGGATTTCCGAATGTGTTTAGGTCTGTGTTCTGAGGTGGAAATGGTCACACCTAGCTTTGTAGGTTAGAGACCCGATGATTTATGACGGATAGAATGGGGGCCTGTGCGCCATGAGGTATTTATATCGAATAAATATACCCTAAGATAATTCCGGGGCTACGTTTTGGGGCCCCCGATAAACCTAATGGAATTGGTCAGGTGGCTTGTGTGATGCCAAGTTGCGGCAGCGACTAGGGAATGAAGGAATCCTTATAACAACGGTAGAGCCAGTAATGGATTAGTTAGGAGATGCTGAGTGGGTGTTTTCCCCTGTAGGGGGAAGCCAAGGGCGAGAGGAGATGGATATGGTGCGATCCGAGTTTTGACATACAGAGGCAGATGAGCAATAACAGTCACTATAAGGAATTAATGGTGGTAAAAATTGGCTGTTTGCATAAATAGGGTGATAATGAACCATGTGTGCCGTGTCACTGTGAGTGGGAGAGGCGTGTAGATCATAGCATATTTAACGTGTAAAAATTAGGTGGTAAGGATGTGGTTCAGTTATTTCAATGACTTGTTTTGTTATTATTAGTTACTTTGTTCAATATTTCGTAATAAAAGAACACCAGCAAATATATTGTTGCTGGTCAATTCAAAAAAAAAAAAAAGTTATGAAATTGTTTGACGCTGTGTCGGGGGGTTTTTGGCATGTATTGGGATTTTTTTTTTTTTTTTTTTACCAATATTTGTTTTTCGATGACTTACAGTTTATGAAGTCTCAAGTGAACCTAGAGAAAACTACTGCAAGATATTGGTCACATCAGCAACCAGCTGACTTTTACGAAGCTGGGATAAATGCCCTGATTCCTAGGTGGAAGCCCCAGGAGAGAAGGTTGGGTTTATTGCCCAGCGCCTGAGGTATGCCGAGAGAGCTTCGGCAGTTTTTGCCCAGTATTGCCGTTAAACCCATTTTAAATTTTGACTTTGTGTCACATTCGGTAGCGACGTGGGCGCGCTGAAAAATGCACCCTGATTCGTTGGTGGAATACTGCCATTGAAAGAGGTGGTAATTATGTTGAGAAGTAAGGATATGAACCTGTGATTTTTTTAGTTACATCTTGATTGTGTTCCTTATTTCTTACATAATAAAATAAATTTCAATACTTCTTGACTTA
Source organism: Acanthosepion esculentum (assembly GCA_964036315.1). Classification (NCBI taxonomy): domain Eukaryota; kingdom Metazoa; phylum Mollusca; class Cephalopoda; order Sepiida; family Sepiidae; genus Acanthosepion; species Acanthosepion esculentum. The sequence continues at coordinate 80,304,218 of OZ038492.1, read as the reverse complement.
CCTTTCTATTTACATTTTTAGGCACATATTAAGCATTTAGAAACAACTGCCACATGTGTATTAACAAAAAACATCAAGCCGGCTGCTTCTATGGTCTGGTACGGTTACCACTGATCGACTGTTCCCGCTTCAATTACTTCCGGGTATTGTCGCTGTTATAATATAAAAAAAAATTCAACACGTGATATTCACTTTGTTTTATTAGCTCTGCTCCAATTTACCTGTGAAACTTTAATATCGACAACTTTATTCCATGAAAATAATATGAAAAACATAGCCGGAGACAACAACAAAAATGGTTAGCAGTCACAGCTTTAGAGGCGCCTGTTTCTATTCCACGACTAGTAGAGTTTGTACCACTGCCTCAACTCTAAAAAGAAAAAAAAAAGCTGTTAGCACTTGTAGCTCTATAACAAGCGCTAGCCCAGGTTACGACAATTTTAGCTATATTTACGTAGCTGTTTTTCGCGAATATTGGAGCCTTTTCCCACCTTAGAGACGCGTGTTTCATTTCTATCCTAAAAGATCGCCCGTGGGATGGAGGCTCAGACCTATTTATCGAGAGTCCGCTGGGGTCTCTCTCTTTTCTTTTCTTTTCTTTTTCTCCTACTTTTCTCCTGCGAATTCTTACCAATTCAATTACTAACTATGCATTTTCAGATAATGGCGCTTGTTGCACTTAGGTACATTTGCACTAAACTCTGTTTACCTTTCTTATCTCCGGTAGGTAATGACAAACGCCTTTCTTTGTTTGCCATCTTGTTCACTCGAGCTTATTTTCTTTGACAGGCACAAGTGAAACTCCCTATTCTTTCCTCGATTAAAGAAAGTTTTTTTGCTGTGGGTAGGGAAAAACGATTACATCTGTGGGTAGTTGGATTGCCACTCGGGTTAGCATAACATCAAAGGAACGCACAAAGTCCTTCGAAATCGGGTAACGCCTAATCAAATGTTTTATGTTAGGTTCAAGAAAAATAATATCAGGGTTTTCAGAAAGTAATTAAGTATTTGCCCACTATGAATTATGTCTCATCAACCGAACCACGGTAGGAAACTGCGTCTTTAATTATTTTCTTCGTAATCATTTCACCCCAAGCAAGGCGATAATGCCACTAAGACACAAAGGGTTAATTTGAGAGGAAGGGAATGAGAAGACTTTAGTGAGGCGAAAGGACGACAAAAGAACCGGGTTAAGGAAGACAGAATATGACGATTAATCCTGCATTTATATTTTTTGCAGATTATAGCTGAGGGGGGAAGCAAGAAATCGGAAAAGTGTTCCACGGGTGAGAAGTGTGAGAAAAGAAGCTATTAAAATAGAACTTACGGTTACGTCTGTCTATTTCAGCAGTAAAACGATGGCACCTAGTTGCTAATCAAACAGTATCAAGAAGGAGAGCTCATTAGAATAACTACAATGAAAATATTTATAGAAAAGACAAAGTGAAGCAAAGTCACGGCGGTTGGAAAGTGACTCGAAGTTGAGGGGCCAGGTCAGGACCGATATTATATCGAGTTTATTATTTCTTCTATCTGACAATGTGTCGTTTATAGCGTATTATTTACTGTGTCACCTCCAAAAGGACAGTACTGCTGTAGGTGCACTTAAAAAAAAACAATTGTGCAGTGCATATGGATGTAGTGAAGGCCCATGCATATCAACTGCGCTTTATTTATTTTTTTAATGGCGCTTGCGACAATTTTGACAAGCCAAGCTCTAGAAGAAGACCCACTTCGAATGAAGAATTGTTGAAAGATATTATTGAATTGCGTCCACATAAAAACACCAGAGATTTAGCAAAAAGAAAAAAAAATTTAATGCGTCATGTTCATCTCAAGCTAACTGGAAAAACGTGAGAATCGAACACAATATTCCATCATTTAGTTTTAACCAGGAATGCGAAACTTTCTTTTTTCATTGCATTGTTACAGGTGATGAAAAATGGGTTTTGCAGGTCAACTGAAAACCAAAAAGACTGGTTATTACAAAATGAGAAACTAGTGCTAACAACAAATACAAGACTATCCTTGTGAAATATGAACGGTGTCGTCCATTGTGAACCTATGAGGCATGGATGGACGGACTAACGCTGCAGATGTTTATTACTAGCAATTTGATTGGGTAACCGAAGTACTGGGTTGAAAGTCTTCCCGATTTACTAAGCAAAAGAGATGCTCTTCTCCAACAAGACAATTCAGGGGATCCTCTTGAATTGTCAAGTTAGAGAAGCAAAACAAAGAAAAAATAAGATCGTTAAGATGTGAGGTAAAAACATCGGTTCTCTGCTGATCACCGAAGTTAAGAAGTGTTGGGGTTGGTCATTACCTAAAGGGGTGGTCGATTGGAAATTCCAGGTGCTGTAAGCTTGGATGTCCGGGTGGTAAGGATAACGGCACGGAGTTGAAAATCGGAGTTCCAATTCCAGTCTGGTTCGTTATATTCACTTACACGCAAATACTCTTGGGAAAGGTATGAATCCACATCTTCTCCCCCGCTATCAGTTAAATAGCAGGACGTGTTTAAATCATATCGCCCCAAGCAAGGCCAGAGGCCACTATCACGAAAGGGGTTAAAGAAGGGTTGGAGGAAGAGCAGATAGGAGTGGCAATGGAGGGGATGAGGGAGAAGAGAAAGACAGTGGGTCGATCAAGGCAAGGGGGCCACAAAAGATCCGGAGCGAGAGCAGATAGGAATGAGAAAAGAAAGGATGTGGAGAAGGGAAGCGGATAGATCAAGGCAACTGGAGATGTCGATTGACGCTACACTTAAACCTTTGGAGATTGTATTTGTCAGGGAAAGAGTAGTAGGGAAGGGAGTTCCATAGGCGGGATGTGCGAGACATGAAGCTATTGGAGTAGAAGAGACGTCTACACCTAACAGTTTCCACGGTGTAGGGGTGGGAGCGGGATGCCAGCCTGGTGGGGCGTTTAAATTCACGAGGCCTGGGGACAAGCGAACGCAACTCCTCAGAGCAGTTACCGTGGAAGTATTTGTAAAAAAGGCAGAGCGAGACAACATCGCGTCTGTGAGAGAGCGACTGCAGACGAGATGACAGATCAGGGCCAATCACATTGCCTATCCGTCTCTGGATCTTATCAAGAACCCCGAGGCAAACAGCAGGGGCTCCAGACCATATATGGCAGCAATACTCCATGCATGGGCGAATGGTCGATTTATAGACTTGAAGGATCGATTCAGGGGAGAAAAATTTCCTGGCTCGGCACAGAGAACCAACTTTCTTTGCGGTGGCTGATGCAACTGACTCGATGTATTTGTTCCATCTCAGATCAGCAGACAGCGTGAGACCGAGCAGCCGCAGGGAGGGGCTCTCGAGAAGATGGTCATCAGACATTCTAATGGGATGGTCATCAGACATTATCAGTAAATCATTATTATCTAAAAAAAAAACAATATTATTACAATCCAAAATATTTTCAAGCTTTAAATAACCTTAAGGTTGATAAACCGTAAAAAATAAATCTTTCAAGTACGTTTTTGGTAGAAATTTAGATTTCTATAAAGATTAAATCGAAAGTTCACCTTCCCCTTGGGCTGGAGTTGTTAAAGATTAGGGCGACTCAGTCAATCAGTTAAGTGCCATACAAGATACACACTTGGACGATCATGTCTCTTTCTTCATGACTGACTAGGCAGATACTTTTCTCGACACTAGGTAGCCGTTTTTCTGCGACAGACTGGCTACCAACGAAGCCTAGAGGAGCCAGTCAGCCCTGCTATCAATCTTTTGCAGATTATTGAAATCTAGAAAATACTTTTAGATTGTAAGAATATTTTAGATATAATAATGATTTACTGATACAAGTTCTACAGATTGACCTATATGTTCAGGGAAACGAGATGAATTCATGCCTTTCCAACGGTATATGCGCGTAAGTGAATGTAACAAACTCGACTGGAATTCGAACTTGGCTTTCGGATTTCTCATGACGAGCCGTTAACTACACATCATTAATATGATTACATTTTGAATAAATAATGTTTCAATAAATTTAACTTGAATTTGCTTTTTTATAACCTTTCTCGTAAGGCTTAATTACTTTCCGAGAACCCTAATATTTAAATCAATTTAACTTAAATTTGGTTTGTATATCCTTTCTCGTAAGGCCCCATTAATTTCCGAGAAACCTAATATTTAAATCAAAGGCGTAATTACTTTCCCAGAAACCTAATATTTAAATCAATTTAACTTAAATTTCGTTTTTATATCCTTCCTCGTAAGGCGTAATTACTTTCCGAGAAACCTAATAATTAAATCAATTTAACTTAAATTTGGTTTGTATATCCTTTCTCGTAAGGCGTAATTACTTTCCCAGAAACCTAATAATTAAATCAATTTAACTTAAATTTGGTTTGTATATCCTTTCTCGTAAGGCCCCATTAATTTCCGAGAGACCTAATATTTAAATCAAAGGCGCAATTACTTTCCGAGAAACCTAATATTTAAATCAATTTAACTTATATCTGTTTTATATCTTTTTGCTAAAACGTAATGACTTTCCGGACACCTTAATATTTCTTTAAATTTAGTTTGCTTTTTCTTTTTTATGTCCTTTCTGATAAATTCTTGCCGAGTAATGTAATAATTATAATATCTCAGATAGAGTACGAAATTCGAAATAATTTAAAGCGACTAGTATTCGACTATGGGGAGCCAATGGTATTTTCACAAACCATAAATTATTTTCGATAATGAAAAAAATAATAGACTTCTTTGAAACTTAGTAATGCAAACAAAACATTCAATCCAAGAGAATAGATTTTATTATCGCGAACCACCAAAAAAAAACATTCGCTAGATTATAGGCGTTGCCACTCGACGAGAGTGTCGCAGTTAGCTCCTCCTCAGTTCTTTAATCCTTCAACAGGGGTCTCTCTTCCCTGGCTATAAATACTGGCTGACCCTTCTCTCTCTCTCTCTCTCTCTCTCTCTCTCTCTCTCTCTCTCTCTCTCTCTCTCTCTCTCTCTCTCTCTCTCTCTCTCTCTCTCTCTCGACTTAGGCCTTGGGCCGCTACCTCGCGCGGAGGCGAGGTAAAATCTCTCTCTTTTTCCACTTAGGTCAATATGTGACCTCTCACAGATACAGCGTTTCCCAAATTCTGGGAACACGCTAAGAACAATACACGTACGTACGAACACTTACAGCACACATAATTTCTCCATACAAACTCTATGTAACAGTCCATGTCTTTGTTTAACTTGTTTTGTTATTAATATATATTTGTTTACCCATGTATATCGGTCTTGTTTGGGGTTTTTTTGTGGGGGGGTGTCTTCTTTGGACTTAATTAAAGTCCAACATTGTCATGTAGCTGGACCCGCCAGCAGGAAAGTTTAACCTTCTGATATCTCTTCACATCTTAACCCCCACGGTCCGCTACAAGAGAACCGTCCTCTACTTCCATGTGCCGTGTCATTTACAGCATTCGGTATCCCCAAGCGGACACCCATGGAGTTACTAACCAGGCACGACGTTACTTTACTTCGGAGATCGTACGATAACTGGTGTTTCAGCGTGATATGGCCGTAAGCCCTTTTCGTATATTAAGAAATTGTCCAGCATAGGAGGACTGATATTATATAACGGACCACTATATTTTTCATTGTTTTTAACGAAATTCTCCATGTTAATATTTTGCTTAGCTTTTGGAAAGCATTATTCCCTATTCCAAGTAGAGTACATGTAAAAAGAAAATAATTAAATAAAATAAATAAACAAACGCCGAAAGAATATGGTGACCTTGTATCAGGTTGGAATATATTTTGGAATATGAAGCTGATAGTTGGTACCCGCTGTTACTGATGAGCAATCCCGAAGAGCTTTGCAATACCTGAAGAAGAAATCAGTCGGACAGCATTATTTAAAGAAACAGCAGGAATACTGAAGAAAGTACTCGTGTCCTGAAATAACTTGTTATTAACTGATATCCAATAAAAGTGACGACAGGCGGGAAAATTTAGACAGTACAACAACATTAATTATTATTATTATTATTGCTATTATTGAGATAGTGGAAGATGAAAGTGAAGAGTGGACCCGGGAACATCAGCCAGATAGCGAGCAAAGCAGATCTTGAGCTTCTTCAAATGAAAACAGACGACATCTGTACAGGCTTCCAAGCTGTAGAAACAGGTCAGATCCAACGCAAGTGTTGCGATACACATCAGTAAATAGTATCTTGTTTATAAAAGTGTAATTAGAAAGAAAGAAAGAACTGCGAGATTGTACGAGAATAAAAAGGAAAAGAAAAACAAATTGAAGCAAAATAAAGAGAAGATTGTATAAAAATAAAGAAGGAAGATGAGAACAAATAGAAAGAAAGAAAGAAAGAAAGAAAGAGAGAAAGAAAGAAAGAAAGAAAGAAAACTGAGGAGGTTGTACAAGAATATTTATATTGCAATAGTGTAAAGAACAGGCGAATGATTAAGCTTTTCTTCTCCTTCAAGGAAAAATAAAGGGGAGTGAGAGTATAAAAATAAAAACAAGAATACAGCACATACAAAGAAAGAAAGAAAGAAAGAAAGAAAGAAAGAAAGAAAGAAAGAAAAGGGGATTGTTTGAGAATAAAAACGAAGAGGATGACAAATAGAAAGAAAGAAAAGAGAAAGAAAGAAGGGGATTGGATAAGAATAAAAAAATGAAGAGAATAAGAAAGAAAGAAAGAAAGAAAGAAAGAAAGAAAGAAAGAAAGAAAGAGAAAATTGTATAAGAATAAATAGGATAAAAGAGAAAAACAAATATAAGGAAAAAGAAAGAGGTGATAGTATAAAAATACAAAGAAAGTCTAATATAAATAGAAAGAAAGAAAGAAAGAAAAAAGAAAGAAAGAAAGAAAAAAGAAAGAAAAAGAAAGAAGGAAAGAAAGAAAGAAAGAAAGAAAAGAAAGGAAAACTGAGGACGTTGTGCAAGAATATTTATATTGCAATAGTGTAAAGAATAACAGGCGAATGATTAAGCTTTTCTTCTTCTATGCATCGTGTCTCTTCAGGACATTGGCAATCATGGCTCTCCACAATATCCTTTACTGTGTAGTTCTTAATAAATGTTGTCTTTTTGTTATTTCTTCTAAACCCTGTTCTGACACCCATTTGCTCATGCTCGCTAGGTAGGTTATGTGTTGTTTTTCTCTGTCCTTCTTGCCTTTCAAACTGTCCTGTGAAGATCATATTTTCCCAGCCTTCTTTCCTCATTATGTCTCCTAAAAATTCAACTGCCTCTTTCTGGTGTTAAGTATAAGCGTCCTATTTGTATCCATTTCCTGTAGAACGTCCTCGTTGGTCACATGTTTGGTCCATGGTATTCTCAGCATCCTTCTATAGAACCATATTAGTGTTGCTTCAAGTGTCTTCTTCATCTGTGAGGAGAATCTCCAGTAGTCGTTGCCATATAAAAAGACTGATATTACATAACTCTTCAGTACGCTTTTCTGTGTTTGTAACGAAATTAAGCATCATTCAGTGCGACTTGACTATTGCCAATAAGTTATGTTCGATCATTTCTTTTATTATCGAGTAGTTAGAGGGGGAATAACTGTGGTTGCCTTCCACCACAAGTACGTGGACTAACACATTGCTACAGATGGTTTGTGATACTATTTAGCTATGATCTGTCATCTCGTCTGCAGTCGCTCTCTCACAGACGCGACGTTGTCTCGCTCTGTCTTTTTTACAAATACTTTCACGGTAATTGCTCCGAGGAGCTGCTTTCGCTGGTCCCTAGGCCTCATGAATTTAAACGTCCTACGAGGCTGGCATCCCGTTCCCACCCCTTCACCGTTGAAACTGTTAGATGTAGACGTATCTTCTACTCCAATAGCTTCATGTCTCGCACATCTCGCCTGTGGAACTCCCTTCCCTATTACTGTTTCCCTGACAAATACAATCTCCAACTATTTAAGTGTAACGTCAATCGACATCTCCAGTTGCCTTGATCTATCCACTTCCCTTCTCCACATCCTTTCACCTTTCATTCCTATCTGCTCTCGCTCCAAATCTTCTGTAACCCCCTTGCCTTGATCGATCCACTATCTTTCTCCACATCCTCTCCTTTACCACTCTTATCTGCTCTTCCTCCAAACCTTCTGTAACCCCTTGCGTGCTAGTGGCCTCCAGCCTTGCTTGGGGTGTAAGCTTAAAAAAAAAGAAAAAAAGGTAATTGATTAACTAATTAGCCATAAAAATTAAACAAGAAAATACTGAGAACGGAAAAGAAGATATTCCGAGATTTTATTTTTACTTTTAAAAAAAAGATACTTTTCTCAAGAAACCAGGGATTTGCGTCAACGATAAATTCACAGAAGGGAAATGTGGGGGGCTTTTGACAATTGATAGAGGATGCTTGTAAAAGTACTGGTTAAGAAAGCACGAGAAACAAAAAGCGTCGAATATATTCGAAATCGCTAAGATTTTAGGAGTTTGCCAAGCGACAGGGCCATGTGTTTTTTGTAAGACGGAAAATGGAATTTCATAAACAAAGTTGATAATTCTGAACTCAGAAATCCTGAATGTCAAAGAGTTAATTAATGAAACAAGCTTAGCCAGACCCGTACGACCGAGACGCCATTGGTCGGGTGCTAGCAATGGTGATAGGCGGAGTTAAATTAGTAAGAAAGACGGAGAAATTACTAACGCCCACCGAAAGGATTTGGTATAAGGTACCAATGTCAGAAAGAGGGAATTTAGGAGGATGGCTATCCTGCAACCTCTCCTCACGGACGAAGGGATCCCCCCACCAAAAAAAAATGGAAAGTAATTAATTTTCCAAAATGGGAAGTAATCAATTTTCCTAGCCGGACAACAAAGGGTCTCTTGTCAGAAATCGGGAATTACCAAGAACCCCAGGATGCGTCTAACCCCACCAGTTTTTGGTCGATGTCCATATAAGCGAGCGCCCTCGGGTGGTTCACCAGTTCCAGTCAGTGCCAGTCAGTTCTAGTCCAGTTCAGTTCGCTAGCAGGAATCAGAGAGTTCCCTCTCAGAAGCTGAGCGAGAGATTCCACGACTTCTGCTTCCGACCACGCCTTTCTACAAAACAGCAAGTTATACTGACGAACGAAGCCAAGCCAGAACCTAAAAACTAAACCAGTTGACTTAGAAGACCAGAACTTGCCTAGAAGTATAATAGGGTCACTCTCAGAAGAAACGGGTTGGGTAAAACATATACTCCTGTATAGAACAGACCGATAAAAGTTGATTTGCTTTCTTTCAACACGCCCGAACCTTTTTCTGGTTTTTATCTATTTCTTTTTACGCTTGTGCGACATCCCCTCCAGTTTAGACTCACCTTGCACTACGGCCCGATGCCTGATCGATCTCGTCTACCTAAGATCAAATCACAACGTGGGTAGGTTAGACTTGAGTTCGAAGTAGTTACTTCACTAGCCAGTCATTGGAAGTGAGCTGAGAACGACACCAGCTCGGTGTCGAACCGGTTGCATCTGGTGTGAAGCCGTTAGGATCGACCGACCCTCCCATTTCGTACACTGACCAAAGGATTCCGCCGGGTAGTGACGACCGCCGATCGACCCGGTCACCTTGTTGGTGGCAGCGACTAAGAGTCTACCCCAAAACGCTGGTAGGAGAAGTATCACAGCTTCGCGCCGTGACTGGGAGTTGACCCCGGGCTGCCAATACTGTGTCACAGTTTGCAAAGCTCTAACATCGGCTATGGGTCGTTAGAGGAAATTCCTTGAAAACGAAGTTTAATGTACACCATAATCTGGTAATTATTCCTCTCCTCTGTAGCTCTAAATTCCGAACTCCGTACCGGAACCAGATCCGTTAGCATGTTGACTTCCATAATATGGTCTACCACAATGGTTCTGTTGTAGTATGTGCTCTATCCCGCTGTTTCTGACTTACGGCCTTATCACGTTGAAACACCGGTTCCCGTGCTATCACCGAAGTTAAGCGACGTCGAGCCTGTTCAGTACCTAGATGGGTGATCGATTAGGAATATCAAGTACTGTAAGCTTCAATGTGCGTGTGGTGTAATAGATAATGGCTCGAAATTGTTAGTCGAAAAGCCGAGTTCCAAATCCAGTTGGGTTCGTTGTAACCATTTACGCGCAAATATTCTTGGGAAAGGAATAAATTTACCTCTTTTCCCCCTGCGATAAGATTTGTATCACTAATCAATTATTATCTACCCACCCACCAAAAATTACAATCTAAAAATATTTTCTGGGTTTAAATAACGTGCAATGGGTTGATAAGCAGTAAAAAACAAATCCGTTAATGTCGACAGCAAAATCGGTTAATAATTGTAACAATTAAAATAAGATCCAGTATTGACCTACAGTATCTTTTAATAATCGGATATATCTACAGCGATTTTCCAAGCGTAGCTTAGATATGGCACAAGGCCGAAAGTATGGGGCACCCAGTGAGGATCGAACTCACTACTCAGTCGTAAATGTTCTAGCAAGACAAGCTTGCTAACCATTACACCACCTTGAGGTGACTAATAGTGATTTCCAAGCACCGCTTAGATCTGGCACAAGGTCGAAAGTATGGGGCACCCAGTGAGAATCGAACTCACTATTCAGTCGTAATTGTTCCCGCGAGACAAGTTTGCTAACCATTACACCACCTTGAGGTACCCTAAATCGGATATCTCTCTTTCTCTCTCTCTCTCTCTCTCTCTCTCTATATATATATATATATATATATATATATATATATATATATATATATATATATATATATATATATATATATATATATATATATATATATATATAAGATATACCATTGAATTTCTACCATTTCTAGATGATGATGATTATTATTATTATGTTTATGACTCGTTCAAATGATAGCAATAAGTTGAAAATAAAGCTTAGAAAGTTGTTCAGTGGGCGCGCAGCATTAAGCCTGCGAATAAACAGCACCATGCGAATCGGAGATAAGCCAAACGATTTAATTGTCGATCTAATTCTGAAAAAGAAAAGTATTTCAAGTTCAAGTGCTGAGAATTTTGCTTCCACAATTCGCCCTGGGATTTCCTGTTGAGCTGAAAAGACAAGTTTGAAACAAAACCATTCTGATGTTATGCTCCATTATAAAAAAAATCTGTTCTTATCTGATGATTTTACAAGTATATATAACAGTTAATGACGTTAAGCGTAGACATGTGGAATTATATGATGGAATTTGATGACAACAATGTACTTTTCATTATTTCATAAAGTATTTTTTTTATGTCATATCAGGATCTCTTACATAAGAATGAATGCCGGACTATCTCTTCACTGATTAAGAAGAGACTTGAAGCAATATAGACATGGTTCTACCGACAAATGCTGATTGTTCTAACCGGGAACTAACAAAACTGAAACACCGTTTCAGCTATTGTTCAGGCACGGAAGTACCGTGTCGGACATAATGTTTATGTGAATAAAAAACAGGCGTATGCAGGGTTGCCATACTAAATGTTTTATTTAAAGCCAAATAATATGTATAAAAATCCAGGGGAAAAAAAGCCAAATTAAAATTTTTATATAAAGCCAGCAAAAATCTAAAGAAACATATGAGATTTTATTAAATTATTTATATATAGTAGGATTTTTGACGTTTTATAATAAAACCAATTTGTTATTTCTTTCAGTTTTAAACATTTGTACAGTGATTTTATTTTTTTAGCTGTAAATTCGGAAATTTAATTTATTTAGGTCAAACAAGTTTCATTGGCTGGGAAATTTTATTTTTTTAGTGTTTTCTTTTTTCGAGTTTTAATAATACTTTATGATTAAAACGTTTTTAGATAAATTTCAGGAAATTTAAATTTTTAACTGAAAGGTTTTTTTTTTTTTACCTAGCTTATTAAATCTAATGATAGAATAATAACCGTTATTAAATCTAATGATAGAATAATAACCGTTTTATTAATTATTCATTTTTTAGTATGTGTATTCGTGTGTATTTTTTTCATTTAAAGGACTTAATATTCATTTATAAATGAAACATGGGAGAAGAATGTCGAGCATGCGAAAGGCCAGGAAGAAACGGTATTTGTTTATTTATTTATATGATAGAGAATTTTGAAAGAGAAATTTATTCCTTTTGATTGGCTGCTGAAATAGTATATGTTTACAATAGAATCATTATTCCCCTTGTTTTTACAATAAATTTTTGGATTGCGGATATGATGAAAAAAATGGTCGAAATCTGCCATAATTCAAGAGCATTACTGGAGATAAAAAAAGAAAAGATTGTAGCATAGCACCTGTAATATACTGTGTATTATATATTTTATCATATAAAAAAATAAAGCCAAGAAACAGCCAAAGGTGCCAATACAATTCTCTTTCGCCAAACGAACACGAAAAATGCCAGATTTACAGATATTTGACGTCAAAAAGCCAATCTGGCAACTCTGGGACTCTCGATTTTACAGACAGAAGTCACCAGACTAAACTGCTTTATCGCTGTTTTTACAGAAACCCTTACAAAGTTGTGACGCTGATAATTTAGCAGACAGCGAAACTGCAAGGAAAACTTACAATGAGAAAAAGACAGAAATTTCTGGGACTCATGTGGAAAGAAGGCCTGATGAATCTGAATCATCTCATCAAAGATGCAGAACACTTTAAATGGCAGATACTTGATTCTCTTGAAAAAAAAAACGCTGAGAATATCATGCACGGTGCATGTGTAAAAATAGGAAGTTTTAAGGGAAGTACGAAGATTGTTTATCATTTCACCCCAAGCAAGGTGAGAATGCCACTAGTACGCAGGGGGTAAAAGGGGGTGAAAGTGAGAGAAAAGACATAGTATAGTAAGGATTGAGGAAAGCACAAAAGATGGACGGAATTCAAGAAGATAGAAGATGACGATTGACGTTACATTTACATTTCTGAAGATTGTAGTTATCAGGGAAGCAAGTAAGCGAAAGGGAGTTCCACAGGTGAGAAAAAAACCCAAAGATGTTTGCAATTAGTTTGATTTGTAAATACAATCGCTTGATAAATCAACAATATTCTTCTGCTATTTTCCCTTCTTATCTATAAATTCCCAAAATAATTGCGCTACGAAGTCGTAAAGACATTTGCTTTAAATATTTATTGAGAATTAACTTTCACTTCGCTAAAACATAAATAAAATGGATACGGGTTTTACCATATAAAAATTATCAGTTTTATACGCTGCGAAATCCTTTTATTCGTGTGTGAGATCGAATCTCTGAGGCGTTAACTTTGGAATGTCAAAAATGTAATCGCCTTTGTGGAACCAACCGAGTAGAATTCGGTCATCAGTGATGAGACTTTTGTTCTTTCTGGAGACGTGCATTAATGTTGTTTCAAATCCTTGATTGACAATCATTTTTGTCTTACTGCTGAAAACGTGAACACCACTGAGAAATATCTATCTATTTATCTCTCTATGGTCAGTCTGTTCACTATCTATCTATCTATCTATCTATATATATATATATATATATATATATATATATATATATATATATATATATATATATTGTTGAAACTTGACTAATGCATGGAATAATAATGCAACACAAAATGTACTTAGAACAAAATGTATTGAAACAAGAAAGTGTACACAATATTTACATATAGTCTTTTGTATATTCCTGGGAAGACCGTTCCTGGAGAATGTATTGACTAAGTCTCAGTCGGGCAGAGTCTCTAGTTGAATCTCTTGATTCACCTCCCTGTCTTCCGGTACCAACCATATTTATATCGTCGGTACTCCACTATGCAAATTAGGTGGATCCTACCACAACATATATATATATATATATATATATATATATATATATATATATATATATATATATATATATATATATATATATATATATATACCCGCTTCTGATAGATCTGTCCGCGTTTGTTCATATCTATCTATCTATGGTTAGTCTGTTCATATCTATCTATCTATCTATCTATCTATCTATCTATCTATCTATCTATCTATCTATCTATCTACCCCCTTCTGCTAGATCAGTCCGCGTATGTTCATATCTATATATGGTCAGTCTGTTCATATCTATCTATCTATCTATCTATCTATCTATCTGTACTATTCTGATTGTCTATCTAGCTAACTACCTATTTTTCTATCTGTGCCATTCCGATTAGCTAGCTAGCTAGCTAGCTATTTATCTATATATATATCTTGCTAGTCTGTAATCTATCTATCTATCTATCTATCTATCTATCTATATGTCTGTCTGTCTGTACTATTCTGATTATCTATTTAACTAAATAGCTATTGTTCTATCTGTGCCATTCTGATTATATAGCTAGCTAGATATTTATCTATCTATATATCTTGTTAGTCTGCTATTTATCTATCTATCTGCGTCATTCTGATTATCTATCTATCTATCTATCCATCTATCTATCAATCAGATAGATAGATAGATAGATAGATAGATAGATAGATAGATAGATAAATAGATAGATAGATAGATAGATAGATAGATAGATAGATAGATAGATAGATCAATATTACATATATATATTCAATACATTAAGAAAA
>OZ038492.1:80159862-80286993 GCA_964036315.1 Acanthosepion esculentum | reverse complement strand
TTATATATAGAGAGAGACAGAGGTGGGTGTGGGTGTGGGTGTGGGTGTGTGTGTGTGTGTGTGTGTGTGTGTGTGTGTGTGTGTGTGTGTGTGTGTGTGTGTGGTTTTATACACATGTTTATATTATATTAAACACTGATTTGCTATTTTACGTATATGTAATGTAAACCGTTCTCCTCTCATATATATGTATCTATACGTATATATTGACTATTTTGGGTTTGGATCAAAATTCAAACAAATATTACCTGAAGAAGGCCGCCGCGTACAAAGGCCGAAACCTTGTGAATGTGACAATAAAGATGAGGATAACAGTCCGAATAATGTAAGTAATCATAATACCTCATCTCAGAGATGCAGACAGATATTGAATGATAGGTAGGGACTCGATATACCAAAAATATGAAGACAACTAGAAAAGACATTCCAGAGGCTGGCACGAATATCAAACCATCTGTGGTCAAAATAAAGGGTTTTATTCGAAATTCCAATCATCTGAAGAAGGCAGAAGCGTACAACGGCCGAAACGTTGTGAATATGGCATTAGAAATTTGCGAAAAGAGTATAAATTGACAATAAAGGCTATAAGAAGAGAACGTTGCAGAGCAAATGATAAAAGATGTTAAACAAAGATGGCAGTATAACCGAAAAAAGGAGAGAGAAGAAAAAGAAAACGAATATAGATAGAAAATAGGCTGAGGACGAAATAAAAGACGATAAGTTTTCTTTCTCGGAAATGTCAGAACCTCTCAACTTGAGTATATGTCTACCCTATTCGACCTTAGGATTGAGCTCATGCCTACCAAGGAATATTTTGCGTACAATGCCCATTACATTTCGGCATAGGAATTATAATAATCTGCTTTTGTTTATATCAACGATTTTGAAAAATTAACGACAATTTTACTTTTGATTGTAAACACTTGTTTAAAAATAGAATCCTCACGTTTGCGTTGATAAAGTCCATCAGTGGATGAAGATCTCCTTTGGCCTTTATTCATATCCTTTTACAGATATATTTCTGGAATTTTACACATTTGCACGCGCGTGCACGTACGCACAAACACACAGACATACCCCCCACACACACATACACACACACGTTACATCCCTCGAATCTGCTCGAATAACGTATAACAGTAAGATATATTAAAGAATTGTCGGACTTTGTCCATTTCGTAGTGTGTAACGTCATTTGTTTACCTTTAGATACGCTTCGAGCAGATATGGAAGTTCGAGAGAAAAGAAGAAAATTCTTGTTTAAAAGCAGTAAAATCGATCTTTGCTAACCAGACGCTCCTCTGTAGCTAAACGGGTAGAACACGTTAGGTTATATGATGGTTCCGTGTAGGATACAAGGTCGATTCCTGTCGGAGGACACATATTTTCTATGAAAAATTTCTCGGACGTTCAGGCCGATAAATGTTGTTAATACTATCTATGATAAAACAGGGCATTTACTTAAAAAATTGTGTCTATATAAATAACACACCAACAACAATAAAATAACTTAAAATAAATAAACACACACACACGCGCACACACACATATATATATATATATATATATATATATATATATATATATATATATATATATATATAAAATATATATATATATATATAACAGTAAAATGATGAGACCTTACCGCCAATCTAGTACTGCGTTTAAATTCATAAAGTTTAGGTACCATAGAGTAATATTCATCAGAACAATTAGGGCGGTGGGAAAGTGATTGAAACTGAAAGCAAGGACGAATTACTGCTTTTAAACTACAAATTTCCCATAATGCATCGAATCATGTCAACCAGACGCTTCCTCTGTTGTTAAATGGTATAGCACGTCAGGTTATAGGACGGCTCCGTGTAGGATACAGGCTTGATTCCTGTCGGAGGATACATATTTTCGATGAAAATTTATTGGACGTTCAAGCCGGTAAATGTTGTTAATACTGTTTATTATAAACAAAGCATTTACTTAAATATTTGTATCTATATAAATTATGTATATAAATAGAATATCTTATGTGTGTGTTCTGGTGATTGATTAAGGATTGAAACTGCCAGACACCATTCAGGTTTTAACGAAAATAATATTTTAAACACGATTTAATGAAAGGCGTTTGACAGGGTTTGGCAAGCTGGTCTTCTACATAAACTACAGGGCTACCATATTACAGGAAGATTGTTTGATATAACCCAATCATTCCTATCAAATCCTTTAACACAAACGCGGTTGGCCCTCAAGAATCTATCCTGGGTCCTACGCTGTTCCTTATCAGTGAACCCCCTGATGTCATCAGTTCCCAAGTAGGCGTTTATGCAGATGACACTACTATTTTTTTTAAGCGTTTCACCCCAAGCAAGGCGGGAAGCCACTAGCACGCAAGGGGTTACAGAGAGTTGGAACGAGAGCAAAGACGAGTGATAGATGAAAGGATGAAGTGAAGGATAGGGGACAAATCCCTGCATCTGAAGACGTCAATTGACATTACATTTTAAGAGTTTACCCCTATTTCAATAGCAAGTCCGTCAGGGCAAATAAACTTAACCTGGCCACTGCTCTTGAAAAAGACCTCCAATCAGTGGTTAACTGGAGCAGGAAATGGTTTGTAACAGTGTGTGTGTGTGTGTGTGTGTGTGTGTGTGTGTGTGTGTGTGTGTGTGTGTGTACTTTAAAAATCAGGCGGTCAGTTGAATCCGCTGGCCCGGTTTCAACCTTACGGTATCTTCAGGCGATTTTTTATCAAATGATCACCTAACGCTTTATATTGTTTTAAAAACAGTAAAGAACGCTCAAAAATAAATAAACGACGTTGGATGTAACAACAACAACAACAACAGAAGCAGCAGCAGCAGCAAGAAGAAGAAGAAGAAGAAGAAGAAGAAGAAGAAGATAGAAGAAGAAGAAGAAGAAGAAGAAGAAGAAGAAGAAGAAGAAGAAGAAGAAGAAGAAGAAGAAGAAAGGACTTTAAACTTCGGATTTCTGGTTTAAGTGTTTTTTGGAATCCGGAAATGTCCTAATCGCTGATTTTTCCTATTGTGATTGTTGTACGGGTTTGTTTTCGTAAAAAAGTTTCCACTTTACCAACAAATACCTGGTTGTTTTTTGTTTTTTTGTTTTTCTCTTTTAAATTTCACACATGGTGAGCTAGTTTGGTAGAGATTTGCTAGCTTAATATATATATATATATATATATATATATATATATATATATATATATATATATATATACAGTGTAACCCTGATATAAGAGAGTTGTCGGGACCGGAGACGAAGTCTCTTATACCCGGGTTTCTCTTATATCCGGGTTTGGTCTATTATATATACATTAACACAGGCTCTAATTTGGGACCAGAGAAAATCTATCTTATATCCGTGTTTCTCTTATATCCGGGTCTCTTATATCCGGGTTACACTGTATATATATATATATATATATATATATATATATATATATACATATATAATGTGTGCGTGTGTGTGTGTGTGCAGAACGTTAATTCTTAGTTGTAACTATTAGATTCCTAAAACTGTATTGTTCGAACAAATTAAAGTCTACTGACAATTCATCACCTCACTAAGGAAATACGAAACTATCAAAAAGCAGTTCTATCTCACCATGATAACGAGTTGTCAAAACTCATACTGAATATGAAACACTCCGAAAAACACAACACGGATAATCCTTTCGTGCAGTGACAGTGTGGATATATAAGTTGTTTAACCTAATGACTTTCAAAGACATGGCATTAAAAAAGCGAACTGACAAATGGGATAATTTCATTGAAAATATCATTGATGATTAAATGCCTCACAATTGAACACTATTTTGTTTTATTTGTCATAGGAAAAATCGGATAAAACTTTCGTTATATTCTGATATTGTTCAGACAAGCGCTTACACCTTGATAATATTTATACGTTAGCTCCGGTATTCAACAGTTTTCTATCATAAATATACCAAATTTTAACACACACACACACACACACACACACACACACATATATATATATATATATATATATATATATATATATATATATATATTTGTGTATTTAGGCAGCAATCCTTCTTTCAAGCACATTTCATTAAAAACGACTGACAAGACGAGAAATTATATAAAAAACTAAATAAAAGCACCTTGTCAGTCGTTTTTAATATATATATATATATATATATATATATATATATATATATATATATATATATATATATATATATATATGTAGTTAGTTAGTTAGTTAGTTAGTTAAACCTAGAGAGCCAGACAAACCTACCAAGGTTTTCACCTAAGCGGATCATCAGGGAAGGCCGGGTAAAAAGATAAAAAAAGAACGGAATACTTATAGTCAATAAACAAAAAACCATAACCACGTGACCAAATAAAAAAAACAACAAACAACGGGTGGTGGGGAGAACCATTCGAAAAAATGACGAAAGAAGAAGGTTTTTTTTAACCGGCCTTCCATGACGATCCGTTTAGGTGAAAACGTGGTAGGTTTGTCTGGCTCTCTAGGTCTAACTATGTCTGCTCTACTCACTGTATTGAGCACTTTATTTTGTAATTTTGCGTACTCATATCGGGTTTTTTTCCTTTGGGCTTTGGACTTGTATGCTTGTTCTTGGTTCTTGCTTTTTTTATACCTTTCCGAATGAGTATAGTTTCTTATACTTGTAATATTACTACTACTAATAATATACATATATATATATATATATATATATATATATATATATATATATATGGAACAATAAAAAATATTCAAAAATTAAAATATTCAGAGACACTGGGTTGTATATTAATATCCTTTCGTTTTATTATTATTTCATTTAGATTCCTTGACTAGTTTCGGCCAACATGGCCATCATCAGGAGAAAAAGATATACATATATTTATATTGTGTGTATTTAGACAGCATTTTTTCATTGATGCATGTTTCATTAAGTAATATAGACAAGTTTGATAATGGCTTATGTAAGCCGAAAGCTTAGATAGGTTTAAAAAATATGTATCAATTTTGGATTTTTTTTAATCAATTTTCTACGCCCGCCAAGAATTTCATTCTTGGACTTGAAAGGATTAATACCAAACATGACGTAACCAAACACTCACATATATATATATATATATATATATATATATATATATATATATATATATATATATATATATATATATATGGAGAGAGAGAGAGAGAGAGAGAGAGACAGAGAAACAGAGAGAGAGAGAGATTGGATTAAAAAAATATGTATCAATATTGTGATTTTCTTTCTTCTTTTAATGATAATGCTATTAAACTTATCAGACGATATGAAAAGAATTTACATAAAATAAATAGACAAAACTTGTCTATATTATTTAATGAAAATGCATCAATATATATATATATATATATATATATATATATATATATATACTTTAAAAATCAGGAAGTCAGTTGAATCCGCTACGTTGGTTTTTCCCCTTATAGTATCCTCAGGCGATTTTTATTAAAAAAATTTCATAAAAATCGCCTGAAGATACCGTAAAGTTGAAACCAACTGACCTCCTGATATTTAAAGTTAAAAGCTCTACATGTTATTTTTATTCTTTTTTTGTTTTTCCACACGTGTATTGAGCACTTTTTAATACTACCGTTTCCTGGTCTGATTCAACTCCGACCTTTAACCTCATATATATATATATATATATATATATATATATATATAATAGTTGGCCACTCGTATTCGAGGTTACCCCTCTACTAGCCAATCCCTATTGCAGACGCTCGTTCAGGTACATCATATATATCACTCAAGCGTCGATACACTACATTATCAGAAAATAAGAGAAGTAACCATAGTAGATTTTAAATTAATTATTAATTTTCTAACATTTGCTCAACATTTGCCAAGTAATTTCACAGCTATGTTCTCAGTAGAAAAAAGTTCATTGAGATACCTGTTAGCAGCTCATAGGAGGACCCACATTAATGTTAAAAATTCTTTTCTGCGAAATTTTAAACTAAAAGTAATATTTGTTTCAAATCAGATTAATTAAACTTTAAATCAACCAATCTTCAAATAACGTTTCAGAAAAGTATATTTTATTTTTGAAAGTATTTTTTAAATAATGAGACTCATGTTCTGTTCACAGATTCGCTAAAATAACGGATGTTTAGCAATTTTTTTTTTTTTTTTTAATTTTAAAAACAATTTTTAAAAAAATTCCCAACAATTTAAATTCGGTTTAAAATACAGCAAAGTATTTTGCTTCTTGGAAATATGTTTAATCGATTAGCTTGAAATTAAACTAAAATAAAAGTTAAAAGAAAGTTTTTTTAATTTATTTTAATCATTAGATAATGATGATGATCAGTCATCATCAGTCCCATGACCGGATTGTGGTCGTCGGGCCCTCGGGGTGAAGTGGAGCAACCGATCTCCACATATCTGGGTCGAAAGCCAGAAAATTCATGCGTAGCATGTCTTGGGCAAATAGACCTGACGGAGCCCATTCTTCTCCAGGTCAATGCACAGCCGACGTCATGGTAACGGACACGTGGCCGCTAATTGAGGGCGTCTACGAAGACTTCAATTCGCGATGCCCACGTCTTATCACCGCACTGACTGCAGACACAGCTATGGAATCTAGTGTACACCCTCGCGTTCAATGGCCGTTAACATTACTAAAAGTTCATCCGCTTTTTGACAGGTCTGTTTTTTTTTTGTTTTTTGTTTTTTTGTATTTTTTGTAATCATGCTAAGTGTCTAGCCACCCGCCTTACCAAAGGAAACTGGTAGGGGAACCGGTTTAGTCGCCGATAACCAAATCATGCCGTATGCAGTGATAAACTGATAAAAAATTATAAAACTGTGCTGCCGCCATCAACGTTTGCTCAAAACTTATGCCTGACATTTATATTATCAAAACTTACATCATGCAATTACGTTTATACTGACTATATAAAAAATAAGTTTATACTGACTATATAAAAAATAAGTTTATACTGACTATATAAAAAGTACGATTATTTAAACCTTTCCAATTTATATGCAACCATCATATATGATTTACTAAGAATTGATAGGTGGTAAAATAAACAAAACCGTCCAAACACGACAATGATTTATTAAAAAAGAAAAACGACTTAGGAATCAAATTGTAATAATTTTGGTCAAGTAAAACAGCAGTAAAGCAATAAACTTTACTGATGCAATTTCCTTTTTTTGTAACGACATCAAGCAGCCTATTATTCACCGAAGATGTTAAATAGAGAATTTCTTCGGGGATGATAGATTCACAACGAATTGATATTGATTCGCAAAGTTCATTCTTGGGTGAAAATTGCCAGCCGTCGGCACAGAGGCGCCTTTTGACAAAGATTCTCGTTTAGGTTCAGATTTGACGAACGGACAGGGCACTCCATAATTTATCCGTTTTTTTTTTAACTTAGTATAAAAACGGCCGTAAAGGAAGCAAGAATTGAATCATTGTCGTGCATAAATACTATTTTTAACTGAATGCCTACAAGTTACTGAGCTGTGTCTAAAATTTGTTTTTTACACCGACTTTCGAAAGCAATAACGTCTCTGTGAATCC
The DNA here is from genome assembly GCA_964036315.1 of Acanthosepion esculentum. NCBI lineage: Eukaryota > Metazoa > Mollusca > Cephalopoda > Sepiida > Sepiidae > Acanthosepion > Acanthosepion esculentum. The sequence continues at coordinate 80,279,407 of OZ038492.1, read as the reverse complement.
ATCACCACTGAATAAATGACTTCTTTCTTCTTTTTTTTTTTTTTTTTGCAATGATGCCCACTTTGTACAAGGCTCACCTCAAGGGAAAGTGTTACAGCGTCAGAGGCGCAGTTTACAGGGATATGTGGCGAAGATAACGATTAACCCTAGACTTGAACAGTTTAAAATCGTAGAGATCGGGGAAGCATCCATTTGGGTTTCGGTTCCACAGATCAGCGGTTCGTGGGGATAAGCTGCTATATATATGTATATATATATACAGGGTGACCCCAAAAAACGGGAAATTTTGAAGTGCGTATTGCCAGACATGAGCAAGTGGCAACACTTCGAGACAGTGACCTTGAGCAAGTAAACATTTCGCCATTTTAGTAACGAGAATGAAATTCACCGTGTCCCAGCTGAGATGTTGTAGCTGTCAATGAGGAATCTCAACAGCAGATTTCAAGGATGCATTCGTGCAGGAGGACGCCATCTACAGGACGTAATTTAAAAAAAATGAAAATTCCATCATTGTTTCTTAAATAAAAAATTATGGTCAATTTTGGATGAAAAATCACTTTTTCTTATGTAAGAATTTTTTTTTTTTCACTTCAAAACGATTTTTTTTTCAAACTTCAATCCTTTGTCTTTACGTTGGTGTAAATATCATTGAATAAAATGAACTACTATATGACCCGGCGATGGGAAATACGAAAGGTATATAGCGAAAAAAACAGTATCGTCTCCTAGTGTTTTTGTCACCGGGCCGGTGCCCCTAGAAATAAAAGTGCAGTTGTAATTCATTTTTTTAAAATAAAACTGGGGATATGTTTTAAAAAAAAGCAACAAAAAAAATATAATGAAATAAAAAAATAAAACGAAAACGTTACTTTTTTTTTCTAAATCTGGGAAAACTTTAAAAACTTTTTACGATATTAAAAAAAAGATAACTTGCTTTTGTTTATCTTTATCCAGCTATTTTAGAATTAATGAAAGAATGATAGGTATAAAAAAAAAAATCCCAGGCCTATTATAAGATAAAAAAAAAAAAAACAATGATTCACTTATTTAATTTTTTTTTTACTAACAGTTCAACACACACGGTGACATGCATGAAAAATCAAAACAAAAGAAGTCTGGACTTTCTCATCGCACTTTTTTCCCACACTTTTGATACCAAACAATCTGGACTTTAGTGATGAAAAGTTAAGTGGATGTGGTTTATCCCCACCAGCTAAATGATGGCAGTTTATTGTTTGTTATTATTGCTTTGAGAGTTTTTTATTGCTTTGTCCAAAAAGACAATTTGACTTTTGATTAACCCTTCCTTATCGCTGAGCTGGTATTTGGGGACGGGTGATAGGACTCGTATCAAATTTCTTTTAACCCCTGCTATATATTTACTGTACACCAGCCAATTTTACTTTTAAATGAAAGAACATACTGTTTCCTTTCAGAAAGTACCCACTTTCAGGAAATTATGATTGACATTTCACCAGATAATGGACTAAAATACTGAAATATTGAAACTTTTGAAGATTTTGCCTTATTTTTGACCCCCTGAGAATTTTGTTTTGCTTCAAACTCTCAATTTAATGGCTGAAATTGTTTAGTTATATATATGCTTTCTGATTTTCAAAAGAAAAGAAGCTTAATTTCCCATTATTGTGGGAAATTTTTGTTTAGAACTAGAAAAAATGCAAAATTTTCACTATTTTTTCACATTTTACCCCCTGAAAATATTTTTTTACCCAATTAAACAAACCAATTTTATTTTGAAATAAAAGAACATACTATTTGCTTTCAGATAATACCTAGTCTCATGGTGTTCAGATCAAAAGTTTCTTTGATATTTTATTCAGATGATGACAAAACTGTCATTTTTTAATGTTTTCCTTGTTTTACCACTATAAAAGTATGAAAATCCTTTTTTTCAGAGAAAATAGGCTGTGACAAAATGACTTTTGCTATTTTTGTGATGATTTATACTTGGGACAGAGAAAATTCTTAACATAGCAAACCAGAATATATGTTATTTAAGCTTAGTAGGGCTATAGGAACCCTCAAACAGCTGTGATATATATATATATATATATATATATATATATATATATATATATTGATTTTGCCAAGAATCTTTCTTTCTCTTTCTCTCTCTCCCTCCCTCTCTTTCCCTATCTCTCCTCTCTCTCTCTCTCTCTCTCTATATATATATATATATATATATATATATATATATATATATATTACAGCCACCTGCACTAATGCAAAGCTCTTCAGTAAAATGAATGGAGCACTTTGGCTGGTTGGCATTTGTTTACATTTGTAAAAACAATACGCTAGATTTAGTTGTGTAACTCTACCGAGTGAAAATAGTTCTGGCTGACACCAAATTAATTGTATTTCAATCCTGGCTTGAGGCATTCGGAAGTCTAGTCGCACTGAGGAACTAAACAGTACTGTCTGTGAATGACATATATATATATATATATATATGTGTGTGTGTGTGTGTGTGTGTGTGTGTGTGTGTGTGTGTGTATTTTACGTAAATCTATGATAAAACGGAATAAATAATCCTGTAATGCAAAATCCAAAGAAGCATCGGCCATATTATCCGTCCTGTCATTGCATCTCAACTTCAATGACTACCGCAACGTAACTCCTCTGTACTTTTTCTATAAATAATTTCACGGCAATTGTTATGATGAGCTTCCTTCTTTTCGTACCTCGATTTCATGAATTTAAACGTAGTACTAAATTGGCAGTTAGGTCCCATCATTTTCCACTGGAAATCGCTAATTGTTACCGTAAGTTTTATCCTAATAGTTTTTTCTCTCGAACTTCTCTGCTGTGGAACTCTCAACCAGTTTCTTGGTTTTCTGTCAGCTACGACACTTTATTTGTTTCTTTCGATCTCAGTGGCCCCTTGCGTTTTAGTGGCTTTATGAATTTGCTTGGGGCAAAGTGAATCATAACAAATTTAATTACGACCGAGTTAGTCACCAAATAACACTTATAAATGTGAGTGTCTCACTGACTTTGAGAAAGTCTTCAGTCGTGCTGGCCTGACTAACAAAGTAATAGAGTCAGTCAGGCAGTATTTATAATGACCAAACAAAAGCTCAATCTGATTTGCCCACAAGAAGCTGACTTCAAAAGCTTAAGTTCCTAAATAATCAAAGAAATGCTCATGAACACACTTGATTTGTTTTGCTTCGCCGAGATTTGGTTAAATTAAAACAAGTCTAGTGGAGCTTGTCTGTGTGTGAAATGGCTAAGTAATTCGTATATGTGAATAAATATATATATATATATATATATATGAATATATATATATATTGAGCACTGTTTTTTTAAATAAAAATAATTACTAAGAACACCGGATTATAAATAGTACTGTTCTTTCGTATTATTTAATATATATATATATATATATATATATATATATATATATATATATATATATATATATATATATATATATATATATATATATATATATATATGTCATCCACAGACAGTCTGTTTCGCTGTTTCACAGCTCATCAGTGTGGCTAGACGGTCCGGTTGCCTCTAGCTAGGATCGAAACCCGACTGAATTTGCGTCAGTCCGAACTTCTACGGTACGGGATGAAGGTGAATTTTAGCGTGTTTATTTTTAGATTCGGATAAACACACAGTGGCTGACAGTGACTCAATTCTGTCGAAATGTCGTGCAGTATTAGCTTAAATAGTCACTGTTTACAAATTCACACCTCAACCCAGAGGGCTCAACCGAAATTAACTTTTCAGGAGCTAATATTTTTGTCATCCACAGACAGACTGTTTCGCTGTTTCACAGCTTATCAGTGTGGATATATATATATATATATATATATATATATATATATATATATATATATATATATATATATATATATATATATATATACATATATATATATATATATATATGACTTGGGATCAAATATGTTTTGCTTCGCCGAGCTTTGGTTAAATTAAAACAAGTCTAGTAGAGCTTGTCTGTGTGTGAAATGACTAAATAATTCGTATATGTGAATATATATATATATATATATATATATATATATATATATATATATAGAGAGAGAGAGAGAGAGAGAGAGAGAGAGAGAGAGAGAGAGATAGATAGATAGATATACACTGAGCACTGTTTTTTTTAAATAAAAATAATTGCTAAGAACACCGGATTATAAATATTACTGTTCTTTCGTATTATTTAATATATTCATATATATATATATATATATATATATATATATATATATATATATATATTATTTGTAATCAAATATAGATCAAATATGAAAACAATCTAGATTGATAAACATTTCCTATTTGTTCTTTATCTTTTTCATATATATATATATATATATATATATATATATTATGGCTACTCGTTTCCGAACACACCCATCTGTATGGTAAGTAACCAATCCCTGTTACAGACGCCTGTTAAGGTACATTTTTGATTGTTCAACCCTCGCAGATCACATTTAATTTCAAAAAGCAACTATGCTAAGCGACCTTAGTCACAATTTTTGGAGAGAGGATGCATATTCTGGTGTGATCAACAGTTTAAACAGGGACAGTACGCTCAAACCCTCGGTCATGAATTCAGCTTTGGAACAATTACGCCTACCTATATATATATATATATATATATTATGCGAATCATTCATACGAAAAGCAGATAATGAAATTAATGATATGGCAAGAATCAATCTCGCAAACAATTTTTAATAATAAAATACATTAACCTCGAATCCGTTAATGAATGGTATGATCCTTGTTTATAAATTCCGGTTTTATAAGGTCTTTTTTTACTACTAGCTTTCAATTGTTTCATACAATCATCATCAGGTAGGGAAATAGGTTTGCGAGAGTGATTCTTGCCATATCATTAACTTCATTATCTGATTTTCGTATGAATGATTCGCGTAATATAAATTGAACCTGCACCACATAATCGATATATATATATATATATATATATATATATATATATATATGGAGAGAGAGAATAGTTTAGTCTTACCGTCCCCCTAATTATGGATATATTTAATTTTTCAACTGCGTTGGTTTTATTTTCAGAATGAGCAGGTTATGATTTTCTCTGTACGATTAGCCGCGTCGAAGAAAGGATGTTGCTATTAAAATACTTGAAGGTAAAAGAAAAGGTCTAATCGGAAACAAAAAAAGAAAATCCAATGTATTAGCATCCTAATCGGCCCTATTTACAAATGAGATGCTCCATTTTTATGGCTTCGCCTACTGACCCCGAGAAGTTGCCAGAATAACGGAATATCTCATTACAAAGAAGGCACGATCAGGCTGCGGCCGATAAATAGATGAAGTCAATTTATGTTTTATATTATTGAGGTCAATCCACACTGGATGCTCCATACATTCGGCCTTGTGCCACACGTAAATCGCTTAGTAAATCGCATATATTTTGTACTACTGAGTTCGATCCTCACTGGGTGCTCCATACTTTCGGCCTTGTGCCACACGTAAATCGCTTAGTAAATCGCATATGTTTTGTACTATTGTGGTCGATCCTCACTGGGTGCTCCATACTTTCGGCCTTGTGTCACACGTAAATCGCTTAGTAAATCGCATATATTTTGTACTACTGAGTTCGATCCTCATTGGGTGCTCCATACTTTCGGCCTTGTGCCACACGTAAATCGCTTAGTAAATCGCATGTTTTGTACTATTGTGGTCGATCCTCACTGGGTGCTCCATACGTTCGACCTTTTGACACATAAAAATCGCTTAGTAAATAGCTTTATGTTTTTTTATTATAGAAAAGAAAGAAAGAAAGAAAGAAAGAAAAGACAGAAAGAAAAAAAGAAAGAAAGTTAGAAAAACAAAGAAAGAAAGGTACAAACTTTAGAAAAGCATAAATATATAGAAGCAAAAAAGAAAACTAAAATGTACGGAAACATGCAAGCAACTATTATAAGCGTTGCTCAAAATTTAGCCATTCATGCAAAATTTAACCATGCAATGTTATAATTGTGCAGGATTTTATCATAAATTTTGTCATAATCAGAAAATAAATAATCGTCTTTCGTTTGATCTATGCCCTTGTCTCTTCGATGATTAGCTGACTCTCATCCAACAATTTCGAGCATAGATAAACAAAATCAAAAGAACGATAATAATTTCAACATAAGATAATCTTTTCTAAAAGTCTTCAGATTGCACGATGTACAGATAGACGAGCGATTACCGTCGAAAAGCAGACACAGAAAAAGCCGAGTAGCGACTATACGGGATACTTTTACGGTCACATAGACTGTTAAATAAATAAACCCCGTGTCTGTTCCAGAGAAAGTAACATCAAATACAAAGATAACATTTTGAAAGTTTTGTATGCTAAGTAATGGGGATTATCTCCAGAGCCGTTTTGAAAAGGACCCTGATCTTGTCTAAAGTTTTCAAATTATATGTCAAATTGAACGCCTATTCATGAAAGTGCAAGTTCCATCTTCTTCCCGTTGCGATAACTTTCGAAGCATTATCTCCCCATCTTTCTTCAAGGGAATCATTTTATCTGTTTCCTTTACAGGTATACTCCTGAATGATGAAAATTTCGCTTTACACCATTTCGATTTACGAAAGACCTACAATAGTGCAGCTGTCCCTCGCTATCCGAAACGGCGTAAGTCAAAGAAATACCGACAATAAATTTACATGGAAAAAAAACTTTGAGCGTTCCTAGATCCCTCCTCCGAGGAACTTTTTTCTATGTCCGTCAACCTCGATGTCGTCTGCTGTGATTAATGTTGAATGTTTTCCATTTATTTTTCAATAAAATAAAAATCCACTGTTCTTTAGTTTCCTGCTTAGGACTGAGTTTCCAGTTCCTTCTAAGGTCAGCTTCCATACTTCTAACGTCTCCGCTTAAACTCTGAGAATTTGTTTACTAATTATCCATTTGTTTTCCTCGGTAGGAGTAGATAGATTCGCCTAGCGTCCGGTTCACTCTTCTTCCAGACCTTTTGAATAGGTACGGATGTTTATTTCTTGCTTCCTGTTCAGGATTGGGTTTCCAGTTCGGTCTTAATTCTTTGTCGTTCTCTTTCACTCCCAGTAGCCATTTGCATCTTAGTGGCTATATCACCTTGTTTAGGGTGAATGGATTTTTAAAAAAACTCGAAGCATCATGTGAAAAAGAGAAAACGTGATATTTGAAAATGAAGAAACTGATATGGCATAAAAAACAAAGACATTTGTAATACCGAAACTACGTAGATAGTTATTGAGGGGTCTCCCCTTTTTACACAAATGGACTCACCCAAGGTATACATATACTACTACCAGTGAATACCCGAACAGTCAGTAATAGAGTAGACGGCGACGTCTTTTCTGTTAGACGGTCGAACTCTCTGCCTCTGTGCAGAGAGGAACCCGGACGAGGCTCCTCCGAAGGGCAGAGTCTTGTTCGGGGTGGTTGAACAACCCGATCTCGTTTATACGGGATCTACGGGCATTTTTTGGCCGAGCCTACGGGTTCGGGAATACCCCACAATGAACCCGGCCTTGTGCCACATCTATCCCTCGTGGGGGGGGGGGGACAGTAAATACTGTCAGTAATAGAGCAGAGTCGGTCGGTAGAATAAAGTAGCGGCAAGAGTCACAGTCACGAGCACTTAGACTCAGTAAGAAGTCATACAGCGATACGTCGATACCAAAGACTATATATATATTTGTCTACTAACCCCGCATTCCTGGAACTACTAACCTGTATTACCAGTTTGTATTATTACGTTAATACATTTATTTCCGATATTCATTCTTGGCGTTTGTTATTATTTGATACCGGATTTCATCCCGGAATCCACAACATGGTGTATGTCATGTGAGTGTATTTCACCGATTCTTATATGGCATAAAAAACAAAGACATTTGTAATGCCGAAACTACGTAGATATTTAATAATTTTTATCTGAACATTTACAAGAATCGAGGCAAATGAACGTAAATATAGAAAAAATAGATAAAAAATTTCCTTAAAAAGAACGCGTGTTTGTTCTTTAACCAAACTCGTATGCCGGATATAAAAGCAAAATTGTTCACATAGTGTAACAGCAGAATTGTCCAATTGTTAGATTAAGATTTTAACAGTTGTATCTTAGTAATGATTAAAAAATATCTTACTGGAATACTCCACGGTTTTTCTAAAACTATTCGACTCTACTTTGAACAATCAGAATGTATAATTACTCTCCATCCGTAACAGAAAATAGTGAGGAAATCGATCATGAACGAAAATGATCATGTTCATCAATAATTAATCATAGCTAAGGATCAGAAGTTCATAAAGGACTGAAATAAATTTCATATATATATATATATATATATATATATATATATATATATATATATATATATGTTATTCCTGGATCATTTTCCAACTTATTCAAGATGATCTTCGCCCTCTCTAACCTTCTAACTTTCTGTCCTGGAGTAACAATGTGCCTCACACGTTTCACGTACGATCTCATTTTCAAGACTATTTTCACTGCTCCTTGAACTGTCATAGCCGAAACTTCTCTCTCACGTGCCAAACGTCTTATGGATTGAGTTGGATCTTTTCTAATTGATCACTTTATCTCTAAGTTGTGACCTCCTGATCCAATTTTTCCTCTCTACCTTTCCTTCTTTTTAAAATTCTTGATGGTTCATGCGTAGACTTTGAAGATGCAAGCCAGAGTATGAATGTTGGTACCATTACTGAAAGTCTAAATAAACTTTTTCTTCTCACCATTTCTCATTTGGGAAGGCATAGTGAGTTTGACACAAGGTGATTTTAACCAGTTTTCTTTCTAGCTGAATGACTCAAAGGGTTTTTCAGTGGTGATTCTTACGACAAATGGTTTCAAGATTGGCTAAATGTCTTATCTGAAAACCTGGAAAAAAGAAACTTAATTAGTTTAGTGTTTTTTTAGATATTAAACATTTTGTGGGTTGAACAATTATGCTGTTACACGATTTGAACAATTTTGCTGTTACACCCGGTATATATATATATATATATATATATATATATATATATATATATATATATATAAGCGAACATTGAAGTCAACACTCAGAGGCGACAGGCTGTTTCATGCTGGACACAATCGTCAGGCCGCCGACGATTGTGTCCAGCATAAAACAGCCTGTCGCCTCTGAGTGTTGACTTCAATGTTCACTTTTATATTTATATACGCTCTATCTCTAATATTGAGCACTTTATCACATAAATATAGCACACCTTAAAACTATATTTCATCATATATATATATATATATATATATATATATATATAGTTGAATAATAATAAAATGTTAAAAAAATTAAATTTCAGACACACTGAGTTGTATATTAATATTTTTTGTCTTATTATTTAAATTAGGTTTCTCGTCTAGTTTCGTCCAGCATGGCCATCATCAGGAGATAAAAATCCTTGCTTGTTAGTACAGTGAGCTACAGAAGTGAATGACTGTCTCTGAAGAAAGTGAACTTTGTCTGTAGTTTTCATTTGTTTGTTTTTATTTGTTTTTTTATCGTTTATTTTGACCAGTCTTTGTATTGGTTAAACGACCTCTTTCAAGTTTATTTCAAACAGAGGCTGGTGGGAGATTCATATGTCTCAGAATCCCCTATATGTGTATATGTGTGTGTATGTGAGTGAGTGAGTGAGAGAATGTGTTAAATGACATATATATAATGTAAATAATAACACAGTAGACGTTAGTGAAGATTGAACCTGAAACAACATTACCTAACCTTGTCAAATATAAACTACTCCATCCAGCACAAGAAAATTGTTTCAAATCCCCAAAAATAAATAAATAAAGCCATTCTACCGAGAAAATCAGCCTTCGAAAGTTTGGCTTCTTAACCGGAATTGAACACCGACCGGTGTAGATTGCCATCTCCACGACATATCAAACAACTAAAACTTATTTGGTATATCTGGGCGACATACATATATAAAAATATAAATATATATATATATATATATATATGTATATATATATATATAACTGGAAGTCGCTTGTACGCGTGGGAGTGAAACGATGCGCGAATTTGGCGTGGGTTGGTGATGGGTTCAGTGGTACAAGAATAATTCGATTCGATTTAACGGTGTGTCTTTAACGCTTCATCTGAGCGCCCGCGTTTGTACATTTGGATGCGCCTTTTGTTCCTTAAAAAGGAGAGACATATAGCAGGCGCGTAGGCGGGCTAACAATAGATGAAAATTTAGATCAGTGAAAATGCTTTCTGAAAGATTATGCGCAAAACAGACAGACACACACACTTTATATATATATATATATATATATATATATATATATATATATATATATATATATATATATATATATATATATATATATATATATATAACTGGCAATATACATATTTATTTATACTCGATAAGAAAAAATAATTTTACATACTGTAAGTAATTCTAATACATTTACTTGGTTCTAAAAAAGAAATATAGTATATTAAATGTTGAAAATAATTTTTTTAGAAATGTGGTTAAAACATTCTAGCCTAAACAGTCCCTCAAAATCTTTAGATATACAAATAGAAAAAGTACCGTAAGAATTTTTGCCGTTAGGAAAAAAAATAAATAAATAAATAAATAAAAAACAAAAAAAAACAGACGACCAGAATTTAGCGGATGTCAGAATTTGTTGAAAGATACATCCCTACCCGGATCTCTAAACATAACCCCGCTTTCGAATGTAACTATTAACTGATACAACGAAAATTAAATATATATATATATATTACATTACAAGTTTTTATGTCATAGATCAATAAACTTCTTGTATAAGTTTAAAAATATATACAGGCAAAAGCATTTATTGAGTGCGCCTGCATAATTATATACATGATGGTTCACTAATAAGTCTGTAGCATGTTACGCAGCTTATTAGCTAAATTGAAAATTTCGCGGTACTTGAGTCAATCTATAGGATTAATAGTCATTATTGAATTGACTGTACTGACAGGGAATGAGATTATGTTGAAAAATGTGTCTTTTTCTAAACGAAGCGACTTTCTCATCCTTTTGCTGCAGCCTTATTGAAATATATATATATATATATATATATATATATATATATATATATATAGGGAGAGAGAGAGAGAGATAGTGTCCACATAGAAATTAACGTATGTCCGCACTACTCTATCTAGAAACGTTCTATCATCGATATTGCTCATTCTTCCCCATAATATAACACATTTTTAATATATATATATATATATATATATATACACGCACACACACACACACACATATATATATATGTGTATATATATATATATATATATTGTATATATTTAGGCAGCAATTTTTCATTGATGCATGTTTCATTAAATAATATAGACAAGTTTTGTCTATTTATTTTAAGTAAGTTCCTTTCATATTGTCTAATAAGCTTAATAACATTATCATTGAAAGACGAAAGGAAACCACCATATTGATACATGTTTAAATCCAATCTAAGCTTTTGGCTTACATAAGTCATTATCAAAGATGACAATTATATTTCAATATATCAAACAATACAGGGACGAAACAATAATGATAGTCTGATTTTGTTGCGTGAAAAATTTCAAAGCAACGACAAATATCGTGTATACAAGACGCGGTAGCAAAAATCGCGTCGTAGCTCGTGACGTCACACATGGCCACGCAAGAGTGAAAACGAGAAGTATTAAGTATGGGAAGCCGTTGGCATAAACCAATGACTTTTGTTATCAATTATATATATATATATATATATATATATATATATATATATATATATATATATATATAAGCGCCGGGACATAGAAGTACCCAGGTTGGTGTCTGGGGGTGCTTTTAAACCACCGGGAAAGATGCACCCTCAGTCTTGTTAAGGCAGGCATCTAGGAGAAGGAAAACTCTGATGTAAAACCTGAGGTCTGTTGTTCATGCTATCTGTGGCAAACTTTTGCACCGATGGTGTGTTATCAGCAGTTTCAAGAAGTGTGGATGGTGCTACACAAGCCATCACCACTATAATCAAAGCTTGTGTGGGTTTCTGGCAACTTAATCCATGTTTTAATAACTTATGTGTGTTATCATTAAGTCCTACACGCAAAGCAAGTCCAAAAAGTCCATTGGCGATAGTGTGAAAGTGACGGGGACAGGCAAAGGATATTGCTGGGAGTCTCTAGCTGGATAACTGCACAATGGCAGGCCGATGGGTGATGGCCGTTCTAGCACAAAATCCGTGAGCAATTGTGCGGTTCGCGTCCTCCATCGGTGACAAAGCAGGCCTATTTAGGATTAGCACTGCTTTCCCCTTAACTGGGGTGGGGGCGAGAAAAGGAGCCCTAAACATTGCATGGTCACTTTAACCTTGGCAGCAAACTGCAGTGGTGTGGGTATCCAATCACGCAGTCAAAACAATTCGAAATACAACAAATTTTTCTTTGGATCTTGGAACGTGAGAACGCTTCAGGATAATGACTCTTCACCAGAGCGAAAAACAGCCCTTGTATGTCTTGAACTGAAAAAGTAATAATATCGACATAGCGGCACTTAATGAAACTCGACTTGCGGGCATATCACACTTGACTGAGGTGAAAGGTGGATATGATTTTTATTGGAGTGGGAAGAGTGAAACTGAGCCACGTCATTCAGGTGTTGGCTTTGCCATAAGATCTGACTTAGCTCGTACTCTTCCATTGCTTCCTGAGGGTTTTTCTGACCGCATTTTGACACTGACTCTAGAGCTGCAGCACGATACTCGTGCAATTCTTGTTAGTTGTTATGCACCGACTTTGGCTAGCCCGGAGCAAGAAAAGGATAACTTCTACAACCAACTTCGGAGTGTTATCTCTGGGATTCGATATAAGGATAAAATTATCCTTATGGGTGATTTCAATGCTCGGGTTGGAAGTGATTTTCAGTCGTGGGAAGGAGTTCTGGGTCACCATGGTATTGGACATATGAATTCGAATGGACTTAGACTTCTTTCTTGACATGTGCATCACAAACACATGTTTTCAGCAGAAAAATCGCTTTAAGACCACATGGATGCACCCGCGCTCCAAAGACTGGCACATGATTGACTATGTGATAACAAAAAGACGGGATCGTAACGACTTCAAATTGACAAGATCTTTTCATACCACTTGCTATCTTTCAGATCCCGCTCTGCTTCGTAGTAAAGCATCACTCCATCTAAATCGCAGAAGAGTGAAAAAGTTTTCTGTTCCAAAGCGTATAAACACCTTGCCTTTAAAATCTGTTGGTCAGCAAACTATACTTGCGGAAAAGCTTGATGCAGCGCTGGACTCTGTGGAAATCAGTAATGACATTGAATCATCCTGGAAGGCTTTGCGTGAAGCTACTCACTCAACATCTCTTGAGGTGCTCGGGTTGTCCATCCGCAGGCACCAGGATTGGTTCGGTGAGAACAACCAAGAAGTACAAGCTCTAATCCAGAAAATGCATAGTTCACACAAATCTTGGATCGAGGATAAAAACTCTCCAGGCAAAAAGAAAGCCTACACAACCTGTAAAGCCCAGGTTCAAAGAGCCCTGCGTACAATGAAAGAGGCATGGTGGTCTGCACAGGCTACCTATCTTCAAGGAGCATTCGATAGGAAGGACTCAAAAGCCTTTTACGAAGGTATGAGGAAAGTGTTTGGTCCACAGGAAAATAGTCTCTCACCGGTTACTTCAGCAAATGGGGACCTCTTGACAGACAAGTGGAAGGAACATTTCGATAATGTCCTCAACAACACATCTTCTACTGAAGAGGGTGTTCTGGAATCAATTCCTCAACGTCCAGAAATTCCAGAGCTGTCGTTTTTACCAACCTTTCAAGAAGTTTTAGTAGCTATTAAACAAATTATGTCTGGGAAAGCACTAGGTAAAGATGCAATCCCACCAGAAATCTTTAATTATGGTGGCACAAAGCTTGTGAAGAAATTGCTGGGATTATTTATCCAAATTTGGAGACAGGGGATGGTCCCACAAGACTTTAAAGATGCACTAATTCATCATTTGTACAAAAACAAAGGAAATAGGAAGACATGTGATAAGCATCGTGGCATTTCTCTTCTTTCTATGGCTGGTAAGATCTTGGCCGGATTGATTTTGAACCGAATCATGCAGCATGTGGTTGATGATATCTACCCTGAGTCGCAGTGTGTCTTTCGTGCAGGTTGGGGCACCATAGACATGATTTTCTCCCCGAGACAGGTTGCTGAGAAAGTTCGTGAAAAGAATCAGGAGTTGTATATGGTGTTTGTAGACCTCACAAAAGCATTTGACACTGTGAACCGGGCTGCTTTGTGGAAGGTTTTGCGAAAGCTCGGTATACCCGAGAACATGTTGCAAGTCATAATATAATTCCATGAGGGAATGAAGGCTAATGTTGTTTCAAATGGTGAAACCTCTGATTCCTTTGGCGTCACAAATGGCACAAAACAAGGATGTGTTATGGCCCCAGTATTGTTTGCCCTCTACTTTTCCGTAATGCTGAAACATGCATTTGCTGAGACTGAGGATGGGGTCAAAATTCAATTTAGGACAAGTGGTGGCCTTTTCAACCTTCGGAGGTTTAAGGCCAAAACTCGAACTCGAACCAGTGTAATTCGTGACTTACTGTTTGCTGATGATGCTGCGCTTGTGGCTACTTCTTTTGACGAAGCTCAGCGCCTGATGGACAGATTCTGTGCTGCTTGCAAAGCATTCGGCTTAACAATTAGCATTACAAAAACTGAAGTTGTTCACCAGCCAGTCCCCGCACCAAAGAAAATAAGAGGCGTCAAGCAAAACCCACCCGTTCATGTTTTTCCCGAAATACCAATTCAAGTTGACGGACATAATCTGAAGTATGTAAAGAACTTTAAATATCTTGGTAGCAAAGTTAACTCAAGTGGAACACTGGATGATGAGATAGTCAATAGAATAGCAAAAGCCTCTAGTGCCTTTGGGAAACTTCGTCACCGACTCTGGAAACCCCGGGGCATTAGGCTTGAGACCAAGATACAAGTCTACAGGGCTGTAGTCTTTACAACACTATTGTATAGTTCAGAGTCCTGGACACTGTGCAGGAGACAAATTCAGCAGTTGGATGTATTTCACAAGGGCTGTCTTCGAGAAATTTGTGGAATAAACCCAAGCCAAAGGATGGCCAATGCTGACCTTTTCACCATGTGTAATATTGATGGTATTGATTCCTTTCTCATGAAGTCACAATTACGCTGGGCTGGTCATGTGCTACGTATGCAAGACAACAGAATACCAAAAATGCTCATGTATAGTCAACTTGACAGTGGTCATCGAAGCGTGGGCCGACCATTGCTTAGATACAGGGACAAACTGAAAAGTAACCTCTCAGCTGCGAAATTAAATTGATATTTGCTAGCAATCTAAAATTCTAACTCTTTTAACAGATAATTTAGGGATTTAATATTATTTAAAAAGTATATTTAAAAATGTATTCATAGAAAGTACATTAAAACTAATTATTTAAATTAAAACAGTTTCCTTATATTAATCTTTCAATATTGTAAATGATTGTTAAGGCAACATCTTTATCAGTTTGAGTCTAATTCATGAATGTAATTTAAGACTATTTTTAGATGGGTAATCTTTTTTACTTAAGGTTTTGGTCTTCAATTAAGATGGAGTAATGATTGAAGGCGATTATTAAATATTTTGTTTTATCATATATATATATATATATATATATATATATATATATATATATATATATATATATATATATATATATATATATATCACACATACACTTATGCAAATCACATATATACACACGTTCATTTACATGTACAATTGCACACATACTCACATACACACGTGTCTACATAGGGGGGATGTGTTGCTAAGGAATTAAATGATTTTTTAGTCGATATGATTTCTGCTACTCCATACGTTATTCAGTGGATAACCATGTTTAACTAGACGCTCACTTTTGTAGTTTTTATTTTGTTGTTTTTTAGTCATTTTTTACTTTTGTTTGATCTTTTTTAAAAATCTGTGTGAATTATATCTAACGCCCTGTGCATTATTATGCCTCTCGCATAATAAAGAAAACCCTCTATTCAAGTATGAGTAGCCGCAAAATAAAGGATATATATATATATATATATATATATATATATATATATATATATATATATATATATATACAAAATTTGTGTATTTAGGCAGCAATCCTTCTTTCATGCACATTTCATTAAAAACGACTGACAAGGTGCTTTTATTTAGTTTTTTTATATAAGTTCTCGTGCGATCTAATACAGTTTTTCTTTTCAGAGGATAAATTATATAAAAACTGTCCGAATGTTCTTTTTATCCGAGCGTTTTCGGCTATACATTTAGCCATTTTCCAGGATTATATTTCAAATCACTTTATAAAACATACATATAACAAACTATTTCTATTTCTAATTCTAACAGTTGAAATATAATCCTTGAAAATGGCTAAATGTATAGCCGAAAGCGCTCGGATAAAAAGAACATTCGGACAGTTTTTATATAATTTATCCTCTGAAAAGAAAAACTTTATTAGATCGCACGAGAAATTATATATATATATATGTGTGTGTGTGTTTATATATATATATATATATTGTTCTAATTCCGCGTGCCATTTCCTTTTCGGCGTATCTCAGTTTCAGTTAATTCCCTTTAGTTACTCAACTTGACAAGTTTGTATTCCCACTGCTCTGCCCAGATATTGAACGTACATCTCTTTGGGTCAAGTCACTTTTTGGATTACACAACCAATGCGTATCCACTGGTCCATATGTCCTTGGATAATTGCGAAGGTTGAGTAATAATTTTTTTTTTTTTTTCTGAAAACGAAGCTGGATTTTTTTTTCGGAGTGCGTGGGAGGATGTACCAAGAATCAGATCAAAAAGAAGATTAAAAATCAATTTTTATTCGGCGAATAGAACATACAAAAGCAGGCAGCTATACAAATATATATATATATATATATATATATATATATATATATATATATATATATATATATATATATATAATTCATAAATATATATAGAATTAAATATATATATATATATATATATATATGTAATTAATAAATTACTTAGTATTATGTACTTTCGCATATATATATATATATGTGTGTGTGTGTGAAATGTGTATGTATATAAATATAAATATATTTATATCTATATATATATCTATATCTATATATATATATATATATATATATATATATATATATATATATATATATATACAATTTATTATATATATTATTTATATATTATATATGCGCGGTACTTATTGGAAAGCGCTCAATATCAGTGATAGAGCTAACATATTTAGTTGGATTTATGTGAGTTTTTGACCTTGGGTTTCACGCTTTTGCGATCGTCAAACAAACTGATTAATATTTTAAAGTTTTTGGATTTATATAAGGTTCCATATATTGGTGTTTTTACTTACGCAAACATACATACACGCCCGTAGACCCATTGACGTACGCTGACACACACACATATGCGCTCGCCCACCGAACAGTATGGGACTTGGTATATATATGTATATATGTGCCGTTGTGTAGATACGTACGCATTTGATTGCTGTATTCAATGATGGATTGTGTAGCGAATTTTTTTTTTGATTGTAGCGATGTCAGCGCGCAGACAGTTTCTCTATTTTTGTTTGCTGAGTAATATATTATCGCACGCACGTATATACGTACGATGGAGTCTGTGTAAAACTGTGATAGGTAAAAATTGCTATTATTTAAAAATTTTTAGGGCTGTTTTGTTATTATTTTAAAGCCGGTTATTTGCTTGGTTTTGGTGATTGCGCATATGTAAATTTATATGCAACAATTATATATATATGTAAATTTATATATATAATTATATATAAATTTATATATATATGTAAATATATATATATGTAAATATATATATATATATATATAAATTTATATATATATATATATGTGTTAATTCATATGTAATAATTACATATATATATATATATACATATATATAATATAGAAAAACCAACTGAAAAGTTGCAAATTAAAAAAAAAATTGATGTGAATTTTTTTTTTTTAATTTGCAACTTTTCAGTTGGTTTTTCTATATTATATACATATTAAGAAAGTATACGTGGCTTCCCATTATGCTATATATATATATATATATATATATATATATATATATATATATATATATATATATATATATATATAATTATTGCATATAAATTGCTGGTCTTTATAAAATATCTATATCTATATCTATATATATATATATATATATATATATATATATATATATATATATATATATATATTAATAAAACAGCTATATATATATATATATATATTAATAAATATGCATATATATATTAATAAATATACATATTATCCCTCACAGAAAATAGTTATCTTAAAACCCTTAAATAACCTGGGATTGTTAAGCAAGAGAAATGAGCTGATGATTACATGTAGACATAAAAATAAATATCAACTTAAACACGTCGATCCAGATTAATTTCCAATTTTTAATACTATCACGGTTTAGTTTTTAGTGCATATTACAGTTTATTATATATTATAATTTATTTGTAATAATTACTGTTTAATTTTTAATACTATTATTTTTTTAAATATGATTAAGTCAGCTATCTTTAATTAAAAAAATTATATATAATTATAAATAGATACAAAACGTTTAATCCTGGTTATTTTAATTGCCAAATATAATGTTTTAAGAAATACCATTTCTTAAATAACATTTTTAATGAAATTTTTGAAAAGATTTTTTATATAGTTTATTAAAGGGAGATAGTTTTTAAAAAGCTATGATCCGTATATATCTATATAATATTTAACTACGCCAGCATTACGGTAAAATGATATATTTTTAAATTCAATTTATGTAACGGTCAGTTCCAATTCAGCACCTGAAGATTGAATGAAGCTCCCAGTCGTTCGAACGGTGAGGGATAATACGTATATTTATTAATATATACGTAATAGCTCTTCTGTATAACATCGAGTATTATTTTATTGACACCAGCACTTTACGTGCAATTCATATATTTATATTTACATATTGCTCCTTTTAACTGAGCACTGTCATAAGTGCTTTAAAGTGCTAAGGGGTCTCCCCTTTTTACACAAATGGACTCACCTAGTGTATGCATATGCTACTGTCAGTGAATATCCGAAGAGACGAGACGGAACGACAGAAGAGTAGTAGAGAGTTCAGTAGTAGTAGATTAAGTCACACACAGAGACGGCGGCAAGCGTCACAGTTAGCGAGCACGTAGACCCAGTAAGGAGTCATACCGCGATACTTCAATACCAAGACTGTATGTATATTAGTGCTACTAACCCGCATTCCTGGATCTACTAACCCATATTACCAGTTTGTATTATTACGTTAATACATTTATTTTCCTTATCCATTCCTGTCGTTTGTTATTCATTGATATCTGACTCATCTCGGAATCCACAACATAAAGTAATATACTTTGTATCCTAACCAGTACTGGAATATGAAACCAATGAACTTGGACTACTCCACTAAAAACATTATTGTTCCTGATAAAAGATTCTATAAACTGTCCCTGACGAGTATCTTTTCTTTTTATGTGCCATGTCCTTTCAGGACGTAGGCGATCATGGCTCTCCACCTCCCTCTATCCCTTGCAGCTCTCAACAAGTTCCTTCCCACTGCTTCCTCCTCCAGACCACATTCTGTCATCCACCTGCTCAAGCCCGCCAGGTATGTCACCCGTTGTTTTCCCTTGTCTCTCTTTCCCTCTATTCGACCCGTGAGTATCAGACTCTCCAGACCCTCCTTCCTCATTATGTGTCCCAGAAACTTCAGTTGCCTCTTCCTGATGTTAAATATAAGCCTCCTCCTTGTTTGCATCCTCTCTAAGATCTCATCGTTGCTCACACGCTCTGTCCATGATATCCACAGTATTCTATAGAACTACATCTCTGTCGCCTCGAGTCTCTTCTTCATCTTTGAGGAAATCGTCCAACATTCGCTGTCATAAAGAAGGGCAGACGTCACGTAACAGTTCAGTATTCTTTTCTTTGTTACTAAAGAAATCCTCCTGTCAAGAACGAGTATAGCAACTCAAAAGATGCCAAGATCCATGGATTTAAGTGCCATGCGACGAACAATTATTGGATTTTGAGAAAGATCTATTCTCGTTAATACAGAAAATTAAATTCGCTAAAGCTACCAACGATCTACTGCAAAAAGATCCAAAAGAATGTTTCTTTGATTAATCGATCCGATGAAATTATTATCAAGGCAGATAAAACGGGTAACCATTACGAAGTTGATGCAAATATATACTATAAAGCTTTTAACAGGAAAGTCAATAAATTTTATAAAAAGGAACCCACCAACAGGGAAAATAACATCAATAGGGAAGCCAAGGAAATGGCCACGGAACTAAAAATCGATGATAGAATCTACAAGTTACAGGAACAACAAGCATTCATCACAGTGAAAAGACCATAAGGCTTATTTTCTAAACAACCCTCAGTACCGATGACTCAAGCCAACGAAAATAATATCGGTAAAATCAGCAAAATCATCCTTGAAAAGTCATGCAATTACACCAAAATACTCTAGGAATCAACCAGTGGCTGAAAACTGCAGAAGACATAGAATGGTTTAATAACATTAAAAGGAAGAATGAATGTGCATTCGTTCAATTCGATATTTGTGACTTTTACTTGTCCATCACCTAGAATCTATTAATAGCAGCTATAAAGCTAGCTAAAAACACTACCCTATTAGCAATCGGGAAATAAATATTATAATAAAGTAAGCACAAACACATGTGCTATTCCGCAATGCTTGTCTGTGGACCAAGAGAAATAACACAGACTCTGATGTTGTTATGGGTGTGTATGATTCAGCAGAAGCATGTGATATTGTTAGAATTCTGTTAAGGACACCAGACTCTATAGAGATGACGGTGATATTCTCCCCCGTAAAATTAGCCCTCGTAACATCGACCTATTGAGAAAAGAACTATAAAAAGTTTTAAGGTTCACGATCTAAATTATACCACTACCAACTCCAGCAGTAAGGAAATATTTGATAATGTTAAAGCTCAATATATAAAAGCTTTGGAATTAAGCAATGATAAAGTTAATTTAGAGTATTTGAAAAATAAATGGAAAGATGGTAAGAAAAAACAGAAACACCGTAAATGCGATATTATATGGGTTTATATACCTTTTACCCGTAATGTCCAAATTAACATCGGAAAAAGAATTCCTAAAATTAATCCATAAGTTATTTAAACATTCATCAACGTTAAAAAAATTTAACAAAAATGATGTTAAAACCAGTTATAGCTTTGTTAGTAACATAGATAGATTAATATCCTAACATAATAGCACCATATTAAATAAACATATTTCCAAAAAAGACAACGTAATTTTTTCTAGAAATAAATGCAACTTCAGGAAGAATACGATCTGTCTATTAAACGGTCAATGTATGGCCGATAATATTGTATATCCAGCGAGTATATGTTCCGTTAGCGATGTTAAATTTTATTTTAGTTCTGCCGAAAATCATTGGAAGCTTCGCTTCTACCATCACCGAACGCCTTTGGCTAATATTAAATGCAGAAACAGCACTGCTCTTTCTAATGATTTCTGGCAATTGAAAGATACGAACAACTCCCCTTTAATTAATTGGAATATTATAGCAAGTGTAAAATCGAATAACAGTAAAGGGAATAAATGTAACCTATGTTTGGTTGAGATAATGATTATCTTTAAGTACTTAAATAACCCGGGATTATTAAACAAGAGGAATGAACTGATGATTACGTGTAGGCATAAAAATAAATATCTACTTAAACACGTAGATACAGATTAATTTTCAATTGTTAATTTTTAATACTATCACGGTTTAGATTTTAGTGTATATTACGGTTTAATATATAATTTACTGTTAGTAATTACTGGTTAATATTTAATATTACTATTTTTAACTATGATTAAGTAAGCTCCATTTAATTAAATAATTGAAGACCCACTACTCTAAAATAATACACACACACACACACAACACACACACACACACACACACACACACACATATATATATATATATATATATATATATATATATATATATATATATATATATTTATATATATATATATACACACACGTTTATACTGTTTATACGTTATTTTAATAGATACAACGTATAAAAGTATATAGATAAAACATTAAATATCTGTCGGTCTTAGTCCATTTCATTATATGTTGTCATTGTTTACGTTAAGGTACATTTCCTGAGCAGATATGATCGATCGAGAAAAATCGTCGGAGATTGTATGTTTAAAAACGTATAACATTAACAGAAAATATATTAAACAATTGTCGGCTCCTTTCATTATATATATATACATACACACACACGCACACAGACACACAGACACACACACACACACACACACACACACATATATATATATATATATATATATATATATATATATATATATATATATATATAAGGTACGAGGGATAAATTTCCATCTATATTATGCAAAAATGAAGATAACACTGGCATCCCATTTTAACAGATATATTTACCAAAATTACATAAAAATACCTTGAAATACTAAAGATTAAATGTATTCAATAAAAATCGCCATTGGCTTTAACCACAGCCTCCAGACGACTCCTGCATCTCTTCTGGACGGTTCCTTGTTTAAGGTGGTGAATAATGCCATAATCCTTGCCTTTCAGTTTAAATTTGGTGTTACAAGGAGTTTTGTTGGTCTGAGCCCCACACATAATACTCGAGGAGGCTGCAGTGTGGGGAGGTAGGTGACCAGATGTAAAGTATGATGTACTAGCAGAAATTTCCGACAGCCATAACTGGATTCTCCTGATTGTGTGCTATGGTGCAGAGTCTCGTTGCCAGACAAAAGGTTTTCCAGTAGCCACCCTCTTTACCCAAGGCACTTGCTACCGTGTTGAGTCTGAGACCCTGTGGGAAGATGAATGGAGGCGTAATGTGGCCAGCACTAGTGATCACTCCAAATACCATGATTTTGGATATATCATCCAACTCTTCCCGAATCCTTTGTACTGTCCTCAGGTTGACACCCAATCACTCTGAAATGCTTGTATTGGAATGCCAAGTAGTACAGCATCCATTTTCAAAATTTCTGGCGGAGGGAATTGCGTCATCGTGCTCTTTTTCTCACAGACGGTTCCCAACTGATCCTACTATAATGTACAGTCGACAGAAACAAAAAACAAAGAACGCGCATGCGCGAAATTAAAAATATCAATAATGGCGACAATTTACACATCACAACTTGAATATGGTTAAATAATGTCGACAAGTTCTGTCTATCAATTTTTTATCAAATTTTTCAAATTTTTTAATTACTTGGTTTATATTATCAGTAAGTTTGCCAAAGTTCATATTTATTTTATTTTATATTAACTTTTATGCCTATTGTTTTAAATACAAATAAAAATCCACATAAAAATTTTACTTTTACCGTTTATACGACGTCACCTTCAGTGACTTGAAATTCCTTCCATCAAACGTGGTAACCCCGAAATTAAAAAAATTCTTGCCTAAATACGATCCGTGAAATCTAATGTATCAACATTTGAAAGTACTCGGAATACACGCACATACACATACACACATACACATGCACGCACGCACATATATATATGTGTGTGTGCATATGTGTGTGTATCCCGAGTGTGTGTGTATATATATATATATATATAATCAATCCAAATAAATAAATTAAAAACTTCCCACCAAAATAATAGTCAGAACAAACAACAACATTCAACCCCAAAATTCAACAAATAGCTTTAATCAATAATAAATAAACAAATATATAAGATAAAAAGTAAAAATGAAAATAAATAAAAGCAAGCAAAACAATTTGACCGAAATAAATAAGCAAATAAACGACTTCCGGTAAATGACTGCCATAATAGACTACCAACAATAAGCTATATAAACAGATTTTCACTACGTTAATAAAAAACATCGATCAAAATAAAAAATAAATAAATATATAAGATAAAAAATAAAAATAAAATTAAATAAAACAAGCAAAATAATTTCACATAAATAAATAAAGAAATAAACGACTTCCGGTAAAAGAACCGCCAAAATAGACTACCCAAAATGCACCACTGACCCTTATATATAAATAGCCGAGAAAAATAACAGCACTAGTTGCCTGACGATTGCACTAGCATGAAACAGACTGTCGCCTCTAAGTGTTGACTTCTATGTTCACTTTATATATATATATATATATATATATATATATATATATATATATATATATATATATATATCAAATATGTGGTGCAGTTCAATTTATGTTACAATGAATCATTCATACAAAAAGTAGATTAATATAATTAATTATATAAAATGGCGAAAACCTTTCGCAAACAAAATTTTAATGTTGTATTAACCTACGAACCTATCGATGAATGTTATGATCCTTGTTTATAATAACTACAAGCTGTATAACGTCTTTTTTAACCAGCAAATACTCTCTCTCTCTCCCTATCTCTCTCTCTCTCCATATATATATATATATATATATATATATATATATATATAGAGAGAGAGAGAGAGAGAGAGAGAGGTCCCTGTGTTTTTGTATACATTCGAAGGTTCAGTGGAAAGTTCATAGGTTAACCAAGATATATATGTAAGTAGACACACCAGTTGGTAGTCTAAAATCATGCAAGTGTACCAGAATGCAACGGCTGGTGTACCGCCCAAAATTCGCAAAAAAGTGAGCATGCATGATGAAGAAATGTTCCAATATTAATAAGAACATAGCTTTGTCGTCAAATGTTTATGTTATTATCAAGAGGAACGATCAAATTATGTTTCTTTTGTTAAATTATATTTTTGATGCTCTTTATAACCTTCGACATATTTGGTTAAAAATTTTGTTTTTTCATGCGTCAGCAAGTGACCACCTATGATATGGTAAATTTTAACGTCATTTTTAGCAGTGTAAATTTCGAAATTCTTGCAAAAAATGTTGTCAAATATTAATGAAACTTTTTCAACTTAATCACAAACGAATGAAATTAATTTAGAACTTTTCGCACAAATATACTTAAAACTAAAACAAAAGCTTCAAGATTTCATTTAAAAAAAATGCATTTTGAACCTTAGGTATTATATTTCTATGGAATTATCTCCATATAGACGAGATGATAAGTTCTCAGCCCAACCTTGTTCCGGAAATCTAATTAAATGACTAAACATCAGAATATGGGTGGGGTGGTATCCCCTTTCTGGTTGGGACGAGAACATTTCAGTACCACTTCTGATATATATATATATATATATATATATATATATATATATATATTTGTCTATATATATACATATATATATTTGTCTATATATATACATATATATATTTGTCTATATATATATATATATATATTTGTCTATATATATATATATATATATATATACATATGTTTGTCTATATATATATATTTGTCTATATATATATATATATTTGTCAATATATATATATATATATATATATTTGTCTATATATATATATTTGTCTATATATATATATATTTGTCTATACATATATATATATATATATATATATATATATATATATATATATATATGTTTGTATTAGATACACGCATATTTATTTATAAGAAAACATAAACACACACATATATTCTTATATATATATATTGGGCGTTGAATTTCCTTGCAGGCTTTCTTTGTTGATTTGTTGTAAGAAAGCGCGCCACTCCTTATTTATACTTAAATATCTTTGTCTTTGAAGTTGTTTGCAGCAATTTATTTGATTTTATAGGCATTCTTTTTTTTTCTTTTTCTTTTTGTTGGGAAAAGATTAGGATCAATGGATTTGAGAAAGAAATGGAAACTCGTCAAGAAGAGTTTGGGGATTTCTTTAGTGCGTCATGCCTTTGAAGATCTTTCAAAAGAAAGAAAGAAAGAAAGAAAGACAGACAGAAAGAAAGAACGGATTTCCATAGAACCGTCGAAAGAGTGAATAAAAACTGAACCAAAGATGAAGAGAAATGAAAATGGTAAGAACAATACAAAAAACAGCAAAAACGGAGAAAGAAAGAAAGAAAGAAAGAAAGAACGGATTTCCATAGAACGGTCGAAAGGGTGAATAAAAACTGAACCAAAGATGAAGAGAAATGAAAATGGTAAGAACAATACAAAAAACAGCAAAAACGGAGAAAGAAAGAAAGAAAGAAAGAATGAATGAACGGATCTCCATCGAACCGTCGAAAGGGTGAATAAAACTAAAACAAAGATGAATAGAAAAGAAAATGGTAAGAGCAATACAAGAAACAGCAAAACCAGAGAAATAAAGAAAAAAGAAAGGAGAAAAAAAGAAAGAAAGAAAAAGAAAGGAAGAAAAACTAAAAGTGAAGTATGTAAAGATCGGTAAGAAATAAATCGAGGAAAAATTGTGATGAATTGATGAATCATCTAAAAAGACGGGAAAAGAAAGAAAGAAAGAAAGAAAGAAAGAAAGAAAGAAAGAAAGAAGAAAGAAAGAAAGAAAGTGACTCCATAGGATCATAGAAAGGATGAACAAAAAATAAAACAAACATAAAGAGAAAACAAAAAATAATAAAAAGAATAATGAAAAAAGAATAAATAAGATACAAAAAAAGAACTAAAAATAGAAAGAAAGAAAGAAAGAAAAAAAGAAAGAATGATGATTGAAAGAGAAAATTGTTAAAGAAATAGACAAAATAAAGAATCCGTGGCGATGAGAAAAGAAGCAGAAATGAAACTGACGTTTTACTTTATCAAAGCAGGAAAAATTAACGGCGTCAAATTATCGAAATCCCAAATGATAATTATTAAAGAAAAATAACAACTCTAGAGAAGAAATTGTTAACCTGCTTAAAAAATAATACTTCTATAGAAAGTATTACTTCTTCACACATATACACACACACATATATATATATATATATATATATATATATATATATATATATATATATTATAAGATATTACATTCGAACATATGTAAACCGCTACATCAATTCATCCCTGTTTCGATGCCTATCATAGCATCTCATCAGGCGGTGGTAAGTGAAGGTTATTACAATTTTTAATATTTACTTGTTAACAATCTCTTTTCCCGCGAAAAAGGATAAAAGAAAATAAGAAAAGCAAGAAAGCAAGAAAGAAGATAAGGCACGTCAGTCTGTATGATGGTTCCGTATAGGATACAGGTTCGATTCCTCTCGGAGGACGAATATTTTCTATGAAAATTTCTCGGACATTCAGGCCGGTAAATGTTGTTTAATACTGTTTATTATAAACAGAGCATTTACTTAAATATTTGTATCTATAAAAAGAATGTATAAACATAAAAATGTCTTAAAATAATTGTCGGACTTTGTCCATTTCATAATGTGGGACGTCATTTGATATGCCATGAGCAGATATGAATGTACATGGAAGATTGAATTTTATAAGCAGTAAATTCTACCTTGCGAACCGAACGATCCTCTGTAGCCGAATCGGTTAAAAGGCACGTCAGGCTATATGACGGTTCCGTATAGGATACAGGTTCGAAAATGTCTCGGACATTCAGGCCGGTAAATGTAGTTTAATACTGTTTATTATAAACAGAGCATTTACTTAAATATTTGTATCTATAAAAAGAATGTATAAACATAAAAATGTCTTAAAATAAATATAATTATATATTTTGAACAAAATGAAATATTAAAAAATTAATATCTTCAGACACGCTAGGTTGAATATTAAAATTCTTTCGTTTTTATTAGTATTTCATTTACATTCCTCGACTAGTTTCGGCCAACATGGCCATCATCAGGCGAAAAATAATTTTCTGCTTGCTGGTAGCAGTGAACTACAGAAATGAATGTCTTGATGGAGAAATTGAACTTTTGTCTGCAGTTTTTCATTTTTTTTTTTTTTTTTGACATGAATTTTGGTCAGACCTTGTGTTGGTCAAACAGTCTCTTTCATGTTGTTATATAAGATAAGATAAGAGCTGGATGGATTCATGCTGATATATATATATATATATATATATATATATATATATATATATATATATATATATATATAATTATATACAATATATATATATATATATATATATATATATATATATATATATATATATATATATATAATTATATATGAAGAAATATAGATTTAAGGTATGCTATATTTGTGGGATAAAGTGCTCAATACAGAGATAGAGCGTACGTAAATATAGAAGTGAACATTGAAGTCAACACTCAGGACGCACATAAAATAGAACTGCTAGTGATTAGAAAATCTGCTCGGCCTCGTACTTTCAATGGTTTGAGTCATTTACCGGTCATCTACAAGAATCAAGCAAGTGCCTGTCCTGAGTATGAGGATGAACTACATATGCATCCTGGGTAAGACGATAAACTACATCCGACAGCAAGGCATTTGATCAGGTTTTGAGGAGCGTGGAATCACCTTTTAATTGCTGGTGTTCCCAGGTCTACCCTGACCCGGGGTAGTAGCACCTGTGAGGCTCCCAGCTATGGGCAAATAGATAACACCACACACACAAAAAATGGGTGAAAACACTATGAAAGTATAAAAATAGGTATTAATACCAGCAATACATTTTTGGAAAAATATTTACCAGAAATATTTTTTTTAAATATGTTACCAGCAATATGTTTTTGAAAAAAAATACCAGCAATACATTTTTTTTTAAAATTATTACCAGTAATAAATATCTTGTCGGCATTAAATAACCTACTGAGGTTGATATACCGTAAAACAAACCAAATCAAAACGAAACAAGGAAGTGTTTGGATGGATAAAAACATCTTTAGTGACTATTTTTTTGTATGTTTTTTTTGTTTTTTTTCATATTTTCATTCGATCAGTCCGAGCGAATTTTGAACGTTTAGGAAGGCCTGAAAAAAAAATATCTTGCTTCTCGACAATTGCAACGCACATACACATGAATCTGATGTGATTTTCGATAGTGGAAATATTTATGTATGACATTTCCCATCTAATGTTATTTCTCTTATCCAACTAATGAATTAAGGAGTAATAATGACTATGAAATGTCACTATAAAAACAGCCTGATGATGAAAATGTTGGTAAAAAATTTCAATCCTTTAAATTTCAAAAAATCAAAGTTGCGGTTTATTTTCTCGAGAAAGCAGAGGATTATCTAAAACATAAGAATTTCAAGAGCTTGGAAAAATTTATGGCCCATGAATAAATTATTTACGTTAATCAGTTAGAAAGGGAACAGGTAAAAATCGTTTTGTGTCAGTCTCACTGTCTTCCCAACTGAGTAATGGTGAGAGGAAAAAATCATTCAGACATTCAGTAATGGTACCAACGTTCATAATCTGGCTCCCATTTTCAAGGTCCATTCAAGAAGCATCCAGAGAACGCTAAGTTTTAAAAAAGACGAAACTGTAGAGGGAAAAACTGGATCAGGAGTTCACAACAGGAAGAGGAATTATCATTTCAACTTAGAACAAAAGAGATCACTTGGAAAAGATCCAACTCAATCCATAAGACGTCTGACACGTGAGAGATGAGTTTCACTTATGATAGTCCAATGAAAAAAAAGACTTCAAAATGAAATCGTACGTGAAACGTGTAAGGCAACTTGTTACTCCAGGACAGAAAGTTAGAACGTTAGAGAGGGCGAAGATCATTTTGAATAATTTGGATAATGATCCTGAAATAATATATATATATATATATATATATATATATATATATATATATATATTTGAACATAAATTCAACCCTTCGTGAGCTTTCGATTCATAGCTATGATTAATTAATGATGAACATGTCATTTTCGTTTATGAACCGTTTCATCACGATTCTTCTGTTAAGCTTGGAGAGTAATTATACATTCTTATTGATCAAAGTAGAGTCCAGTAGGGTTATACAAACCTCGGAAAATTCCAGTAAGATATATTTAATAATTTCTAAGAATGAACGGTTGAAATTGGACAATTTTGGTGTTACACTAGTTGGACAATTTTGCTGTTACACCCGGTATATCGTTAGTATAACTTTTACATATATAGCCAATAGCTGGTACCCCTGACGAGTTAGCGGGTCAATCTACGAAACGCTGGAGTCGGGATGCTGAAGGTAACATCAATCAACTCAGTGACAAACCTTTTACGTATATATATATATATATATATATATATATATATATATATATATATATATATATATATGAGATCAACATTGAGTGATGGCACCTTGTTTCGTGCTTCAACATAATCATCAGATCTGAGGATTTATCGCATATATATATATATACTTATATATATATATATATATATATATATATATATATATATATATATATATATATATATATATATATTGTGAGTGAGCTAATAACTATACTTTATTAACAAATAACTCGTCTACAAAAACGCCTGATAATTATGCACCAACCCAATACTATGATGTACCCGTTGCAAAGCCTAAGAGTCACTCAATTTAGAGCGTTACTGAATCTGGTTTTTGTCAAGAAGTAAGAAGTGCGTATAATTAGGATATGTTGGATAGATAACAGTCTTGAAGTGGTTAAAACGGTAGTAATTTGGGCAGCAAAAGTAATAGTTCTTGGGGAGAACCTTTCTGAATGTAACTTCCTCTTTACCATTGAAATATAAATGAAATACGAATCATTAAATCATGTGCATATGCCATATATGTATCATAGAGTGTCATGATGTGTCATAGTGAGCCCTATATGTAAAAGTCTGAACCGGTATAATAATTTTTTCCTTCAAAAATGTATTGCTGGTAATATTTTTTTTCTTCAAAACTGTTTTGCTGGTAATATTTTTCCTTCAAAAATGTATTGCTGGTAATATTTTTTTCATCAAAAATGTATTGTTGGTAATATTTTTTCCTTCATAAATGTATTGCTGGTAATAATGTATTGCTGGTAATAATTATTTACAAAAATTTATTGCTGGTAATATTTTTTCATCAAAAATGTATTGCTGGTAATATTTTTTTCCTTCAAAAATTTATTGCTGGTAATATTTTTTTTTTCAAAGATGTATTCCTGGTAATATTTTTTCATCAAAAATGTATTGCTGGTAATATTTTTCCTTCAAAAATGTATTCCTGGTAATAATTTTATTCTTCAATAATGTATTACTGATAATATTTTTCCTTCAAAAATGTATTCCTCTCAATATTTTTTTCTTCAAAAATGTATTGCTGGTAATAATTTTTTTCTTCAAAAATGTATTGCTGGTAATATTTTTTTCCTTCATAAATGTATTGCTGGTAATATTTTTTTCCTTCATAAATGTGTTGCTGGTAATAATGTATTGCTGGTAATAATTATTTACAAAAATGTATTGCTGGTAATATTTTTCCCTCAAAAATGTATTGTTGATAATATTTTTTCCTCAAATATCTATAGCTGGTAATATTTTTTCTTCAAAAATATATTGCTGGTAATAATTTTTCATCAAAATTTTATTGCTGGTATTAAAACCTATTTTTACACTTTCATAATGTTTTGACCCAAGTTTTGGGGTTAACTATTTCCCCATAGCTGGGACTCTAACAGGAGCTACCACCCCAGGTCAGGGTAGACCAGGAAACATCAGCAAGCAAGAGGTGTTTCCAAGCTCCTCAAAACCTCTTGGTCAGAAACCTTGCTGTTGGATGTAGTTTATTATCTTACCCAGGATGTGGGTGCGGTTTATCATCATACCCAGGACGCTTTTTGTTTTTTTGGGGGGAAAGGTTACAAATAATTCATCAGCGCTCACCAGGCCACATGAATGCTTTTGAACCCTGCCAAGGATGGAAACTGAGGGCTGAGTAGATCTATTTTTTACTTCATTTTAGGTTTGGTCTCAATCGTGTAAAAACTGAATTTAATATTTCATCAGCTATTAACATAAAATTATGAACGTATGTACGTCTTTTAAGTCGATTGCGATATTTCTATACAAGCATTTATTTAATTACGAATTTTCTTCTAGGTTTTTATATGATTTCATTTTAATATCTCGATAATAATGAAATTATTTCTTGTAAAATATAATCAGTGGTTTGAAGATTGACTTTTTGTTTCAATTCATTAAACACAGCAAATCTCGTGAGATTTTTTTAATTTAAATAAACAATACTCAAATAATTAACTATTTCATAAATAGATTTGTTAAGTTATCTGAAAGCGTTCTTTCTCGACTTGATTATGTATTTAAAGTTCCACTGCAAATGGCTTCATTTGAATAACGAATCAACCTAATTATAAAAGCCATTAGCAAAAGGTTTTTAATAAAGATCTCAAAAAGAAAGTTACCAATGAATAACTAAAGAAATGTTCGAAAATGATTTTTAAATCTAAAGATGCCAATTACTTAGCCCATAAAGTAAGAACTACTAAGTTAGTCAATATAAAAATAGGACAAGAACAGTGCGGGTTCGTTAAAGCTACCTGAATAAATAAAAAAAACGTGATATTTATGCTCAGAATGTTATCAGAAAGACCAACACAGATGCAGAAGGATGCGTGTCCGTATTTTATAGATTATTCAAAAGTGTTTGATAAAGAATGTCACAAAGAACTGTTTGAACTGCTTAGTAACTGTTGTGGTGGGATCCACCTAATCTGCATAGGGTTTTTTTTGGGTTTTTTTAAGCGTATCACCCCGAGCAAGGCCGGTGGCCACTATCACGCAAGGGGTTACAGAAGGGTTGGAGGAAGAGCAGATAGGAGTGGTAAAGGAAGGGATGTGGAGAAAGAGAAGGACGGAGGGCCGATCGAGGTGGGGAGGTTACGGGAGATATAGAGCGAGAGCAGATAGGAATGGAAGATGTCAGGAAGTGGATAGATCAAGGCAACTGGAGATGACGATTGACGCTACACTTAAACCGTTGGAGATTGTATTTGTCAGGGAAACAGTAATAGGGAAGGGAGTTCCATAGGCGAGATGTGCGTGACATGAAGCTATTGGAGTAGAAAAGACGTCTACACCTAACAGTTTCAACGGTGAAGGGGTGGGAACGGGATGCCAGCCTCGTAGGACGCTTGAATTCACGAGGCTTAGGGACAAGTGAAAGCAACTCCTCAGAGCAATTACCGTGGAAGTACTTGTAGAAAAGGCAGAGTGATGCAACATTGCGTCTGTGAGAGAGCGACTGCAGACGAGATGACAGATCAGGGCCAATCACATTGCATATCCGTCTCTGGATCTTATCAAGAACCCCGAGGCAACAGGCAGGGGCCCCAGACCATAAATGGCAGCAATACTCCATGCAAGGTCGAATGGTAGACTTATAGACCTGGAGGATCGATTCAGGGGAGAAGAATTTCCTGGCTCGGCACAGGGAACCAACTTTTCTAGCGGTGGATGATGCAATTGACTCGATGTATTTGTTCCATCTCAGATCAGCGGACAGCGTGAGACCGAGCAGCCGCAGAGAGGAACTCTCGAGAAGTTGGTCCTCAGACATTCTGATGGGATGCAGGGATGGGTCCTTGTGGTGGTTAATGGAGAGCAATTTTGTTTTAGAGGCATTAAAGTTGACCATCCATTTCTCTCCCCAGTCCACAACCGATTGGAGGTCCTTTTCAATTTGAGCTGCCAGGTTAATTTTGTCCGCCTCAGTAGATTTGTGCTTGAGGCAGGAGTAAATAGTAGTGTCGTCAGCGTAGATACCGACTTGGGAGTCTATGGCGTCTGGAAGGTCATTTATAAATATGAGGAACAGAGTAGGGCCAAGGATGGAGCCTTGAGGAACACCAGCAGTAGTGGGATAGGAGTTGGAGAAGGATCCACTGAGAACAACCTTCAAATCCCGGTTTGATAGGAACGATTGAATTAGGTCAAACAATCGACCTGTGATACCATAACCCCGGAGCTTGCGAAGGAGGCCGGCATGCCAAACCCTATCGAATGCCTTGGAGATGTCAAGGGCCACGGCACGGGCTTCGCCGTTACTATGGATAGCTTGGTAGACAAATTCAGTGATGGCCGTAAGCACATCGGCAGTAGACCGGGCAAAGCGGAAACCATACTGCTTGTCTGAGAGCAGATCGTGGGATATCAGGTGAGTAGTCACTTCGGCGTTGATAATGGCCTCGAAGACTTTGCCGAAGATGGGAAGGAGACTGATAGGACGGTAATTAGAAGGGTTGGAGGGGTCGCCAGAGTTCTTAAAGACAGGAACAATGGTAGAGGACTTCCAGCAGTCAGGAAAACAGGAGTCCTTGAGGCAGCGGTTGTACACTTTAGAGAGGGCAGGTGCCAGTTCAGGTGCGCATTTCTTCAGGACAATGGCTGGTATTCCGTCGCCGCCGGTAGCCTTGTGGGGATCTAAGTTAGAAATAATGCCCAGTACCGACGACGGGGTTATGTGCAAGCCGTCCAGTAGGGCCTCAGTTCTGGGAGGGAAGTCGGGCAAGGGTACCCCAGAGGAGTCAAGCATAGAATTGGAAGAAAACTTTCGAGCGAAGCATTCGGCCTTGTCGGCAGAGGTGGTCAGGACCTTGAATTTGACCTTGAATTTCCTGGAGGGGATGAAAGCTTCGATACCGGCTTTGATCCAGGAGGAGAACTCAGAACTGACTACCAACTATATAAATAATGGTTGGTACCGGAAGACGAGAGAAGAGGAATCACGAGATCCAACTAGAGACTCTGATCGACTGCGACTAGTCAACACATTCTCCAGGAACGTCTTCCCAGAAATATACAGAAATACTATATGTACTTATTGTGTACACTTTCTTGTTATAATACATTCTTGTTCTAAGTACATTTTGTGTTGCATTATTATTCCATGCAATAGGCGAGATTCAACAATGAGTCAAGACTCAACAGTAACCTTGAGATATTTTTTTTAAAATATTAGAATAAGCCAGTCACTCCACTGGCAACAAACCGTTTGACTACAGATAGATAATGAATTCAGTAGAGATACAAAAATAGAAAGTACTATAAGACAAGGATGTGTCTCCTCACCGAACTTATTCAACCAACACAGTGAAGCGATTTGTCCAACATTCAAAGTCATAGAGGAGGACTAATGTTACATAACAGTTCTGTACTCTTATCTTTGTTTCTAACGATTTTTTTCTGTTTTTTATCTCTATCTTTGGTTACCCTAAAAGGCCTTCGGGTTTCAATGTTTTACGTTCCTTCCTCTCTTAAACCTAGAACAATAACCATAGTTATATAGTACCCAGCGCAAATTTTCCTATTTTTAATTACAATTTTCAGTACCTGATTTTCTTACCTAACTAATATATTTCTCAGTTCCTATTGATGTTAACTCAAAGTAGAAAGTTTGAAGTGCCTGCATGTAAAATATTTCAAATAAAGATTTATATTTCTTTGGTGTATATGTGGTGATATTAACAAAAGTTATAAGTAATTTTCAATAGGGATTTTCTTTAGTTTCTGTACATATTTTTTCCAATAGCCGTTAACATGACGTCACGCGAGACCATTTCAATCTTCCAACTTTCCAAAGAATACCAGGATGTAGACAAAGGAATTCTATCTGCCACACATACACCATATTAGTTCTTGATAATGGCTCCGATTGTCGAAAATACTTGAACATAACAAAATGAGAACTTCGGACAGTTTAGCCGCAACTTCGAACAGAATACTCAACTTATCCGAAAACTCTAAAAATATAATAAAAATTAAACAGACAGAATATATATATATATATATATATATATATATATATATATATATATATATATATATATGGTGTATCAGAAATACTTTTACAAAATTTGGCGACGGGTTCCCTACATCAAAACAAGGACGAAAATCCATATAAATATAAATATATGTCCCCAAATGCTACATTTTTGAGTTATTAGGTTTAAACAAATTTTACGGTGGATGGCGCTGTGTTGCTATGTAGACTAGGTTACATTTGTCATTCGTGTACATTTTTGGCTAGTTTGTCTTCAACGTTTAACGTGTGTAGTAGTGAGTTAAATGACAGTGACATACTTTTAACAATCATTGAACGTAAAAGAAACACCGAGAGATGAGACACTAAAACCAGAATCATGCTGACAGTATGGAAGAAGTGCCAAGTTGACATCTTTATCAATGATAGAAAAGACGTGCATCGATATAGCAATATTATTATTTATAAGAAAGATCCCCGAAAATATTACAGAGAAGCTGCCCACGTAGCAAGACTTGGAGATCGAGATCAACAGTATGGGTTATTAAAACTGAAATAACACCAACAATCAAAAGAACCCCAGGACTTACGGAGACGGGAACGGAAAAGTTCAGTAACATCACAGGCGACATTATGCAGATGACCCCACCTCCACCTACTCGGAGAAGACCGCATACTACGGAAAGTACGGCGTTTCTTTTCTAGAGCCTCAAGTCTATAGTTTGGATTCGGCTCTAAAACGATGTAAAATAGAGAACGCGAGAGAAACAACAGCAGCGACAATAATATTAGGAACAACAAGAGCAACAATAACAGTAAGAACGCAACAACAACCACAACAACAATATGAAAAACAACAATAACAACAGCACTAAGAACAACAACAATAACAACAATAGCAATAAAAATAAGACGAGCAATGACACCAATAACAACTGCAATAATAATATTAAGAAGTACAACAGCGATAACAACAACAGCAATAATAAGAACGAGAACAACTACAGCAACAATAAGAACAACGACAGCAAAAATAAAAACAACAACAGCAATAACAAGAACAGCAACAGCAATAACAACAACAACAATAACATAAAGAACAACAATGACAACAGCAATAACAAGAGCGATTATAATAAAACGAACAACAACAATAACAACTGCAATAATAAGAACAAGAACAATAACATCTGCAACAGGAATAACAACAACAGCAGCAGTAATAAAACAATAATAGCAATATTAATAAGAAGAAGAAAAGAACAACAACAATAATAATAACAACAATAAGAAATAGAAGAAAAACTACCTCGACAACAACTACAATAATTACCATATCTATTCTAATTCTATAAAACACAATGTGGGTTTATATATTTGTCAGTCACAGAACGTAATGTAGACTATGACTAATGAGATATTATGTCGTTATGGTAAAAGGACGAATTACTCCACCCCAATAAGAGCTACAGTAAGAACCGAATATCAAATTAAAAATTAATGAGCAGAAGTTGATAATTGCTTTGCATGTATTATTGTTGTCGTTTCGTGTAAGTTTGCTTTGTATATTTTGACCTCTGGCAAAAAAAACACAGCAATTGTTTCTTGTATGCGACAACAGAGTTAATTGCATAGATAAAAAAAAAGAAATCTTAGATCATTCATGCAGAAAATCTAACCAAATGCAATTGCTAAATTAAATTTCCATCATTTATTATTTTATTTTTTGTTCTTTGTGACGTCACTGATAAACAAGTAATATCATTGGACGAGAGTTTATTTCCCTCATCTATGCCCCAGAAAAGCATCCGGTAAGATGTGTGTCTTTCGCTTAAGGAAGCAGAAGTTTCCGATATCTTTCGAAAAATGCCTCAAAAACCAAACTAGTTACATTCCATCATCACCGATCAAACCCCGAACTACCGCCAGTTATGATGAACGGGTGCCTCCTCGGTGGGGTACCCTGCCTTGAGAGACTATTGGAGCTGCAACACACCCCTGACCCGCTAAAGATGCAGGTAAAACGTTCGGCTCCCTGTTCCGCTCCAGTAAGCACCTGACTTGTCACGCTATCCTCTACCTTTTTATTTTTCATATATATATATATATATATATATATATATATAAAGTATGTGGTGCAATTCAATTTACATTACATGAATCATTCATACAAAAAGCAGATAGTGAAGTTAATGATATAAATGGCAAGAATCACTCTCGCAAACAATTTTTAATAAAATTACATTTAACAATAACATAAAATCATATTTAAAAATAGATGTAAAAAAAAACAACATCTATTTCCATACCTGAGGATGTTTATATGACACAAACGAAAGCTTGTAGTAAAAAAAAGACCTTATACAACTGGAATTTATAAACAGTGATCATAACATTCATTTGTAGGTTCGAGGTTAACGTATTTTTATTAAAAATTGTTTGCGAGAGTGATTCTTGCCAGTTAAATCATTAACTTCACTATCTGCTTTTTGTATGAATGATTCATGTAATATATATATATATATATATATATATATATATATATATATATATATATATATATATATATATATATAAACAAGATTCATTAAAATGAGCCCACAAGGTCTGTCTGTTTCATTTTTTATTATATTTTTACAATTTTCAGATTATGTGTTGAGTATTTGTTGTGGTAAACCCTCCTACAGTAGAATGAACCCTTACTCCTCTCATAAATACAACCTGCGATAGTCGGTTGAGGCGCAGTAGTAGACGCAGTGCTAGCCTATCGTTCGGACGTACACCTCTATCTACTTATTACTAACACTATTGTTTTGTATCTATCTTCAATATACTTGTTCAACCTACCTTCGTCCTACGTGTCTTTCTTTCTGGCCCCTAAACAGGCCACAACAGTATTGAACTCTAAATTGTGAATAGACTGTCCGAAGTTCATATTTTGTTATCTTTGTTCAAGTACTTTGGTCTATGGCAGTGATTACAATGAACCAATGTGGATTCTGTGTAGTAGTTAGAATTTCTTTGAGAAGCTGGAAATTTGAAATGGTCGCGACGTCATCTATAACCAGAACGAGGCCTCACAAAACAATGCCATTTATTTATTTTATTTTTTAATGATAATGTAGTGTAGTATATGTGCACATTAATTCTATCATATGCACTTCATGACACCATTTCCTGAGGTGAATGATATATTATTTAATGTGGTCTGTTTATTGTGTATAACAATAGCTTCTATGATTTTTAATCTATCCTTGCATTGGGTGCTGTAGAGTATTTTGATGTTATTCACTAATATTTGTCTTACACCGAGAGATATTTTGGTCGTTCATAATGTGCTAGTCGATATGTGCACGGATTGCGCTGAGTTTCGACAGGTGACAGGTCAATCTGCGAGTAAATGTGGAATACGTGTGCCTGATATAAGTATTTGATGCTGTTTTTATGACAGTATCGGAGATGCAATCTCCAGGGGGATGAGGATTCACTTTAATGAAATATTTGGATGAATACCTGCTGCCTATATATATATATATATATATATATATATATATATATATATATATATATATATATATATATAAGGAAATATACATAATATCTTACATTAATTGCACAACTCCAAGTTTCATGCCGAAGCAAATGTTGGAATTATTATATTTATTTTTATTTATGCTATTGATGTTATTGATGTTGACACCGTTTTTTTTTTCTGGTTCTCGCGAGATATATTATTGTTGAGATGGAATATTATTGGAGTAAAAATATTTAAATGATTTGTAGTTTAATTCCGAATTTGAATTTAAACCCAAATTAACATTTAAAATTGAAAACAAGTTTGAAAATAAGAAAGATAAATTCTAAATTAAAGAGACGCTGGTTTTGAAATCTTAAGTAAACAAAAAAAGGAGCGTTGGAAGATCAAGGGTGGGCAACTATTTTTTTACCAAAACACAAAAGAATAATTTATAATAATATTACTAAACTAACTAAAACTAATGATATCAAGAACAAAGTATGCCGTGATAAAATAAAATAATATAAAATAAAATAATATAACTAAAGTACTACTACTACTACTAATAATAATAATAATAATAATAATAATAATAATAAGAAGAAGAAGAAGAAGAAGAAGAAGAAGAAGAAGAAGAAGAAGAAGAAGAAGAAGAAGAGGTACTGCCATCTCCAACCGTCTGAATATCCGACGTGGAATCTTACAAAGACACTCCCTGTAACCTCTTCTGTTTTGTTTGTCCTTAATCCCCCTTATGCATGAACTAAATAAAAAGTAGCTATGGTTACAAACAAGAACGTATTCAATCACCTACTCTACATGGATAATCTCAAACTCTTTGCCAAATACGACAATGAGTTGAAGGGCGTCCTCAATATTGTAGAATCTTTCAGTGACAACATAGACATGGACTTCGGACTAGAAGTAACATTCGAGAAAGGGAGAATTACAGAAACACCCTCAATAGATTTAGACTTTGTCACAAAGATTAGGGAACTGGAACAAGATGAAGCCTATAGGAATTAGCGTAGGATATCCAAATGAAGGAGAACGTAAAAAAGGAGTACCACAGGTGTGTGCGTCTAGTACTGAATACCGAACTGAATTCAAAAAACACAATATCACAATATCAGCCATAAACACCTTGGCTGTTCCTGTGGTGCAATATATATTTAATTGGGCCATAGCTGACATTAAGTGAATGGACGCCAAAACGAGAAAGCTTCTCACTTGCTACCGAGTGCATCATCCCAAAACTGATGTTGATCGTCTGTATGTGTCCAGATCCGAAGGAGGCAGAGGATTAGTTCAACAAGAACTGTCCCACAAAACTACAACAATTGGCCTTCAAAGATACCTGGAAACTACAGAAGACTGGATGATGATCAGTGTTAAAGAACATGAAAGTAATAAGCGTCTTTATTCCGTAATAAAAGAAGCCAACAAGTTCAAAATGCAGTTTCAAATGTGTGTAGAAATACAAGTAAAGCACAATACACGGACTGAAGCTGAAAAGTACTTAAAACAGAAAGCAAAAGCAAAATGCAACCGACCAGATACAGAAACAATGGTAAGATAAACCGCTTCACGGTCAATACTCTGCCCGTACCAAACAAGCTGATGTAGACAAAACCCGTACCCATCAGTGGCTACGTAGTGCAGGGCTAAAAGCTGAAACTGAATGTTTTATCCTTGCTGCACAGGACCAATGCTTGTTAACTAGAAATTATCAAGCACACATACTAAAATATTGTGTTAGCTGAAAATGCAGATTCTGTGATAAATATCCAGAAACAATTGATCATCTTGTATCAGGTTGCACGGTATTGGCACCCACTGAACATAAAACCCGTCATGACAGAGTGGGCCAATATCTGCACTGGAAAATCTGCAACTTCTACGGGAAAAATACTGAAAGAAATTGGTATGAACACCACCCGGACCCGGTTACGGAGAGAGGATCTCTTTCAATTTTATGAGATCTTACGATACACACAGACAGAACAATCAAAGCTAACCGCCCTGACATTGTTATTAAACAAAGAAATTGCTTCCTTATTGATATGGCAGTCCCTGCAGACTGCAATGTATCTTTGAAGATCTCAAAAAGCTATCAAAATACAAGGACCTGGAAATCGAAATCTCAAAAATGTGGCATATGGGAACATAAACAATCCGTTGTAGTTGGATTCCTCGGAATGGTTGGAAAAGATTCCAGTAGACTAATTGAAGAGATTCCTGGAAGCCCATGTCTTAAAGAAATACAAAAAATTGTTCTCATGAGTACAGCCCACACCTTACGAAGGGCTTTATCTATGTAAAATGTGTGTGTGTGTGTGTGTGTGTGTGTGTGTGTGTGTGTGTGTGTGGAAGTCAGCACTTAGAGGCGACAGTCTGTTTCATGCTAGTGCAATCGTCACGCTCTATCTGTGATATTGAACACTTTATCCCATAAATATAGCACACTTTAAGACTATATTTCTTCATATATATGTATATATATATATATATATATATATATATATATATATATATATATATATATATATCACACATATAGAGCTAGTGTTAATAAAATAGTGGTCAATGTAATATACTAATAATAAATATACATTTTGTTCCACGCTGTTTAGTAAACTCTAAGTCTCATACAAGTGGCAATCGTTTTTCAATCCGCGCCTGACACTTTCTACGTGCATGAATTTCAGAGTTGTACCAAACGGTGAATAACAAAATGTATATTTATTATTAATATAAATTTTAGCTCTGTTATTTCACATCGAGCACTGTGTTATTACCACCAACACTCACTGTGATATATCCTGAAAAATTAATTTCGGTTGAGCTCTCTGGTTTGAGGTGTGAGTTT
The DNA here is from genome assembly GCA_964036315.1 of Acanthosepion esculentum. NCBI lineage: Eukaryota > Metazoa > Mollusca > Cephalopoda > Sepiida > Sepiidae > Acanthosepion > Acanthosepion esculentum. The sequence goes on along the minus strand of OZ038492.1, from coordinate 80,237,169 downwards.
GTAAACAAGTGACTATTTAAGCTAATATTGCACGACTCTTCAGCAGAATTGAGTCACTGTCTGTTTATCTAAATCTAAAAATAATCACGCTAAAATTCACCTTCATCCCTGCCGTGCGCCGACGGCTTTGTGGGAGAAGTTCCGACTGGCGCAAATTCAGTCGGGTTTCGATCCTAGCTAGAGGCAACCGGACGTCTAGCCACACTGATGAGCTGTGAAACAGCGAAACAGTCTGTCTGTGGATGACAAATATATATATATATATATATATATATATATATATATATATATATATATATATTCTATACAGTGCATCTGGCGCAGCAGAAACTTTTCAAGCTATCTTTATATCACTTGTGTCATGATTGAAGCTTTTGTAAACTTTTCTCAAACGGCTAGGGTCACTATTTTGGAACAATAACCCTACAAAAGGCCAGCCTGAATTAAAGAAAAATCAGCGTGTGTCCTTTTGTTGCGATGGCATTATGCCAGTCTGGACAGCGTCTGGTCCCTTTGAGAAGTTGCGAGTCTCAACAAAAGGCCAATTTGACTGACGGATTAACACAATTCCCAAAGGTAACTCAAGAGTCCCAGTGGTTCAGCGCTTGTGTCAGCAGGAGAAAATCAAGTTTTGAATTAGAACGGCATTCACAGACTGTCAGTGATGAGAGCCTTTTCAGAGAAAATGATCTATAGGGTGCAGCTTGGTCAAAGAAAGAAAGAAAGAAAGAAAGAAAGAAAGAAAGAAAGAAAGAAAGAATGGGTGTTGTTTTAGGAAAAGACAAAGTAGAAGTATCCAAAAAAGAAAGAAAGAATGAAAGAATATATTATTAGAAATGGAAAAACGTAAAAGAAAGAAAGAAAGAAAGAGTGTTGTTTTAGGAAAAGACAGACAGTAGAAGTATCCAAAAAAGAAAGAAAGGAAGAATATATTATTCGAAATGGAAAAACGTAAAAGAAAGAAAGAAAGAAAGAAAGGGTGATGTTTTAGGAAAAGATAGGAAGTAAAAGGATCCAAATAAGAAAAAGAGAAAGGTAGACAATCAGATAAGAAAGAAAGAAAGAAACAAACAAACAGACAAACAAAAATATATTATTAGAAATGGAAAACGTACAAGAAAGAAAGAAAGAAAGAAAAAGACGTGCAAAACATAAAAAAATATTGAGGAAGAAATTGGTAAAAAAAAGAGAACTGAACCAGATATTAAAAAGCGCAAAGGTAAAATTGGAAAAAGCAAAACAAGCAAGAAATCTTTTGAGAAAAATGACAGGAAAATCTTTTTAAGTCTATGCGTGGGCGTTCTTTAAACAGTCACACACAATGAAGATTTCTAAATTAACTGTTCATTATTGATATTTGTTTATACACACACACACAGATATATATATATATATATATATATATATATATATATATATTTAAATAGACGCAATCGTTAGGCTGCCTAGCATGAAACAGCCTGTCGCCTCTGAGTTTTGACTTCAATGTTCACTTTTATATTTATATTTACATACGCTCTATCTCTGATATTATCCCGTAAATATAGCACACCAAAAACTATATTATTTTATATATATATATATATATATATATATATATATATATATATATATATATAGAGAGAGAGAGAGAGAGAGAGAGAGAGAGAGAGAGAGAGAGAAAAGAGTACAAGCTGGATAGACAGATATGAACAGAATGAGATAGATATATACTAATATTTAAATAGATTAAGATTCAAACATATATATATATATATATATATATATATATATATATATATATATATCAGTCAATTATGTGTCGTGCGTGATACACTTTCGATACATGACTGACGAAGCAGATTTTTTCCCGCAGTAGTTTAACATTTCTTTCTGTGGTTAAACCTGTTGCCAACCAAGGCTACAGAACCTGGTCTGTCCTGCTATTTACCCATAGCTGGGGGATATAGCTTTCCCAAGGGTATTTGTACGTAAGTGAAACTAATGGATTCGACTGGAATTCGAGCAACTCGGCTCCCCGATTCCTCCCCCACCGAGCCGCTATCCATTAAGCCACCGTATATATATATATATATATATATATATATATAGATAGATAGATAGATAGATAGATAGATAGATAGATAGATAGATAGATGGATAGAAGTCTTCTTGATGAGTTTACTTGAGTTGTTTACTTCCGAATGGTGGCAGTCTGCATCCGAGCCGATTTTCAAGGGAAAGAGGCTGGTTACCCCATCTGAAAGATCGGTGTAACACAATTTTCTACCGCTCCCTCCATTACACCTGTTTGTAATTGTGCTGTTCTAATTTTCTCTAGTGTTCATATGTAGGAGGAGGATGTATAATAGTATACGGAACAAAAGTGAAAATATTGAGACAAAATGGAAAAGCTATAAACGACGCGTTTTGCCGAGAACGTCTGCTCACTCCGGCTTCTTCAGGTTAGTATGAAGGAAAAACAAAACTGTGTTTCGGTAAAAGTACGTTGCAATCTCTGCGGATAAGTGAGGCGCATAAATAAAATTTCCTAATGCCCAGATACCTGAAAGTAACTGTCAACCTACATGATTGTTTGTTTAAATATATATATATATATATATATATATATATATATATATATATATATATATATATATATATATATATATATAAATCTTCAGACACACTGGGTTGTAGATTAATATTCTTTCGTTTTTATTATTATTATTTCATTTAGATTCCTCGACTAGTTTCGGCCAACATGGCCATCATCAGGAGAAAATAATATTTCTGCTTGCTGGTAGCAATGAACTACAGAAATGAAAGTCTTGATGGAGTAAATGAACTTTTGTCTGTAGTTTTCATTTGTTTTTTATTTGTTTTTTATCTTTTTAACATGAATTTTTTTAACATGCCTTGTGTTGGTCAAACAGTCTCTTTTAAGTTGTTATTTGAGATAAGAGCTGGATGGATTCATGCTGCTTTGAATTCCCTTGGTCAGTTTGGTAGTTTTATTGGTTCCTGGAAAGGGTTGTGTCTCTGTTAACTGTGTGTGTGTGTGTGTTATTTGGTTCTTAGGGAGTGAATGAGTATGAGGTGTGTAAGTGTGTATATTCGCGTGGGTGTGTGTTATCATTTGGCTCACTAGGGTGTCAGTGAGTATGATGTGTGTAAGTGTGTATATTCGTGTGGGTGGATGTATAAGTGTGAGGCCTCAACATCTCCGTAAGCATGTCTGTTTTGTGTGGATGAGAAATGTGGGAAGGTTTTGATTTGTAGAGTTATGTATTAATACTATCTATATTGTTAAATTTATGGTTTAGCCCGGATGGATAGTCTGTTTTTAAACGTCGTATCCAATATATATATAAACATTATTAGATAGCATGAGAAATTATATAAAAAAATAAATAAAAGCACCTTGTCAGTCGTTTTTAACGAAATGCGCATATATATATATATATATATATATATATATATATATATATATATATATATAGGTTGGTTAATTAAATAAAGGACAAACAAAAGGATACCGTTATAGTCAGTACGACAAATATTTATTAAATATCAACCATTTGACAGAAATGAAGCACGGGGGAAAAGATTTTAACGTGGGAATTTTAGGACACAACTGTGCCCTTTATCAACGATCCGAGGAACAAACAGAGAAATGGTAATTACTCCCCACGACACACACTAGTAACAATAGATTTGTCTAGTGCTTTTACACCGATCTAAATTTAAGTATAATTTCATAAAAGTTTCGCATATCGAGGGATTAGACAGAGATTTGGTTTTGCTCATAATATGATTTCCACTGGAAAATACCTTATCTACAAAAAACATCTGTCGGTGAGTAAGTCTATGTTTATTCCTAAGATCGTTGATAAAGGACACGGGCGTGTCCCAAAATTCCGAAGTTAAAATCTTTCTCTCCGTACTATATATCTGAAAAATGCTTGATATTTAATAAATATTTATCGTACTGACTATATAGATATCTTTTCATTTGTCCTTTATTTTATTAATCAGCCTATCTCTTCAACATATATATATATATAGAGAGAGAGAGAGAGTGAGAGAGAGAGAGAGAAAGAGAAAGATATATATATATATATATATATATAGAGAGAGAGAGAGAGAGAGAGAGAGAGAGAGAGCGTGTGTAAATATAAAAGGGGACTTGGAAGTCAGCACTTAGAGGCGACAGTCTGTTTCATGCTAGTACAATCGTCAGGCGACAATATTTATTACTGTAAGGAATACACAGTAAATGTGGCACAAGGCCAAAAATGGGGGTTGGGAAAGGAAGGTCATCAATTGTCTTAAATTTAAACTTAGCTAGTCGCAAGCACTGACCCAAGCATACAAAACAATATTCCTTTCACCAAAACACCACATTCATACATACCTTTCTTGCTACAACCACCAAAATACCTCATTGTCTCTATGAGAATCCTAAATAACCCCATATGTACAATAAAGTCTGTGGGGGGCGGGCGTAAAAATTTAACAATAAAATAATCCCCAATTAATATATACAATATGAATACAAATATGTACAAGAAACTAAACAAAATCATGTTAGTAATTAAAAAACCCCCACAAATGCTAAATGTGCCAGTAAAATCAATTAACTGGGCGAAATCGACACGGGACTTTGACAATATAAAATACACATTTATCCATCCCAACCACTCACACAAACACGCACTGATTCACATTCAAACATACGAAAAGGATCACACACACGAAACGAAAGGCGTCCCGCATCCTCCAGAGAACTGAAATCACTGGGCACCTAAAGAGGGGAGGGATGGGGAGTTAAACTAAAGGAAAAGAAAAGGGGACAGAAAAAAAGGGGGGCAATGAGCAAAAACACCTTAGCTAAGTTTACATAAATGCAAAGAAACTAAAAATTCACACCAAAAACCTACTCTACCCTCAGCATGGATGGGTTGCCCAAGTTCAACCCAGGTAAACAATATCCTATGCCTAACCGGCATCAAAATGCCACTCAAGGTCAGCCCCTTTCACACGGCACAAGCGCGCAAAACTCACCCACCGTTTGCCAAATTCTGATGATGTGAGCCGCCGTCTTTCCGTTCTAATCTTGACTTTAAGCTGATGCCTAAAGAACAAGATCAGTTCGGAAGAAACAAACTTCTCGCCACCATAGAATTCCTTCTGACGCGTCGTCCAAATCACGACTCTCATAACGCCTAGTAAGCAACAGAACACATAGTGCTCAGCCCTCGACATCTGCGGCACCACATTGCTACAAGCAGAAACGGCATCCAGGACAAAGGACTTTCTCCGCAGTACGCGAACCATGAGGCCTTCAACAAACTTGCACAGCGGCACTACCACCGTGCACTGAAAGAAGGCGTGACCAATGGTCTCGACCTCCCCAACACAGCGGCGGCAGTTTGGAGAATTCTCCAAGCCCGCTGCACAAAGTCTTTTGCCGACCCAGAGGGCTCTACGAATCACTCGCCAGGTGAGTGATGCCTCATCGTTATTGAGGCATTTCAACCCTGGCGCCCAAGGCCATATTGAGCGAGCCTGCTGCTTCGTAAGACCGAGCTCGCTAATCAGAGCATCTTGAACGGACCCCCGAACTAACACTTGATACAATGCCCTACGAGACAACGCCTGGACGTTGGAGAGGCCTGCCGACGCCCGTAAGAGGCATTTCAGAGCGCGACGACATTCGTGATAGAAGGAGCTTTCGGTTCGGGGTGTACGGCGGGCCTCCTCCTCGCACGAGTGCACACTTCTCAGGGACGGGAAATTTTTCCGGGCGTCTTCCTTCCAGAAGGCTCCCACCTCGTCCGGTTCGCGACACAATCGGTCTAGGAATGCAATGCGAAGCATATGTTGACGAATCTCAATGCTTGGCATACCCAGGCCGCACTCAGCGGTATGAAGGCAACAGATCTCCCGAGATACCATAGCGGCCTTGCCTCTCCTCAAGAAAGAGAACAAGAGCCTTACTAATAAAATTAGTGCGGTAAACGGAAGTGGAAGTACAGAGAGTCGGTACACGAGAATAGGATATATGTGTGAAACACATACTTCCGCCCTCCCCTTCAGGGAAAGCCTCCTCCGAGACCACAGACCAACCGCGATCTCGGCCTTCCCTCGTACCTCCGACCAATTCATTTCCAACTGGAGATCCGGACCGAACCAGACGCCGAGTATCTTGATCGGCCCATCCGTCCAGAGGAAAGGTCCGGGAAGAGAAACTCCCTTCCACGCACCCAATCGCAAGCCCACAGACTTATCGCGATTGATCTTGGCTCCTGTCACCATCTCATAACCACTGACCTCTTTGCTGACTTCGTCAATCTCGGCTCTGCTCGACACAAGAACCGAAACGTCGTCAGCATAGGCAGAATACCTTGCTGAGGTGGTAGCCCCAGGCAGAGATATTCCACGCAGGACCGGATTCGCCTTAACTTGCGAAGGAAAGGTTCCAACGCAAGAACGTACAGCAAAGGCGAGAGCGGACAACCCTGACGAATAGAGCGAGACAATACGAAAGGCTTCGATCTTACTCCATTCACTTCCACCAGCGCACCGGGGGTCGCATACAAGAGTCGGATCCAGGAGCGAAAGTCGGCTCCGAAACCGGCCGCCGAAAGGACAGCCTCCAGAAAACGATGGTCAACCCTATCGAAGGCCTTGGACTGATCTAAATTGATCAGCGCGGCTTCACCGTCGATTTGTTCTACGATCAAGCGTACCATATGCAGGTTATCCTGAATAGTCCTGCCCTTCACAGCACAAGTCTGCTCGGGGCCAATCAGACTAGACAGGACAAGCTGCAAACGGTTGGCTAAGATCTTCGCCAAAATCTTTAACTCAGCGTTTAACATCGTTAAAGGGCGAAAGTTCCCTAACCCATCCCCACCGTTCTTGTCCTTACGCAGCAACTTGATTACACCCCTGGTGAAGCGTTGAGGTATAGACCCCTGCTTCATCCAGTGGTTGAAAATCAGTTCCAGCAAAGGAACAAAAACGGGCGACAGCCTCAAGTAAACTTCGTAGGGCAGACCATCGAGTCCCGGAGACTTATCCAGGCCAACCTGCTTCAGCGCTTCCCAGATCTCAGACTGTGTTATGGGACCCTCGCACCCAGCCGCTTCAGCTGCCTCGAGGCAGGGAAAGTCAGCCAAATAGGAATCGAACTGAGCAGAGCTCAGACCGGGCTGCCTGGTGAAAAGATCCTGAAAGTAATCTCGAAAGACCTCACATATGCCCGCGTTTGTAGTCACGGTCCGATTATCCGGTAATGTGACGCACGCGATATGTCGCCGAAACGCACTCCTAATCTCCTCTGCACGCAATTCAGCGGCCATATTCGTCGTCTCAGAGGACATTCTTTTTAACCTAGCCCTAACTACCAGAGCTTGATCCTTCTTGATAAGCAAGGAGGCCAACTCTGTCTTAGCTAAGGCTATATCCCCACTAACACGGGATTTCACTGCCCGATCAACTTTTTCTTCTAAAGCAGTTTGCGCCGCTAATCTATCTCGATTGAGTCGACGACTAAAATCGGCAGCAAACGATCTAATTTTGGATTTTAGTTTACCCCACCAGGCGTTCCCAAAAACCGCCCCCGACAATTCCCGTTGTATCATTAGTAGCAGCTGGTCCCGAAATCCCTGCTCACTAAAAAGTGAACAGTTGAATTTCCAGTAACCAGCCAACCTAACCTTAGGCTTATCTAAGTTTACACGGACCCGGACAAGCCTATGATCCGAATAAACTATATAATGGAAACTTGGACAGCCTAAGAGCCCTACATCGACTCTCTTAACTAAGACTCGGTCGAGGTAGCTCGCAAGCGTCCCAGGATCCGAGTTGCCACTATTAGTCCAAGTCCAAGCTACATCCCGAGGATGCTCATTCCGGTACTTATCGACGAGATCAAACCCGTCGATAAAGTCCTGAAATGGTTTCACATCAGGATTGTTAGTACCCAGGTTTTGCCGCATACGATCTATATCGGAGTCAAGGACGGCATTCCAATCGCCCGCTAAAACTACCCGACGAGATGTCGTCAAATACGGCTCGATCTGCCGAAACAGACCAGGTCGCTCAGCATGGATATTGGGCGCATAAACGCCAATGAGACGCAAAGCCTTACCTTTTATGGTAACGTCCAGCACACAAAGCCTGCCCGCCGGATCTGCGAAAACAAGAGTACATACAGCGTCTAAAGACCTGCTCACTAGCCAAGAGACACCCCTCGAACGACCATCAAAACATGCTGAATAAAGGGCGAACCCATTAGACAGCACGTCCTCACGATCATGAGAAGAAAACCGGGTCTCTTGCACACAACAGATATTCACCCCGAGGCGCTGAAGGTCGCGAGACATTTAAAGTAGCTAACCAGAGAGCCATATTGAATACTGATTAGGGTTGTTTATCTGCTTTGAACATGGCTGGGGTTAGGATACCGACAGCCTCTCCCATAGACCCATGGCCCATCTCATTCTTGATGGTACCGTCTTCGGAGATTCCGCCGATATCCCACGGGAAAGTCAGTTTTAGAGCTCTATAAAGGGAGGGGTGAACAAAAACCGGGACCCTCCCAGCACAGAATTGCTTCATCTTCTTCAGCTTCTCATTTTGCACTATGACTATTGGCGGGGTCATGTTGAACGATGTAATAGCTTCGTCCACCATAGACCAAATTGATTTAGCACCTGCTTCCGATCTAATCACAGTTAATACCCTTTGGGCAGTAGGGAAATTTCCGGGATCTTCTATGTCTTTCTCCCCAAATTGCTTAATGGATAAGAGGTATTTAAGGCTTTTGATTCTGTATCCATAGTCTCTCGCCTTTTCTGCTTGTAGGGGAGATATTTTGCATATGTCAGTGCCTGGATTAAAGATGTGCTTTGGTTTCTTCTTTTTATCAGCAGCATCTTGAGTAGGGCTTCTGGGTCTTTTGGTAACTGGAGGGGGTAATTTGGAAGATTTAGAGGGTGAAGGACTGGGAGTGTGGCGAGGAGTACTGGGATGTCTAAAAGGGCTGAGCTCTCTACTGAGAGGGATTTGGGACTGGGCACGAGAAGTGGAAGGGGTGGCCGGAGAAGGCTTCACTCTGGAGAGAGGGGTTGAGGGGCATGAAGTAGGAGGAATAGGGTTGGAAGTTGTGGAACGAGTGGCCATCCTTTTAGGGGGGGACTTGACTGGAGAAGAGTGTTGAGGTGACTGCAAAGAGGGGGATTTTTTTTCCGGGGATTTTTTCTGTTTTCATTGGTCGTCTATTTGTTTTTTCAACTGTTTCAGTTTTCCGCTTTTTCATATGACGGTTCATATTTTTTCTTTTGATCCACACACGTTAAAGAGGTCGGGGCGTCGCCCATGCTGTTGATAGAGGGAGTGGGACTGTGTGTGTCTTTAGTCCCCGAGGCTTCAGGGGACTGAGGACCCGCTGGCTGACGCTTCCCCCTGACCCTGCCAACTACCTGCCATTCCCCTTCTTCCCCCTTCTTAGCCGCAGAAGCGGTGGAAGAGGGCTCTTCGGGGGATGGGGGCTTAGATGGTGACCCAACCGGGGGAAAAACCTCTCCGGTCCCGGCAGCTGGCATGCCCATTACAGGCGCGGCGGTTTTTGCAGACTCGGTCAGAGGGGGAGTTTGGTCTTTAGTGACCTGAGTCCCAGAGGCCTTCTTCTCTGGGCAGGAAGAGGAGAGATGACCAGTCACTCCACACTTCCAGCAGGCTGGTTTACGACCGGTCACGATGACCGGCAGCTTCAGGTCACTAACGTCAATCCAGTTGGGGACGGAGCTGAAGGCCTTTCGATCGAGCATCATGTCAAAGCTCCATCCCCCAGTCACGCTATCGCAGGAAGCGGCCAATATCTCTCCGTATTGAGCCAGGAAAGCCGCAAGGTGTTCCCCGATAACCTGAGGAGGGACCTCGTATACTGCTACTTGGTCCTTCGCCGACCCTCATACTCAGTGCGGAGGATGAGTTCCTTCGTTATCAGATCCCTCCGCGTGGCTCTGATGCAGTCTTCGGCTGTGGGCAGCAGTACGTCCAACATGAAAAACCCTTTGCCTTTCACAATTCTTAGGGGCTTGAACCCCAGGGACTCCAGTGCTTTCAACACTGTGTCTTTAGTCGAACGACAAATTTTGCGCGAACGCTTGTCGACGACAAAAACTGACACAAGTCTTTTCTCGATTCTCTTTAGTTCGACTGGATCCTCCAAAAGCCCGTCTTTCACCACGAGGTGAGCGTAACCCTTGGCACGTTCCAGGAACTCCGCGATATCGATAATACATTTCGGGGGGGACTTCCAACAAGAGGGCGAATCCCCGACCTCGATATTAACATTTGGGTTGTCTGTTTTTTTTTCCTTTTCCAGGTTTTCTTCGGTTAACCTGGCTTTGGCGGCCTTTTTAAGGGCGTCCACAATTTCCTCATTGGTAGGGGTCCTTGGGTGGGCAGGATATTCCTCCGGATTATCTTTATCCGGAGGGTCCTTTTTCGGATTAAATAAATTTTTTTCCTTCTTCTCCATGATGTAAATGGGAGGGACGGGAGTGGATAAATAGTGGGAGGGATATTTAAAAAGTTCCGCCGAAAAGGCGAAAACAAAAAAAAAGAAAAATAACGCCAAAAAGCGGAAAAAATCAAAAGGGGAAAATTATACAATAAAATAAAACGTTCAAATAAAAGGTAATTAATAAAATAAAATTAAAATCTCTAGTAAAAAATTATAAGATGGCTTGACTAAGTAGCTAGTCAAAACACAAAGTAAAAAAATAAACAGTTAAATTTACCAATACAAACAATTACAATTCTAGTACACGTAAAACTTAAAGACAAATATCACTTAAAGTCGATACAATTAAAAAGAAAACACTAAATAATAAAATAAAACGTTCAAAAAAGGTAAACAAATAAATAAAACACTAAAACTTTTTCAAAATCACGAGCAAGTAAAAAATCAAAATGGCCGACACTAGTCGACACCAATAACTAAGGAAAAATACGAAACTTTGGAAAATAGGTAAAGCTAGATACAAAAATTAAATATGGCCGATCCTAAAACAAGCGAATCGAACCAATAAACAAAAGAAAATAAAACAAATAAATTACAAACGTAGAAAGGTTACAAACAAATTTAGTAACGAAAAATTAAAACGAAAAACACGTAAAACGTACAGTTAGAACAGAAACAATTTAATAAATAAAAAGATATTAATAAAAATTAAACGCGAAACAAGGGTTACAAAATAAATAAAACGAAGATAGATTTACGAGAGGAATTAAAGGAAAATGAAAATTAAAAGAATAGATAAAATAAAAGAAAAAGCGTTCAGAATTTAGAAGGGGAAGAAATGAAGAGCAAAAATTACTTAATGGGGGCTAAAATGGAAATTAAGAGGAAAATAAAATAAAAGAAATGAGCGAGAAACTTAAGTGGTGAAAAAAAAACAAAAAATTTAAAGAGGGGTGAAAATGAAAATTAAAAGGAAAACTAGAATAAATGAAAGAGAACAGAAATTAAAAAGAGGGGGGTTAAAATGAAAATGGAGAGAAGAAAAAACGAAAGAGTCTTTTTTTTTTTTAAATAAGCCAAATAAATTACTCCAAACAAAACCACACCTGTTAGAATATGCGAAATAAAATCAAAACAAAAGAACGGACGAAATATAAATAAAAAAAAACATTAATAAAAGATAATATACTACGTTAGTTAAAAACGGAAAAAAAAATATAGTATAGCAAATAAATAACAACAAGTATAATAAATCGATCTAAATACATCCAAATATATAAATAAACTAACAACCGATTACGATAAACTAGCCGTTAAGCAAAACAAATAAAGATAACCAACCTAAATAGATAAAATAAAAAACTGTTCCCACCAAAATAATAGTCAGAACAAACCACAACATCACACCCCAAAATTCAACAAATAGATTTAATCAATGACAAATAAACAAATATATAAGATAAAAAATAAAAATGAAAATAAATAAAAACAAGCAAAACAATTTGACCCAAATAAATAAGCGAAAACAAGCGACTTCCGGTAAATGACGGCCATTATAGACTACCAACAATAAGCTATATAAACAAATTTTTACTACGTTAACCAAAAACACCGATCAAAATAAAAAAATAAATAAATAAATATATAAGATAAAAAAAACAAAAAAAAACAAGCAAAATAATTTGACATAAATAAATAAACAAATAAGCGACTTCCGGTAAAAGTAACCGCCAAAATAGACTACCCATAATGCACCACTGACCCTTATATAAATAGCCGAGAAAAATAACAGCACTAGTCGCCTGACGATTGCACTAGCATGAAACAGGCTGTCGCCTCTAAGTGCTGACTTCGATGCCCACTTTTATATTTACACACGCTCTATCTATATTGAGCACTTTATCCCATAAATATAGCACACTTTAAGACTATATTTCTTCATATATATATATATATATATATATATATATATATATATATATAGATAGATAGATAGATAGATAGATATTTAGTTGGATTGATGTGAGTTTGCGGCCCTGGGTTTCACGCTATTTGCGATCGTCAGACAAACTGATTAATTTTTTTAAATTTTGGATTAATCCATGGTTGCGTATATCGGTGTTTTTATGGAAGTGGGAGGAAAAATTGTCGTCGGATCGCCACTCATACTTATGCAAATATTCATACACGCATATACACTCATTGCCGTACGCAGACACACAGACACACGCACACTCATTCACTGGAGCTCACACAAACATAAACATATGTGAACAGTGTGGGACTGGACATATATGCGCATCCATGTGTTGTTGCGTACATACGTACGCATTTGGGCGCTGTATTCAATGTTGGATTGTGTAGCGAATATTTCAATATTGAATACAGCGACCAAGAGTGAGTGAGTGTGCGTGTGTGTGTGTGTGTGTGTGTCTGCATACGGCAATAAGTGTACATGCGTGTATGAATGTTTGCATAAGTATGAGTGGCGTTCCGACGACAATTTTTCCTCCGACTTCCATAAAAACACCGATATACGCAACCATGTATTAATCCAAAATTTTTAAAAATTAATCAGTTTGTCTGACGATCGCAAATAGCGTGAAACCCAGGGCCGCAAACTCACATTAATCCAACTAAATATATATATATATATATATATATATATATATATATATATATATATTGAAGAGATATAAAAAGCTTTACTATAAAAAACGAAAAAAGCTTCGCTATAAAAAAAACAACACTTGTCATTGCTTTTCTAAATAACTTAAACAAATTTACCCCAAAAATTCAATACAAGCTTCACTTTCAAAATGTCCAAAGACTTCTTTTGGTTTTGCGCAATAATTGAGACAAGTAAGATCAGTAAAAACGCCGTTAAGTAAGCTTCTGCGCATGACTACTCGAGGCAAACGTATGAAAACAACGTCAATAATGGCGGAAAAATCCGACGTGAATGAACGCGAATAAGTCCGAACTTTTATTGTCGATTACTCTGAAACGGTAGATTTTAGAAAAATTTCATTGTTATTTTAGAAATAAGCATGTAAATTTACAGCTAAATGTAACTATTCGGGAAATTTTAGAAAATCTTGGAAAATCCCAAGACTCGCTGTTTCCCACTCGTGGAATATTTCCTCGCCTGCGACATAGATGAATCTGGCCCGTTTGAATCTGGAGTCTTAAAAATGGCTTCTCCAGACACAGGAGTATCTCCATATTATATGTAAGACTCGCCTTTTTCGTTTCTCCTTACCCACTGCATTGCTGTCTAGAGTATGTCTATTTATTAAAAACAAACAAAAAAAAACATCTATCATTTTGTTGGGTTTCCTCTGAACTGCTGTAGTTAGTTTTGATTTTTTAAATGTTGTTCATAGGGCAGGTATGCCAAGCCTGGTGGATATAGTCAAGGCTTGTTTTTTCTGTTCAGATAAAAATTCATATTCAAAGTTTAAGCAGAACGCATATTTTTGTACAAATAATTACATACAACACGGTCAAATGAACTGTAGAAGCTCTATTTAGCATTGAGTTAATTCAGTCACCACAAATAAGAATGGCTTTTGTTGTTTAAAAAAAGGAGAGTTCTGGTCATGGGAGATAACTCTTTTCAGTTACTACCACAGCATCGCCACTAACTTTTGCAAAAGCTACGAGCACACACAAACACGCATAGCCACAAACGCAAACTATAAAGACCTTGTAGTTTTCAGACCACAGTTTTAACCACAGAGCTCTTGCTTTTGTGGAGAGTCTTCATTTTTTCCTTTCATTTTTTTTTTTATATACTTATTAAATATGACACCCATAATCCGTCAGATATGAAATCAAACAATGAATCACTGAAAACAAAAGACAATGTGCGACGTCTAATTTCATTGGTCGAGCAAAATAATGGATATTCTTATGGATGCTATGAAAAACCAGAGACGGGAAGAGACGGGAAACGTTTTCTTTAGGCAGGAATTTAATCAGCGCATAAGAAAATAGTGAGAAATGAAGAGAATGTGATGGAAGTCAGGTGATCCGACCATAAACGAAAAAGCTGGGTTAGCATTGCCATTAACAATGCTTTCTTTCCATTCTATTATTCTATTATTCTTATGATTTTGTTATTTTCTCTGTTGTAACTTCATTCTGTTATTCCGCAATTCTGCTTTTAAACTGTAGGGAATAAAACGAACAGGAACAAAAATAATGACAGCCCAGTAATTCGAAATAGCGGCAATGGGTCATTAATGTGGTTTCACTTGTTGGAGGTGCTGCTGTAACGGAGACTGTAATATTTACTCGTGGACGCCTACCAGAGAGCAGTACGTAGACAATTTCATATATGAGATCGGTCTTCACCGAGCGCCCCACATTTATGGCCATGTGCCAGATTATACTAAACTTCCTAAACAGAAAAAGCGCATTTACCAGAGAACAGCAGGTCGAGAGCTTATCAACCAGAACATTTTTAGCATGATCATTGGGGTCTTGCTGTCTTGACTTTTCCTCGAATCTATACTTATTGTGCATAGAGCGCCAAATATTATGTGTCTCACCTTCATATTCCACAAATTCAGTTCCCAAGCGAGCTCGTAATAATATGGGTCTCACCTTCATATTCCACAACTTCAGTTCCCAAGCGAACACATAGTATTATGGGTCTCACCTTCATATTCCACAACTTCAGTTCCCAAACGAGCTCGTAATATTATGGGTCATACCTTCATATTACACAAATTCAGTTCCCAAGCGAGCTCGTAATAATATGTGTCTCACCTTCATATTCCACAACTTCAGTTCCCGAGCGAGCTCGTAATAATATGGGTCTCACCTTCATATTCCACAACTTCAGTTCCCAAGCGAACTCGTAATATTATGAGTCTGACCTTTATATTCAACAACTTCAGTTCCTAAGCGAGCTCGTAATATTATGGGTCTTACCTTCATATTACACAAATTCAGTTCCCAAGCGAGCTGGAAATAATATGGGTCTCACCTTCATATTCCACAACTTCAGTTCCCAAGCGAAATCGTAATATTATGAGTCTGACCTTTATATTCAACAACTTCAGTTCATGAGCGAGCTCGTAATATTGTGGGCCTCTTCTTCATATTCCACAACTTCAGTTCCCAAGCGAGCTCGTAATATTATGGCTTTCACCTTCATATTCCACAACTACAGTTCCCAAGCGAGCTCGTAATATGATGGGTCTCACCTTCATATTCCAAAAATTTAGTTCCCAAGCGAGCTCGTAATAATATGGGTCTCACCTACATATTCCACAGCTTCAGTTCCCAAGCAAACTCGTAATATTATGAGTCTGACCTTTATATTCAACAACTTCAGTTCCTAAGCGAGCTCGTAATATTATGGGTCTTACCTTCATATTACACAAATTCAGTTCCCAAGCGAGATCGTAATAATATGGGTCTCACCTTCATATTCCACAACTTCAGTTCCCGAGCGAACTCGTAATATTATGGTCTCACCTTCATATTCCACAAATTCAGTTCCCAAGCGAGCTCGTAATATTATGGTCTCACCTTCATTGCACAACTTCAGTTCCCAAGCAAACTCGTAATATTATGGGTCTCACCTTCATATTCCACAACTTCAGTTCCCAAGCGTGCTCGTAATATTATGTGTCTCACCTTCATATTCCACAACTTCAGTTCCCAAGCAAACTCGTAATATTATGAGTCTGACCTTTATATTCAACAACTTCGGTTCCTAAGCGAGCACGTAATATTATGGGTCTTACCTTCATATTACACAAATTCAGTTCCCAAGCGAGCTCGTAATAATATGTGTCTCACCTTCATATTCCACAACTTCAGTTCCCAAGCGAACTCGTAATATTATGAGTCTGACCTTTATATTCAAAAACTTCAGTTCCTAAGCGAGCTCGTAATATTATGGGTCTTACCTTCATATTACACAAATTCAGTTCCCAAGAGAGCTCGTATTAATATGGATCTCACCTTCATATTCCACAACTTCAGTTCCCGAGCGAACTCGTAATATTATGGTCTCACCTTCATATTCCACAAATTCAGTTCCCAAGCGAGCTCGTAATATTATGAGTCTGACCTTTATATTCAAAAACTTCAGTTCCTAAGAAAGCTCGTAATATTATGGTCTCACCTTCATATTCCACAACTTCAGTTCCCAAGCGAGCTCGTAATATTATGGTCTCACCTTCATATTCCACAACTTCAGTTCCCAAGCGAACTCGTAATATTATAGTCTCACCTTCATATTCCACAAATTCAGTTCCCAAGCGAGCTCATAATATTATGGTCTCACCTTCATTGCACTACTTCAGTTCCCAAGCAAACTCGTAATATTATGGGTCTCACCTTCATATACCACAACTTCAGTTCCCAAGCGAGCTCGTAATATTTTGTGTCTCACCTTCATATTCCACAAATTCAGTTCCCAAGCGAGCTCGTAATATTATGTGTCTCACCTTCATATTCCACAACTTCAGTTCCCAAGCAAACTCGTAATATTATGAGTCTGACCTTTATATTCAACAACTTCAGTTCCTAAGCGAGCTCGTAATATTATGGGTCTTACCTTCATATTACACAAATTCAGTTCCCAAGCGAGCTCGTAATAATATGGGTCTCACCTTCATATTCCACAAATTCAGTTCCCAAGCGAGCTCGTAATATTATGGTCTCACCTTCATTGCACAACTTCAGTTCTTAAGCAAACTCGTAATATTATGGGTCTCACCTTCATATTCTACAACTTCAGTTCCCAAGCGAGCTCGTAATATTATGTGTCTCACCTTCATATTCCACAACTTCAGTTCCCAAGCAAACTCGTAATATTATGAGTCTGACCTTTATATTCAACAACTTCAGTTCCTAAGCGAGCTCGTAATATTATGGGTCTTACCTTCATATTACACAAATTCAGTTCCCAAGCGAGCTCGTAATAATATGGGTCTCACCTTCATATTCCACAACTTCAGTTCCCAAGCAAACTCGTAATATTATGAGTCTGACCTTTATATTCAACAACTTCAGTTCCTAAGCGAGCTCGTAATATTATGGGTCTTACCTTCATATTACACAAATTCAGTTCCCAAGCGAGCTCGTAATAATATGTGTCTCACCTTCATATTCCACAACTTCAGTTCCCAAGCGAACTCGTAATATTATGAGTCTGACATTTATATTCAAAAACTTCAGTTCCTAAGCGAGCTCGTAATAATATGGGTCTCACCTTCATATTACACAACTTCAGTTCCCGAGCGAACTCGTAATATTATGGTCTCACCTTCATATACCACAAATTCAGTTCCCAAGCGAACTCGTAATATTATGGTCTCACCTTCATTGCACAACTTCAGTTCCCAAGCAAACTCGTAATATTATGGGTCTCACCTTCATATTCCACAACTTCAGTTCCCAAGCGAGCTCGTAATATTATGTGTCTCACCTTCATTGCACAACTTCAGTTCCCAAGCAAACTCGTAATAATATGGGTCTCACCTTCATATTCCACAACTTCAGTTCCCAAGCAAACTCGTAATATTATGAGTCTGACCTTTATATTCAACAACTTCAGTTCCTAAGCGAGCTCGTAATAATATGTGTCTCACCTTCATATTCCACAACTTCAGTTCCCGAGCGAGCTGGTAATAATATGGGTCTCACCTTCATATTCCACAACTTCAGTTCCCGAGCGAGCTCGTAATATTATGGGTCTTACCTTCATATTACACAAATTCAGTTCCCAAGCGAGCTCGTAATATTATGGTCTCACCTTCATATTCCACAACTTCAGTTCCTAAGCGAGCTCGTAATATTATGGTCTCACCTTCATATTCCACAACTTCAGTTCCCAAGCGAACTCGTAATATTATGGTCTCACCTTCATTGCACAACTTCAGTTCACAAGCAAACTCGTAATATTATGGGTCTCACCTTCATATTCCACAACTTCAGTTCCCAAGCAAACTCGTAATATTATGGGTCTCACCTTCATATTCCACAAATTCAGTTCCCAAGCGAGCTCGTAATTTCTTTCATTTTTTGGTCTTCTTTCTTCTTTAATATTCTGGCTAAATTGCACAATCTTATGTATATACTTTACTTTTTTATGTGTCCTTCATCGACTCGAGTGATCTATCGGCATTTCCTCGGTAGGGACCCCAGCTTTGCATCAAGAGGCTTAATCACCGACAGGATTATATTTACCTGCTTTATTGTCTGTGTGGTGGACATATTGTCTGTGTTTATCCGTCATATTCCCAGCACTCTTCTCAATATTTAATTAAAAAGATTACGTTTGTCTGGTAAAAGGTTGCAATTTTGATGTGTACACAGCGAAGATCAAAACCACCAAACTATTTGGTTTGTAAACCGTTTTTGTTAACTATACCATTAGGGGAAATCAGAACAATGAGCACGAGGACGAAACACATGCACAGCGCGAGCCAATTTCCTTTTGGTCGCGTTTCTTAAATTAACAACATTATTAATATGGCACATAATTTTTATAGGAAAAAATGACAATGACTTATGAGAAAGACAGGTAAAGTTCTGTATTGAAGTAGAATCGAAATGGTAGAGGAATGTCTGGTTTAAAGGAGATTCAAAAGAAAGAGAAAGGCGTGGTTTACAGGTGAGTCAAAAGCAAACGGAAATTTCTTGGACACAGACGAGACGAAACAGCAGAGAAAGTACTGATGTACAGGAGAATCACAAAGATAGCGAAAGTTCTGGTTCGAAGAAAAGTAAAAAAGAAAAGACGTCTGGTTTACAGAAGAGACAAATAGGTAGAGAAAGGTTTGGTTTACAGGAGAGTCAGAAAGGTAAAGAAAGGTCTGTTTAAAAAAGGAATCAAGCATATAGAGAAATGTCTGGTTTACAGTTGGGACAAAAAGGTAGAAAAAAGACTGGTGTACAAGAGAGACAGAAAGGTACAGAAAGATCTTGTTTACAGAAAAGTCAAAAAGATTTTTTTTTTTTTGCAGTAGATTCGAAAAATATAGAAAGGTCTTGTTTACTGGAGAGTCAAATCGTAGAGAAAGATATGATTTACAGTAGATTCAAAAAGGTAGGGAACGGTATGGTTTTGCAGAATAGACCTTAAATTATAAAAAGGTCTAGTTTACAGGTGAGTTTAAAAGGTAGAGAAAGATTTGGTTTATAGATGAGATAAAAAGGTAGAAAAAGGTCTAATTTACAGGTGAGTTAAAAAGGTAGAGAAAAATTTGGTTTATAGATGTGTTAAAAAAGGTTGAAAAAGGTCTGGTTTACAGGTGAGTTAAAAACGTAGGGAAAGATTTGGTTTATAGATGAGTTAAAAAAAAGGTAGAAAAAGTTCTGGTTTACAGGTGAATTAAAAAGGTAGAGAGAGATTTGGTTTATAGATGAGATAAAAAAGTAGAAAATGGTCTGGTTTACAGGTGAATTAAAAAGGTAGAGAAAGATTTGGTTTATAGATGAATTAAAAAAGGTAGAAAAAGGTCTGCATTACAGGTGAGTTAAAAAGGTAGAAAAAGATTTGGTTTATAGTTGAGTTAAAAAAAGGTAGAAAAAGGTCTGGTTTACTGGTGTGTTAAAAAGGTAGTGAAAGATTTGGTTTATAGATGAGTTAAAAAAAGGTAGAAAACGGTCTAGATTAAAAATGTTAAAAAGATAGAGAAAATTCCGTATTACAGGAGAATCAAAATATTAGAAAAACATCTGCCAAAAAGGTAGGGAAATGAATGTTTTACAGAAAAGTCCATAAGGTAATGAAATGTCTTGTTTACAGATGTCAGAATGTAGAGAAAAATAGTTTTCAGGAGACTCAAAAAGCTAGAGAAAGGTCTAATTTACAGGAGAGTCAAAAAGGTAGAGACAGGTCTGGTTTACTGGAGATTCGAAAAGGTAGAGAAATGTATATTTTAGAGGAATGTTAAAAAGATGGAGAATGACCTGTTTTACAGGAAAGTAAAAAAGGTAGGTAAAGTTCTTGTTTCAAGAATAGACAATAAGAAAGTGAAAGTTCTGGTTTTTAAGAACATTTACAAACAGAAGTTTTACAGAACAGTCAAAAATGTAGAGTAAGGTTTGGTTTACAGTATAGTCAAAAAGTTAGAGAAATGTCTGGGTTACAGAATAATCACAAACGTAGAAAAAGATTTGGATTATAGGAGAGACAAAAAAAGTCATCTACGTACTGGTTGTTCCAAAAGTTACCTAGGTATTGGGTGTTCCAAAAGTTACCTAGGTATTGGGTGTTCCAAAAGTTACCTAGGTATTGGGTGTTCCAAAAGTTATCTAGGTATTGGGTGTTCCAAAAGTTACCTAGGTATTGGGTGTTCCAAAAGTTACCTAGGTATTGGGTGTTCCAAAAGTTACCTAGGTATTGGGTGTTCCAAAAGTTACCTAGGTATTGGGTGTTCCAAAAGTTACCTAGGTATTGGGTGTTCCAAAAGTTACCTAGGTATTGGGTGTTCCAAAAGTTACCTAGGTATTGGGTGTTCCAAAAGTTACCTAGGTATTGGGTGTTCCAAAAGTTACCTAGGTATTGGGTGTTCCAAAAGTTACCTAGGTATTGGGTGTTCCAAAAGTTACCTAGGTATTGGGTGTTCCAAAAGTTACCTAGGTATTGGGTGTTCCAAAAGTTACCTAGGTATTGGGTGTTCCAAAAGTTACCTAGGTATTGGGTGTTCCAAAAGTTACCTAGGTATTGGGTGTTCCAAAAGTTACCTAGGTATTGGGTGTTCCAAAAGTTACCTAGGTATTGGGTGTTCCAAAAGTTACCTAGGTATTGGGTGTTCCAAAAGTTACCTAGGTATTGGGTGTTCCAAAAGTTACCTAGGTATTGGGTGTTCCAAAAGTTACCTAGGTATTGGGTGTTCCAAAAGTTACCTAGGTATTGGGTGTTCCAAAAGTTACCTAGGTATTGGGTGTTCCAAAAGTTACCTAGGTATTGGGTGTTCCAAAAGTTACCTAGGTATTGGGTGTTCCAAAAGTTACCTAGGTATTGGGTGTTCCAAAAGTTACCTAGGTATTGGGTGTTCCAAAAGTTACCTAGGTATTGGGTGTTCCAAAAGTTACCTAGGTATTGGGTGTTCCAAAAGTTAACTAGGTATTGGGTGTTCCAAAAGTTACCTAGGTATTGGGTGTTCCAAAAGTTACCTAGGTATTGGGTGTTCCAAAAGTTACCTAGGTATTGGGTGTTCCAAAAGTTACCTAGGTATTGGGTGTTCCAAAAGTTACCTAGGTATTGGGTGTTCCAAAAGTTACCTAGGTATTGGGTGTTCCAAAAGTTACCTAGGTATTGGGTGTTCCAAAAGTTACCTAGGTATTGGGTGTTCCAAAAGTTACCTAGGTATTGGGTGTTCCAAAAGTTACCTAGGTATTGGGTGTTCCAAAAGTTACCTAGGTATTGGGTGTTCCAAAAGTTACCTAGGTATTGGGTGTTCCAAAAGTTACCTAGGTATTGGGTGTTCCAAAAGTTACCTAGGTATTGGGTGTTCCAAAAGTTACCTAGGTATTGGGTGTTCCAAAAGTTACCTAGGTATTGGGTGTTCCAAAAGTTACCTAGGTATTGGGTGTTCCAAAAGTTACCTAGGTATTGGGTGTTCCAAAAGTTACCTAGGTATTGGGTGTTCCAAAAGTTACCTAGGTATTGGGTGTTCCAAAAGTTACCTAGGTATTGGGTGTTCCAAAAGTTACCTAGGTATTGGGTGTTCCAAAAGTTACCTAGGTATTGGGTGTTCCAAAAGTTACCTAGGTATTGGGTGTTCCAAAAGTTACCTAGGTATTGGGTGTTCCAAAAGTTACCTAGGTATTGGGTGTTCCAAAAGTTACCTAGGTATTGGGTGTTCCAAAAGTTACCTATGTACAGTGTGCTCCAAAATTCACTTACATATAATGTGTTCGAAACGTCGTCTAGGGACTGGGTGTTACAAAAATTACCTAGCTACTGGGTGTTTCAAAAGTCACCTACGTACAGTGTCCTCCAAAAGTCACCTGCGTACAGATTGTTCCAAAAGTCACCTACGTATAGGTTGTTCAAAATGCCACTTAGGTACTGGATATTCCAAAAGTTACCTGGTTAGTGGGTGTTCCAAAAGTCACCTAGGTAGTGGGTGCTCCTTAAATAACCTATGTACATTATGCTCTAAAAGTCACCTAGGTACTGGGTGTTCCATAGCTCACCAAGGTGATCTATTCCAAAGGTCACCTCGCTACATAGTATTCTAAAATGTCCTCTGCGTAACTATGACAATGATTTTGTCAACAGTATCTTCTATCTGTTAAATCATCAGATGAGATTTTTCTTTTCCCATTTTTTTCATCATTATTATTATTGTTGCTGAATGGGAGCGCATTAACAAAGTAACGCTGGGGTATAAATATGCGAAGCCCCAATCTTTCCATCCTGACATCCAGTCTGATAAGGGTATACAAGATACATGCATCACAGCCAAATGTGCGCGATATGGTGATAAGTTTTTTAAAAATTATCGCATAACCTTGCAGGTGGGGCGCAGTCTACTCACACGGGTCCGATTGAAGGTGTTCTCAAGTGTTTATATTTTACTCCCAAGTTGTCTTGGCTGTTTCATCTTTCAAACTTAAAAGAACAACCCTTTCGAAATCCGACCATGACGCTCTTCCGCTCATGGACGCATGCGCAGC
This sequence comes from Acanthosepion esculentum, assembly GCA_964036315.1. Classification (NCBI taxonomy): domain Eukaryota; kingdom Metazoa; phylum Mollusca; class Cephalopoda; order Sepiida; family Sepiidae; genus Acanthosepion; species Acanthosepion esculentum. The sequence continues at coordinate 80,213,987 of OZ038492.1, read as the reverse complement.
GAGTCGGGAACATCCGCAACTGACAAGCAAATCTCTGCAACTAAACGTGATATTTACTGTAGCCAATCTAAATTCACAAAGACGAAACAATATAACTTGTTTCGATTCAGGGAATTTATTCTTCTTCTTCTTCTCCTTCTTCTTCTTCTTCTTCTTCTTCTTCTTATTATTATTATTATTATTATTATTATTATTATTGTTGTTGTTGTTATTATTATTATTATTATTGTTATTATTAATATTGTTATTATTATTGTTATTGTAATTATTGTTATTATTATTATTGTTATTGTTATTGTTGTTTTGTTATTATTATTGTTATTATTGTTATTGTTATTATTATTGTTGTCGCTGTTATTAGTATTATTTTTATTGTTATTATTATTATTTTTGTAGTTATTGTTATTGTTGTTATTATTATTAGTGTTATTATTATTGCTATTATTATTATTATTGTTATTGTTATTATTATTATTGTTATTGTTGTTATTATTATTATTGTTGTTATTACTATTGTTATTGTTATTATAATTGTTATTGTTTTTATTGTTATTATTATTGTTATTGTTGTTATTATTATTGTCATTGTTATTATTATTGTTATCGTTATTATTATTGTTGTTATTCTTCTTATTATTATTGTTATTGTTATTATTATAGTTGTCGTTGTTATTATTATTATTGTAATTATTGTTGTTGTAGTTATTGTTATTATTATTATTATTGTTGTTATTGTTATTATTATTGTTGTTGTTATTATTATTATTATTATTATTATTATGGTTATTGTTATTATTATTATTATTATTATTATTCCCTTTGATATCTGACGTTTACACATTTCTTTCCGGGTCCCGCCCAGGGACCTAAGGTTAGAAATGGCATCATGACACTTTCCACTGAAAAAAAAAAAAAAAAAAAAAAAAAAATTACATAGATAAAGCCCTTCGTAAAGTGTGGGCTGTACTTGTCAGAACAATTTTTTGTATCTCTTTGAGGCATGGACTTCCAGGGATCCCTTCAATCAGCCTACTGGAATCTTTTCCAACCAGTCCAAGGGCTCCAACTACAACAGGAATTGTTGATGTTCCCATGTGCCACATTTTTGAGATTTCGATTTCAAGGTCCTTGTATTTTGACAGTTTTTCGAATATCTTCAAAGACACATTGCAGTCTGCAGGGACTGCCATATCAATAAGGAGGCACTTATTTTGTTTGTGGTTTTTAATAACAATGTCTGGGCGGTTGGCTTTGATTGTTCTGTCAGTGTATATTGTGTAGTCCCATAGAATTGTAACAGGTCCTATCTCCGTAACCGGGTCAGGGTGGTGTTCGTACCTTATTATTATTATGGTTATTGTTATTATTATTATTATTGTTATTGTTATTATTATAAGTGTTATTATTATTATTATTATTATTATTGTTAGTATTATTATTATTATTGCGTTTTACTTTTGCCAGACGTCATTTTTCTGTTTCGTTGTACATTTCTTCGTAAAAGTATCGTTTTCGATTATAATTCGTGGCATTTTTCGATATGTAGAAATTGTTGAAGCAATCCGTCAGTCTGTGAGGTTCACATGAAATGTTGCATTTGATTGCACGAAGCTGACAAGCCTAAAGGTACGCAGCAGCAAGCATCGGTCGATTACAGACACGCCACAGTTTTGTGTTAACATAATCGTATTTGGCAGCATATAGGACGTATGTTTTTGTTTTTATTTTTTGTTTGTCAGTTGATATTTTTAAGTGACTCAAAAATCACCCTGCAAAATAGAGGCTTCTATTAAGTTCCATACTTTCCTGTCAACTTTAATTTTCAAAAATTTATACACACTGTCAATCGCTATCTACTGTCCTCCTGATTACACTCTTCTCTTCCCGCTCGTTAGTAATGTTTTTGATCCTAATTCTTCCACATCCGGTAACTCCTTGCGTCTTAGTCGCTTACCTGCTTTGCTGGGACGAAATCGATTTTTTTAAAAAATGATCTCCCGTTATTTATTTTTTTTTATTTCCCTTTGCATTCTGTTCAGCAAAATCTGTTACTGTTTCAACACCCGGCATGGCGCCTAGGTTAAGGCAAGTTAGTAAACGTGTGCATTCAGTTTGCCTTCTGATGTTAAGTGATACTTACGTTTATATTTTATTCATGATGACAATATTCTTTGGAGTAGATGTGCAATTCCGCACCAGTCATTTTTTTTTTCGTTATTATTAAATTTTGCCTTTGTTTTGGGTAGTACAAGTTCTTCCCAAGTTTCAAACGTAGATGTCAAGACACAACAATTTCTTTTTGTATCAGCCGATTCAAACAAATGAGGTGTCATGCAAATCCCCCCAAAATATATATATATATGTAAACGTGCTCATTGCATGGAAGGAAATCGACACAAGACGTGAGAAGTACCAATGAGGGATTTTTTGGACCAATCACATATTTTAGGACCACCGGAGGGCAATTGATTCATATTTGTGTTCTCTTTTTTATATATTTCCCAGAGTCCTAATAATAAAAAAAGATAATGTTGCTTTCCTGCTTTCATCGATTGGTTGATTTGTTTTCTACGGTTTATTAAGCCATTGCAGGTTATTTAAAGCCAGAAAAGTTTTTAGATTGTAAGAATTTTTTTTTTAGATAATAATGGTTTAGTGATACAAATCTTACTAATTAACCCATAGCTGTGGGAGAAGAGGTGGATTCATACCTTTCTCAACAGAATTTGCGCTTAAGTGAATATAACAATCTGTTGTACTGTTGTCTTTCTTCCAAGTAGCCCAGAATTAGGAAGGCCGTAGATAGAGAGAGTATAGAAACAAAGAAGAAAAGGTTTATTGAATACTCATACACAGAACGACAAAACTCGAGTAATTTAACTACTCAAATCCTAATCTAATGTGGCTACCTGCCATACTTTTTAAGTAGGAGCAGTCAATTGTCAAACTAGTAAGGAAGAGAAGAAAGTACACCAAGAACTACTCTATAACAAATACTTATACAAAAATCCTAACTACGAAGAACTTTTAAGCAGTACGCATCACATCTTAAAATATATTAACATTTGATTAAGCGAATATAATAGAACGGAGTTTTGTAAACATTGACTTGCATCAAAGTATTTTGAATTCATAAAAAATAACATTAAACAAAACTAGTATACAGAAGAGCTCTCCTGGAGAATCGAACTACACAGTGTATTAGTCTGTTTGCGAGATAAACAAACATTCTAAATTTATAATTTCTTAATCATTTTTCGAAGTAAAATAATTATATATATATATATATATATATATATATATATATATATATATATATATATATATATATATATATATATATATATATATATAAACTGGCAATATACATATTTATTTATAGTCGATAAGAAAAAATAATTTTACATACTGTAAGTAATTCTAATACATTTACTTGGTTCTAAAAAAGAAATATAGTATATTAAATATTGAAAATAATTTTTTTAGAAATGTGGTTAAAACATTCTAGCCTAAACAGTCCCCCAAAATCTTTAAATATACAAATAGAAAAAGTACCGTAAGAATTTTTGCCGTTAGGAAAAAAAATAAATAAATAAATAAAAAAAAAAAAAAAAAAAAAAAACAGACGACCTGAATTTAGCGGATGTCAGAATTTGTTGAAAGATACATCCCTACCCGGATCTCTAAACATAACCCCGCTTTCGAATGTAACTATTAACTGATACAACGAAAATTAAAATTTGAACCCCCTATCACCCCTTGTCTATATGAATGGATTTATCGGTATCCTTGGAAACCCTCAATTATGAATCTTTGCCGTGCCTTTAACAACCGTAAATTTTAAAAAATAATTTACTCCAAAATTCGCTTGACGAGGAAATGGAACTAATGTCTTTGGTTTAATAACAAAATTAAATTCAGGGGCTTTAGCTTCCATTTCTGAAACATGGTATCACTGTGTAGCGGTAAATCCATATTTTAAATCAATTAATTTATAATATTAATGCTCGGTAAATTTACATTGAGCACTATTGTGTAAAAATAAAAATATCTATAAGAACACCGGATTTTATATCTTACTGTTCTTTCTTTTTATTTATTTATATATATATATATATATATATATATATATATATATATATATATATATATATAAATGACGTCACACTCTACGAAATGGACAGAGTCCGACAATTATTTTAAGTTATTTTATTCTTATACGTTATTTCTATAGACACAAACATAGACGTCATTTGTCTACGTTTAGATACGCTTCGAGCAGATATGATCGTTCGAGGGAAATCATGGAAAATTGTAGTTTAAAAGTAGTAAAACCGGTCTTGTTAACCAGGCGGTCCTCTGTAGCTAAACTGGTATAGCACGTCAGGCTACATGACTGTTCTGTCTAGCATACAGGTTCGATTTCTGTCGGAGGACACATATTTTCTATGAAAATTTCTCGGACGTTCAGGCCGGTAAATGTTGTTAATACCGTTTATTATTTAAAAAAAAAACAAAAAAAAACATCATTTACTTAAATATTTGTTTCTATATAAATATTGTATAACAATAAAATAATCTAAACATACATATATATATATATATATATATATATATATATATATATATATATATATATATATATATTTAATTATTTACATTATTCGAACTATTGTCCTCATCTTTGTTGGCATATTTATCACAACGTTTCGGCCATTGTACGCTCCGGCCTTCTTCAGGCGGTTGGAATGTCGAACTGAACCCTTTATTTCGCTCACTGGGGTAGACTGTTCAAGTTCTACGTGCCATGTTATCAGTTATTTCCTGTTAATTCCCCTCTCAAAGTTCTCCACCGCCTTAACCAGGTATTGAACTCACACTCTTTGTGTCCTGTCACTGGATCTAACTAACGCTTTTATCCACTGCGCCATGTGTCCTTGTGATAAATATGGCAGCAAAGATGAGGACAATAGTCCGAATAATGTAAATAGTGTATATAATACCTCATCTCAGAAATATGCACAGATATATATATATATATATATATATATATATATATATATATATATATATATATATATATATATGTAATAGTTATTTTATTGTTATACGTTATATCGAGCGGAAAAACTTGAGTAAGTCAACTACTCAAATCCGAATCTAATGTGGCTACTTGACATATTTTTAAGTAGGGGCAGTTCACTGTCACAGTAGAAGGGAAAAGCAGGAAGTCCTATTCATCAACACGATCCTAACGGGAATTGGAACTCCGCTCGCTGATTAACAATTCCGAGCCATTATCCATTACACTACCCGCAAATCTAAGCTTACAACACAGATGTTCCCAAACGGTTACCCATTTAGGTACTGACCACGCTCCATGTTGCTTAACTTCGGTGTTTGTACGGAGACCGTTGTTTCAACTGTTAGGTTTTTTGTGTACCTATATACTAGTGAGCCAACCAAAATGAGCTGATTCAATTTATTGTTCGCCAATAAAAGGTTAACCAATCAGAAGACTTGAAATATTAAATCCGACGTGTATAAAGGCGGCTATTTTGTTTTCTCCGAATATTCACTGCCAACCTTTGATATGGAAGACCTTAAGAATTATTGAACAGCTGCTACTAGATATTGGTGTTGTTTCATTGAACAAATTACTTACGTTGGATTCTACATTCAGACTACGGTGAACATGTATAACATCAACGTGATACGGCCGTAAGCCGTCGTTGTCCTGATATGCCTCATTCTACTGATTTCCATCTCGACGCCCTTGTATTTACTTAGTTTCTCAAACGTTCTCAAAGATGAGACTTTGTCGGCTGGAGCTGCAACTTCTATCGGAGAACTGATTATTATTATTATTATTATTATTATTATTATTATTATTATTATCATTAAGTGGCTTTAGTGCCTCCATTATTGTTGTTTTCGTTGTTTAACCACTTTATTGTTTCAGGCCGTTTTAAACTCCGGCTTTCTACAAGTGCCTATGTATTCGATAGTCTTCAATAGACAGAAATCTTTATTCAGACCCCGGAGAAAATATATTGTTCCCATTCTACCTGAGGAAGTCTAGCGAGTACAACAGTGGAAGCACCATGCCTATAAAGCCGATATGTGGAGACTCGTGCGATTAAATCCGTATGCAATATTGATTTCATTATTTTCCGTATTACTTTTTATTCTAACTCTTAACTCTGATTGTCGTCATTGTTGCTTCGGTTTCTTTAGTGTCCTTGGTTCGTTTTATTACAATGTTCTGTCCTCGTTTTTCGCGTAACCATCGCAGTTAATTTCCTTCGTATATCACATCCAATCACTTTTTAAATTCCTGTCTTCATTGTTAATCCCAATTTCATCTATAAAAAAAAAAGATATAATCACATAAACACATAAAAACATACACTGATGAGTCAAAACCTCATGACTAGCAAAGTATGGCAAGAATAACAGCTACGTGTCAAGGAAAGTGATATATAAGCAGGAAAACCGGCCTTGGTGCGTTGGATGTTGCAATTATAAGCAAGAAGATAGATTTAGATAAAGATCATTTTGCTACGACCGGCACGCGAGATCAGAGCATTTTTAAAATGATAGCTTTTGGAAAGCTTAAGTCCAGCAAAGGTAGTCAGAGAAATGATAAAAAAAAGTCAATTGCCGACAAGATTTATCAATGCGAAAGTATGTAAGTACGAGCCAACAAAAGGGCTGCTGCGGCATACATTGTCGATAGTGTTAATCAAGGTAAAGGAAAGAATGCGTCCCAACATAAACTAGGTCGATTCATTGCCCGAGCAGCCAGTATTGCTTTCGGATGAAATTTATAAATTGATGACCGACGGACATACTAACGAATTTCCGTCGTCAGAACCGGACCTTTTATTAATAGAAAAGTTTGTGTTTGTGTGTGTGTGTGTGTGTGTGTGTGTGTGTGTGTGTGTGTGTGTGTGTGTGTGTGTGGCAGAAATTTTTCATGTGTATATAATGGTAATGGCAATATTAGTCGTTTCCCTATATGGAAACATTTGCCATTCATTGACCGGGCAGCCAGTACTACTTTCAGATGAGATTTATAAAAAAATCTTTCACTTAAAACAACTTTTCAGAAAAATTGCTTTCTCAAGTCCAGTAACTATTATCGCTCTTTCTAGTATAATATATAATAAGAACGACAGCAGCTTTTATGATTGTCATTATTCTAGGGAAGCGATAGCACCAGAAAAAAAAAGCACTACAGGCAGTGTGATGGTTTTGTAAGCGCTCTAACAGGGAACAGTGGATCCTTGCATTCATATAGACCCTACTTTTTTCACAGACCATCTCTTTAAATATCAGTCAATAAGCAGTGCACTCATTCGGGGATAAGGTCCTTTATTATTGCAGCAACCTAAATTTCATCTGCCATACAGCCCGAGTTGTACAGGTGTGGCTTCAATCGTATTGAGCACTTAAAAAAGAATTTGAAACTGACGCATTTGTCGCGGGTTATCGTTAGATCGTACATAATGGTAATATTAGGCGTTTCCCTCCAAGGAAACATTTGGTATTCATTGCCGATCAGCCAGTACTACTTTGAGTAATCTTTCACTTGAAACAACTTTTCAGAAAAACAGTTGTCTCAATTCCAGTACCTGCTATCGCTCTTTCCAGTAATGACTGAGGTTTCCTTCCTAGCCTTTTATTTGAAATAATGTGGAAATGTCAACATCTTGATTGTGTCATTGTTCTCTCTTCCACTTACATGTGGTATCCATTTTAGTTGTTGACGCTGTTGTAGGTCCTCAAGTGATGTAGTTTCTGTCATTTGGTACAGTTCTTTAGCGCTAGTTTGTGAATCTTTAGCGCCAGTTCACAATGTTCAAAGAGGGATGATATTTACCAAGGCCCTCAAGTTTCACTCTCCTAAAGCCATTGATCCAAGGAAGCGGTTGTATACAGCTGGCAGTTTAGATATTTCTGAATGGCGATCTGACGAGGCTCTTTAAGAAGATCAATCGAGCTTTCAGGTTGATGTTTTGATTTTGTAGCAGTTTGCGGTGTTGGATGAAACTAACCCTAGCGCAGCCTATTCTATGTTCAGTTTCCTTATCACTTATACGTAATTTGTTATAACTGATCAATACGTCGAGGTATCTGAAGTGTTTAGTATCTACTAATTCCATATCTTGATTTTTATGACTGATTCATTGTAAGTGCCATCACTAAATTCATTCCAATTCGAGATCAAAGTTGATGTAGAAAGGCTTTAGATTGAATACAACAAATAAGACGTATAGGGTGCGCCTACTGAGGACACTTTTTACGACGTATCGCCTTATACATACATATATATTTATTTTTTTATTTTTTTAAGCATATCACCCCAAGCAAGGCTGGAAGCCACTTGTACGCAGGGGGTTACAGAAGGTTTGGAGTAAGAGCAGATAGGAGTGGTAAAGGAGAGGATTATATATATATATATATATATATATATATATATATATATATATATATATGCAGAGCTGTTCAATAAAAGTGACTCATCTGATTTTTTTTTTTTACTAAACGCTCTCTTCTCCGATGAAACGAAAGTTGAGCTAAATTCAAAGGATAAGCGATCTAAAATGCGAAGAAGAAGCTTTGAAAGCTCTTTGAATTTAGCAGTAAGTACTGTCAAGCATCCGTTCAGTATAATGTTCTGGGGATGCTTTTCTTTTCATGGAACTGGTTTCTTAAAACCTATTGAAAAGACCCTCAGGAGCGAGCAGTACAAGAGAATTTTAGAGGCTTGTCTCCTCCCTTCTGCTGAAAGGGTGCAAATCGACCCCACCAAGCTCATTTTTATGCAGGATAATGCTACCTGTCACAAATCAAAATTGATGAAGGAATACTTTGATGAAAAGCAGGTGAGTGTGATAACGTGGCTACCCAAATCTCCTGACCTCAACCCCATAGAAAACTTCTGGAGCATTATAAAGTACAGGCTCTCAAGAAAGCAGTTGAGCAACAAAGAGGATTTGATTGTGAATTTCATATCCGAATGGAATTCAATGCTTGGAGATGAGATTTGCCAGAACCTAATCAAGTCAATGCCAAAAAGAGTTGAAAAGGTTATTCAAAATAAAGGAGGACCCATAGATTATTAAATATTTCGAACTATATTACCTATTATAAATAATTTATACCTCTATTATTCTTTATTTAAAGCTGTTCGGTTATGTTTCTATTGATTACTAGTTGCAGAAAATAAGTGAGTCACTTTTTTTGCACAGAGTTTTCCCCTAAATCTCATTTATATCCAAAATTATAATTATCAATAGAATACCTTAGGGTGAGTAAACATCTTTTTACTAGGTGGTCGGGAAGGGGTCTTTATATTAGTAAGATTGAAAATAGGCGAAAAATTTAAAAAATCAGGTGAGTCACTTTTATCGAACGCAACTGTATATATATATATATATATATATATATATATATATATATATATATATATATATATATATATATATTGCGATCGATAAATTGTCGTCTAAATTACGCAAAAATGGAAATAACACTGAAATCTCATTTTAACAATATTTAACAAAAGTACATAAAAATATCTTGATATAAGTGTAAATTTATTCAATAAAATCGCCGTTGTTATCAACTCTTCTGGCCGATTTCCTTGTTTAAGTTGATGAATGCTGCCATAATCCTTACTTCATCTTTGTTGTTACAAGGAGTTTTGTTGGTCTCTCGCCCAACCGCGCCCTACACAGGATAAACAAAGGGGTCGCAGTCTGGGGAGTTAGATGGCCAGATGTAAGGAGTGATGAAGTCGCAGAAATTTACTGACAGCCATGATTGTGTTCTTCTGCTTGTGTGGTATGGTGCAGAATCATGTTGCCAGACATAGGGTCTTCCAGCAGCCATTCGCTTGACCCAGGGCTGCATTACCTCCTCAAGGCACTTGATTTAGGCCTCCGTGTTGTCTGAGTCCCTCACCAACAGTTTCGGGAGTTATTTCATTAATACATATATTTACCAAAATTACACAGAAATATCTTGAAATATTAAAGAGTAAATTTGTTCAATAAAATCGTCATTAGCTTCAACCACGGCCTCCAGACGACTTCGGAAACTCCTGCATCTCTTCTGGACGGTCTCCTTGTTTAAGTTGGTGAATGCTGCAATAATCTTTGCCTTCAGTTAATCTGCTACAAGTACTTTTGTTGGTCTCTCGCACAACTGCGGCCCACACATAATATTTATGGGGTTTGCAGCCTAGGGAGTTGGGTGGCTAGATATAAGTTGTGATGTGGTCGCAGAATTTATCTGACAGCCACGACTGGGTTTTCCTGCTTGTGTGGCATGCTTCAGAGTCCTGTTGCCAGACACAGAGTCTCCCAGCAGGCACCGTCTTGACCGAAGGCAGCACTAATTCCTCAAGGCACATGATGTAGGCCTCCGTGTTAAGTTTGAGGCCGTGTGAGGAGATGAATGTAGGCAATGTCGCCATCATTAGTGATCACTACAAACATCTTTTTAATCACCATTAGAGTCACCCAATTCTTTCCGAAACCTCTGCTCTGTCCTCAGAATGACACTCAAGCACTCTGGAATGGTCGTATTGGAGCTTCCGGTGCGAATGCCAAGCAGTATAGCAATCCGTTTCCAAATTCCTGATGGAGTGAATTCCGTTATGGCGCTCTTTTTCCCACAGACAGTGACCAACTGATCCTAATATACTGTGCATCCGACAAAATCAAAAACAAAAAATGCGCATGTGCGAAATTAAAAATATAAAATGGCTGCAATTTACCCATCCTTCCTTCTACTATGTTAATTTTTATGTACACCTTTGTGCAAATTAATTAAAACAAAACGAATAATTCCATCATTAGTTACTCTTTTTTCGTATTTTTTCTATGAAACATGACCCAGTGCACATGTTAGTACTTCGTACGTCTATTCCATGCAGTCGTTCCTTGCAGATTGGCCACTCGATTGGATTTAAATCAGGAGAGTTTTGGGGTCAGTCTATAGTACTTTGATTTACTGCAAAGGCTTGCCAGTGTCTTCATACAACGTTACAATTTTCGTACGCTTCCTTGGAGTAACGTCCATCGCAGACAATGGCCGTAAGACAACTAATCGACAGTCGGGACAATAGTGTCTGGGCGTGATAAAAATCTGATGACGCAACATTTTTCAAGGCCAAACAAATTTCATCATACCCCCCGAAAATAGATTCATATTACTGCACACCACTGCAAATGACCTAATTTGAGGAAAAAAATAGAAATCGATTTACACCCCGTCACTCCAGTGGGTCTAAAAATGACTGTATGGTAAAAGAAAGGAAACTAAAGCGGCTGTTTCGATTAATTTGCACGAGGGTGTAGTTTCTCTTTATTTGTAAAAATGGATGGAATGATGTGATCAAAGGTCTGCAGGAGTTGTTCATAGTTCTTGTCGCTTCAAGTGCTTTCGTCTATTCTCCGGTAGTCATAATGAACAAAGGATAGGGGCCTAATTGTCGGAAGATGGGATGATTAACTCGACATCGTATTGACGGTTCCATTAAACAACTTTATGACTTGAGGATTTTTCTGTACATGACGTCATTGGATAAAAATCAAGGAAAGTCATTTATTACAGTGTCGGTTTCTTTCACACTGTCAGTTGAATTTTAAATATCTGTATATGTGTGTGTACATGTCTTTGTTTTCGATTAATTTCCTGTTTGTCTTAAAACTGAGCTCATCAAAATCCTGATAACCCTTTCGTCTTTAAGCTAATCGAACTGTCAAATAGGAACTGTTCGATTTGATCAATCGGCTCTTTTTCTACGGATCACATCTCGATGTGTCTCTGATTATTTTGAACAAAATGGATTCTTTTCTATTAATAATTATTTTATTCTCAGATAGAAACATCATATTTCATCTTTTATTTCCTTTCTTTGTCCTTTCCTGTGTTCACTACTCTCACTTTTATTTAGCAAACGAAATAAGGGGTAATGAGGACAGACATTAGACGGACACGTAGATAGATAGATAGATAGATAGATAGATAGATAGATAGATAGATAGATAGATAATGAACATACTGTGATAGATAGATAGATAGATAGATAGATAGATAGATAGATAGATAGATAGATAGATAGATAGATATGTATCGGTTAGTAATCTTTTATTTGAGTTTTGAATTTTTTCATAAGTGAAAAGTGAACGATAGATAGAGAATGAAGATAGATAGATAGATAGATAGATAGATAGATAGATAGATAGATAGATAGATAGATAGATAGATAGATAATGATTTAAAACTTCCTACGAGGCTGGCATCCCGTTCCCACCCCTTCACCGTTGAAACTGTTAGATGTAGACGTCTCTTCTACTCCAATAGCTTCATGTCTCGCACATCTCGCCTATGGACCTCCCTTCCCTATTACTGTTTCCCTGACAAATACACTCTCCAACGGTTTAAGTGTAGCGTCAATCGACATCTCCAGTTGCCTTGATCTATCCACTTCCCTTCTCCACATCCTTTCATCTTTCATTCCTATCTGCTCTCGCTCCAAATCTTCTGTAACCCCCTTGCCTTGATCGATCAACTGTCTTTCTGTTTCTCCACATCCTCTCCTTTACCACTCCTATCTGCCCTTCCTCCAACCCTTCTATAACCCCTTGCGTGATAGTGGCCTCCAGCCTTGCTTGGGGTGATACGCTTAAAAAAAAAAGAAAAAAAGATAGATAGATAGATAATGAACATACTGAGATAGATAGATAGATAGATAGATAGATAGATAGATAATGAACATACTGTGATAGATAGATAGATAGAGAGAGAGAGAGAGAGAGAGAGAGAGAGAGAGAGAGAGAGAAATGTATCGGTCAGTAATCTTTTATTTGAGTTTTGTTATTATAATTTTCTTCAAGAATGAAATAGTCTCTATAGACTCGAACGCTTATCGTACTTTTTATTTTCATTCCAACTGCGAATGCCGATGGTTTCTTCACAATGAGCTACAGACCCCAAAACTGGTCAGTCTCAAAAGAAAACTAAGTGAACATTCTGTCGAATTGAGTTAAACTGACATGGATCGATAACGCACTCCTCTTTAATGTATTTCTATCGAGTTGTGACTCAGTCAAAGACAGCAAAATACTTTTACATCTTGTCTCGCTTTGAAGAAGAAAAAAATTATTCATTGAACACGGGTGCATAGACACGGGGTGTGTTAAAATGGGATGCCAATGAATCACTCTCAGAAAATAAAAACTACAAATCGAATATCTATGAAAATGAACAGCAACGATACAGCCGTTATTTGTATAAAACAAATTCTTTGTCACAAGATCGCCCACGATAAAAAATAAATATATATATATATATTATTAACAACGGATATTTCATTTGCTTTTATAGAATTGGAAATAAAGTTAAGACGAACAGTAATTTGCGACTGATGCCATTTTGTAGATACTCTGAATTTTGGCACGAGTTCGAAATCAGATTCAGTAAGTTTGCCAAAATTCTACTTCTCACGTAGTTTCAATTCAAGGAAAACTACAAAAAAGAAATCTAGCAGATATTTAAGAGGGTCTTGTAAATCAAGGGCCAAAATTAACAATTTTTCCCTAAAAGTAATTTTTTAAGCAAAAACCTTTCCAAAGTGAACTATGATATATATATATACTGACGATTGCATCTAGCATGAAACAGACTTTCGCCTCTAAGTGTTGACTTCTATGTTCACTTTTATATGAAAAATTAGCTATAGCATTATACAATACACCTGATGATCTACTAAATTCCAAAACCGAGATTCTTAACAAATGTAGACACAGAAATGCTTGGTTACTGAAATAAGCCTCTCTCTCCCGACTGTAGCGTTATCATTATTGTTTGTGTTTTCTTAACTATCCCCTCTCCTTTTAGTTAGTTGAATAAATCTATACCCCCACCCTTTTCTTTTTCTCTTTCTTTTTCTTTCGTTTTTTTTCTCTTCCTTGGTCACGTGGTATTGTCTTGGTTGTCGTCAATATATACGCCGTTTTACTGTTGCCTCTTTAGCCAGCCGACCCTGACGATCTGCCTAAGTGAAACCTTGGTAGGTTTGTCTGGCTCATTAGGTTTGACTATATATATATATATATATATATATATATATATATATATATATATATACAAGGTGTCCATAAAGTTCGTGTGCACTTTAAAAAAATTATAACTATATTTGTATTTGAGATAGAAATAATTTGTAAAAAGGATTAGAAAGAAGTAAATCTATATTTGTTATGGTTTTATTGAAATTTTATTTCCACATGTCCTCCATCATTAGCAATACAAAGGGTAATACGATTTTGCAGTTCACGGAAAACATTTGCCAACTGATTTACAGTAATGCCTGAAATAACATTAGTTATTTTAGCTATACTTAAAACTAGGTACATTAAACTTTATAACATTTTTACAAATTATTTCTATCGCAAATACAAAGTTATGAATTTTTTTAAAGTTCACACGAACTTTAAGGACACCCTCTCTCTCTCTCTCTCTCTCTCTCTCTCTCTCTCTATATATATATATATATATATATATATATATATATATATATATATATATAATTTATCATCATCAGACGGATTCGGCCTACTTGGGGTCATATCTGTGGTTTTTTAACCTAAAAGACGAAGCATGATTATAAAAAGAGAGAAATATAAAAGTGGACTTTGAAGTCAATACATGTTTCATGCTAAACGCAATCGCCAAGCTATATGCGTTGTGTTTTATCTCGATTATTTATATATACAGATCAGTGATGCATTGTGGGTAGTCTATTGTATTGCATTGTGGGTAATCTATTGTATTATTCTAACGGTTATTTTGGTGGACGGTATTGAGTGGGAATAATTGTGGATACGAATGCAGGTTTTTGCCTATTTATAGTGTTGTTAACGTTTTTATTTATTATTATTTTATTGTTAATGTTATTACAACATTTTCTTTTGTTTATCTGTTTGTGCGTCGTTTGTTACTTTGTCTATTATTTAATTCATTTATTTACATATTTATTTGTTTGGATTAATTTATTTTATTTGTTTTTGTTTATTTATTTTATTTTATTTATCTTCGTTTATTCTTGTTTCTTTTCAGTTTTCGATATTTAATTAATGTAGTAAAAATTTGTTTTCGTGACAGATGAGATCTGATTCTTTATTTAGTACTTTGTTTTTTGGTAGTTTATTTGTATGTATATATATATATATATATATATATGTGTGTGTGTGTGTGTGTGTGTGTGTGTGTGTGTGTGTGTGTGTGTGTGTGAAGAAATATAGTCTTAAGATGTGCTATATTTATGGGATAAAGTGCTCAATATCAGAGATAGAGCGTGTGTAAATATAAAATTGAACATAGAAATCAACACTTAGAGGCGACAGTCTGTTTCATGCTAGACGCAATCGGTGGCCTAACTATTGCATCTAGCATGAAACAGACTGCCGCCTCTAAGTGCTGACTTCTATGTTCACTTTTATATATATATATATATATATATATATATATATATATATATATATATATATATATATATATATATGTATGTATGCAGCGTAGACATATCAAGCAACACGTCTTGCTTTACGCTGTAACCAATCTTCAGAACAACTTTGATACTGATTACTATTCCAATATAAATTCTATGCAATACACACAAATATAGTCTATTTCATGCTAAGGCAATCGTTAGGCCATGAGCTTTGTGTTTTTACTTGACTATTTATATATGCAGTTCAGTGATGCATTGTGTGTAGTCTATTGTATTGCATTGTGGATAATCAATTGTATTAATCTAACCTGTTATTTTGGGGGTCAGTATCGGTTGTGCTATGAATTATTCTATGCGCTATTCAATAGGAATAATTGTGGATCCGAATGTAGCTTTTTGCCAGTTTATAAGTTGTTAGTTAAATTTATTATTCATTATTGATTATTTTATTGTTGATGTTACAACTACGTTTTCTTGTGTTTATCTGTTCGTGCGTGATTTGTTAATTTGTTTATTATTTACTTCCTTTATTTACATATTTATTTGTTTGGATTATTTTTTTTACTTGTTTTTGTTTATTTATTTTATTTCATTTATTTTCGTTTATTATTGTTTCTTTTCAGTTTTCGATTTTTAAGTAATGTAGTAAAAATTTGTTTTCGTGACTGCATTTTGAGATAAGTTGTGATCGTTTATTTAATAGTTTGCTTTGGTCTGGGAATGTAATTATAGCTATTTTTCATTATACATGTAAGTATGTATGACGGTCATATACAGTCAACGACGAAATTATTCGTACAATATTTACATTACTCGGACTATTATCCTCATCATTGTTGCCATATTTATCACAATATTTCAGCCGTTGTACGCTCCGACCTTCTTCAGGTGTTTGGAATGTCGAACTGAACCCTTTATTTCGCTCGCTGGGGTAGACTGTTCTAGTTCCACGTGCCATGTTTAATGGATGCTAGTTATCAGTTATCTCCTGTTAATTTCCCTCTCCACGTTCTCTGAAAGTTCTCCACTGCCTTAAGGACACATGGCACAGTGGATAAAGGCGTTGGTTAGATCCAGTGACAGGACTCAAAGAGTGTGAGTTCAATACCTGGTTAAGGCAGTGGAGAACTTTCAGAGGGAAAAATTAACAGGAGATAACTGATAACTGAGATCCATTAAACATGGCACGTGGAACTAGAACAGTCTACCCCAGTGAGCAAAATAAAGGGTTCAGTTCGACATTCCAACCACCTGAAGAAGGCCGGAGCGTACAACGGCCGAAACGTTGTAATAAACATGGTGACAAAGATGCGGACAATTGTCCGAATAATGTAAATAATGTACATAATATCTCATCTCAGAAATATAGACAGATATTGATGGACTCTGCATGTCCCATCCCATGTGTGCCGCAGAGGAAGGTCATGAAGTGTGTGGGTCAATTCCTGGCAAGTTGATTTGTCCACCTTAACTTGATTCACGCCATCGGCACTTTTTTTTTTCCTGCTCTGATTTTGTTTTACCCCTCCAGCCAAATCATTTTAGAAGAAGGTTTGGGTGAAAATGAAAGCTTCTAGTCCTGAATCTGCTCGTTGGCGGCGAATTCAGTCATCAATGTCATCATCATAAAGGAAGAGATCAGCAAAGAAGAAATTAAATTTTTGGATACGAGTTAAAGACGACGACGACGACGACGACGACGACGACGACGACGACGACGACGACACGTGTATGAAGTTCCATAGACTAAAGATGAACGAATCATTAATTTTCGACAAGAAATGTTTATTTTTCAACATAATCCTCTTCGTTTTCAATGCACTTAATTCGGTAGGCAATAGTAATTCTACAGATTGAATGTTATACACTGAAAATGTCATTAAAAAAAACAATTAATCCTAAGGTGACCGGCAACAGACTTATTGATCAACCTTCGTTTATGCGTTAATTTATAACAAATGCAGGTGTGTACGTGTTAGCGTGTGGATTCCAGGTAGGGTGACGGTTATCAACTCAAAACAAAACAGAATTAGTCAACCGAGTTTGAATTTCGAGTGAAATTTCATTTTAATATCTTTTCTTTTTTTTAGACTAAAGTTCATAAAATACAAGGCTCGAGAACCACTCAAAGTTACAGTCAAAATAAATATGATGAACGACGTAATTGATGAACTAAATAAGAGGTGGTAGGAAGTGTAGATTATGAGGACGAGGAGGATAAATAATAATTGACCTTTGACTTGAAGAGATTAAGTGTGTAGTGATCAGGGAAGCATCCACACGGGAGTCTGTCGATTATGAGGATGAGGAAGATAAATAATAATTGACCTTCGACTTGAAGAGATTAAGAGTGTAGTGATCAGGGAAGCATCCACACGGAAGTCTGTCGATTATGAGGATGAGAAAGATAAATAATAATTGTCCTTTGTCTTGAAGAGATTAAGAGTGTAGTGATCAGGGAGCCTGTTCCAGAAAGTAACCGTTTCTGGAGAGAAAAAAATGAATGGTTTTTTCTCCTTACATGTGGAATACGGAGGACATGAGAGTGATTAGATTCATTTCCTTCGTATTATAAATGTAAGGAGGAAGTTCTACTCAAACAAGAACTTATACCTTGTGCTCTGTGCTACCATAACTTTAATAATGTGACGTTTACTGTTTGCTTTTTTAGAACAAATACCTTTAAAAAAAAGGAGAAATATTGAGAGATATTGACTTTAAAATATTCTAAAAATAAATGCCAAACACGGGAATTCAACCAGCACCCAAATAGTCTAATGGAGGTGAGTTCCCAATTTCAAAAGATAAGGCAGGGGCAGCTGTGTGGGGGAAATACACGTCTCTTTAATTGAAAGTACGCAGACAGGCTCCAATTGACTTTTCTGTCTGTCTCTGAACGATGTCTGTCTTTAGCTAAGTCAGAATTCGACTATTAAATTGAACACGAATCTAAGGACAGCCTTATCGATCTTGACTCAAATACTTCATTGATTCTTCTTTGGCAAAACAAAATTACGACGAGCGCACACGACATACATATTGAACGTCTACTTTAGATTACGATCAGTCGCGCCCACGTTTAATAACGACACTGGTAATCGAACCTGAAACCTTCACAGACATGATTTATTTCCCCACCACCGCTCACGATCAGAGAAAGCTATTTCAAGAAAGTTTTACAGGTAAGTTTCGTAATCAACCTTCGTCACAATGAGAAAATAGTAAACCTCGTCTGGCACACTTCCACAAATATTGACACCCGTTGATAATTGAACTCATTTGGGCTGTCATAATTTCTTAAACTAGCTCGTTTGCCACCACTCACATATAGCAGAGTATTGTGGGCACCTCGAGGCGGTGTAATGGTTAGGAAGCTTGTCTCGTTAGAACAATTACGACTGAGTAGTGAGTTCGATCCTCACTGGGTGCCGCTTACTTTCGGCCTTGTGCCACATCTAAGCTGCGCTTGGAAAATCACTATAGCAGAGTATTGTTAAAGTTATTTTACTAAATTAAATTGGATGTGCTGGTTGGCTAACGGATATCAGCGCAGAAATTGTAATCAGAGATACGAGTTCAAATTCCGGACTACTCTCTTTCATGTTCACCCAAGTGCATTTGGAAGTGATATAAATCCGTCTCCTCTCTCCATGATATTATGTCTTTAAATTCCTTGAGGAACATAGGGCCGCAAGACATCGTCGTGGTTTCTATAACAAGCCAGTTTTTAAGCGAGAAGGTTCTTAGCCTATTGCACAAAGGCCAATCTGGAGGATCAGGTTTTGAATTCAGAGTTGGTCTTCTCCTATACCAGTTACCACTCAAGGCTATAGAACCAAGTCTGTCCTGCTATTTACCCATAGCTGGGGGCTGGCGTAAGTAAATATAATGGATTCGACTGGAATTCGAACTCGACTCTCCGATTCCTCAATCCGAACCGTTATTACTCCACCATATATATATATATATATATATATATATATATATATATATATATATATATATATATATATAAGTGAACATTGAAGTCAACGCTCAGAGGCAATAGGCTGTTTGATGCTAGATGCAATCGTTAGGCCTGACGATTCCGTCTAGCATGAAACAGTCTGTCGCCTCTGAGTGTTGACTTCAATGTTCACTTTTATATTTACATACGCTCTATCTCTGATACTGAGCACTTTATCCCATAAATATAGCACACCTTAAAAATATACTTCTTCATATATATATATATATATATATGTATATATTTCTTCATATATATATACATATATTTCTTCATTCTTCATATATATATATATACATATATATATATATATATATATATATATATATATATATTTCTTCATATATATATATACATATATATTTATTCACATATATATATATTTCTTCATATATATACATATATATATTTCTTCTTGCATCGTCGATATTTGTATATATTTTCTGTTAATGTCCCTTGTTTCACTCTATGTTCGAATTTCTAACTTCTCTAATTGCCAGACATTTAACTGCTATGGTCTTTCGAGAGGTTTCCAAACGTTTCTTTGTTTTTTTCTCAACACGCTCGTTATTTGTCTCTGTCCAAATTATTTAAACATTTTGTTTGTCTCGCTGTTTTTCAGCCAGTTTAACATTTTCCCCAGTGTTCATAACCGGAAAGGGTGGTTCCCTCCAGCCCCGCCCCGAATTTAGCTTCCTTCTTCTCTACGTTCGAAATTATATTTAGCCGAATGATTCGTCTTGCTTTTTCATAAATAGGTTGAGTATGATCCATTTTTATCAGATTGCCAATCCAAAGATACATTTAGAGAAGAAATGTCCGCCGGGGCGTGCAATGTCAATTCTATGCGGAGCGGAAGCGAAGAGCGCCATCATTCTAGAAAAAGAATTGATTTAATTATTTTATATATTTGCATCTGCATACTTACACGTGACCTGTGGTGGTTAACGCTATACACAGAGTGACAGCATATCTCCCCTGTGATGCATGTGGCTTTTTGCATATACTTTTTGTATTATTATGGATTCAAGAAAACAACGAAACTCCAAATTTGAATCAACATGTATAAATTGAAATAGCATACAAGAAAAAAACATACGATAATTTGTATTCAATGTATAGACTAAGGGAAAAGAAGTTGCTTCCCTTTTACTGTATTTTGATTTGTTATTGATTGTTCGAAAGAAAGTTCTCTTGAGAGAGAAATGTTCAGGAATCAATGTTAGAACAAGTCTGCTGTTAGAATAGATAACACAAGAATACAATTGATCAGAAAGTGTGTTGTGTTAGAGAAATTAACAGAGACCTGGTTGGTTAACTTGGCTGAGTCACAGACAGAATGTGGATATGTATTACACCTGTGTCTGTGTGTGCGTTTGAAATGTGAGTAAAGTCATAGGTTTGTGTTGACAGCTTGTGTAAAAGTCGCCTCTTTTAAAGATACTGATAGGCTCCCAGCGAAAATGCGGGAAAAGTTCATTTTGCACTAAAATATGTGATTGGTTAAAAATTGACCAATCGCTGAATTTGAACTAACGAAACAAAGCAAGCAAATTCAAAAACGAAAATTCAAAATGACGACTGCGATGGCTAAATTGTCCTATAGAAAGGCAGTATTGATTTATTAGCCAATCGCAGACGAATAAAATGTGGACGTGGAAACACATAGCAGTCGCTACACCCCAAATCTTCAACACTTTCCTCCATATCCACGCAAACACCAACAATACCGTAGTTTGACTACATACTCTCCCTTCTATCAGTAATCCATCTAATACTAGCATAAATACTAGCATAAATACTGCACGGAGGGCTAATTGGGCCTCTGATCCAAAATTAAAGGGACCTCTGCTCCAGCTTAGAAAACATCAATGATAATTTTCAAGGAATGAATTTGAATTCCTCAGTTCACTCCATGGATCTTCAAAACATCACTCTAACTCTAATTCGGGATTTAAGTACAATTCTGGCCAAAAGACCAATTTGGGCTTCAACCCTGATTTGAGCCGAAATTCCAGTTCAAGCCGACAATTAAGTTCTTCAAATCACAAACTCCCTGGAACCTTAATTAAGCTGAGTTCTTCAAATCACAAACTCCCTGGAACTTTAATTGAATTGAGTTCCTCAGATCATAAACTCTGCGGAACGTTAATTAAGTTGAGTTCTTCAAATCACAAACCCCTGGAATTTTAATTGAGTTGAGTTCTTCAAATCACAAACCTCTGGAACTTTAATTGAGTTGAGTTCTTCAAATCAAAAACCTCTGGAACTTTAATTGAGTTGAGTTATTCAAATCACAAACCCCTGGAACTTTAATTGAGTTGAGTTCTTCAAATCACAAACCCCTGGAACCTTAATTAAGTTGAGTTCTTCAAATCACAAACCCCTGGAACTTTAATTGAGTTGAGTTCTTCAAATCACAAACCCCTGGAACTTTAATTGAGTTGAGTTCTTCAAATCACAAACCCCTGGAACTTTAATTGAGTTGAGTTCTTCAAATCACAAACCCCTGGAACTTTAATTGAGTTGAGTTCTTCAAATCACAAACCCCTGGAACTTTAATTAAGTTGAGTTCTTCAAATCACAAACTTCCTGGAACCTTAATTAAGTTGAGTTCTTCAAATCACAAATCCCCTGGATCTTTAATTGAGTTCTTCAAAGCTCACGACACGAACCTCTCATTTTATTTCTGATTCTTGGGATTTCCACAGTTCCCAAGTCAAAGTTTGGGAGATATTTTAAACTGAATTTAAAACATTTTTTTTAATTCATAAACTTTTTGTGTTACTTTAACCTGAATATAAATTTTTTTTAAACTTCTAAAATCACTATTTTTTCATTTATTTTAAAATTTGAATTTTTAACTGCTCCCTCTTCATCTCTTAATGTTGGATTTTCAAGCACCAGATGATTCCAAAAACACGTATAATATGTCTATGTAGAGTTAGTGTGGCCTGAGTTAGAAGAGTTTCAGACACACAGATGGACAGACATAATTTATTTAGATAGATAAATGCTTTACGTTTCACTTCGGACGAGATCCTGGCATTTTTCCAAATGTTCGCTTTCATTCAGTTGAGTGCTGAGGCAAGCACAACTACACGTATGCCGTACATTTTCATCTCATTGTTCATAATTATCACACTCTGTCTTTTCGCACAGTCTGAATTTCAAATTTCCTGAGTATCTTTGTTGAAACGAAGTCGTTTGCACAGTTCCCGATATGTGACTGTTCCTTCTCAGTCTTATTTGCTTTATCAACAAACAACCCCCTCTGTACTTTCACCTGACTAGAATAATATATGGCGTTTGCGAGATCCTAGTTCATGAACTTTCCGGTGTCACCCCTATACATTTAGGCTTATTTCGTAGCACTTGGAATGGCTGATGGCTCGGAATAGGCGGTTGCAAATAGAATGAGTGTTCTTTGTCATTTCTATGATACAGCTTTTTGAATAGTTTTCACTCTATCTGAGTTCTACAGAGCTACCAGTTTTCTTGCCAGGCAAAGGAGACAAGGGGGGATAGATGAGCACACCTAGATAGATATATTACAATAGCAGCAGCAGTAGCAGCAATAGACCTGGTAACAAGGGGTCACGTGGCGTCTTGTCACGTGACGTACATGTGTTCGGAAAGCCTAGCCGATTTTCAAGCCAGACGTTCAACAGATGTTGTGGATGTATACTTTTTTTTTCTTCGTTTCTTTATACTTTGGCAGCTTGTCTCGTTTATAAGGAAACAAGCCGAGATTTCTTTGAGAAGAAACGAAAAATACAGCGTAGAAGGAAAGAAATAGTAAGAATTTTCGTATATAAGTGACCCCGACATTACACGAAATAAGAGAGGTGGTCGTGCCCAGAATCAGTGGAGTCCATGCGATGATTCAATCAACGATTCTATAATAGTTTTCTCTCCTTCTCATAAATAATATTCCTCATGCTTAAGACAACAAGAATATTTACAAAGGCGATAAGAATTAAGATGAGAAATATCCTATTAAAATTAACAATCAGTCAGTCAGTTATGTGCCATGCGTGATACACGCTTAGGCAATCATGTCTCTTCTCGATTCATGATTGACATTCATATAATTCTACTGGACATAAAGTGGGGGATCGGCTTCCTATTGTCATTTAGTACTAAACTGATCCCCCTAATATTCAGTCAGTTATGTGCCATGCGTGATACACGCTTAGGCAATCATGTATCTTTCGAGACAGATTTTTTTCCGCTGTAGGTTTCCATTTCTCTCTGCGGTAGACCAGTTGTCATCCAAGGCTATAGATCCCGGTTTGTTCTGCTATCTGCCCATAGCTTGGGGGAAAAGAAGACGATTCATACCTTTTCCAAGAGTATTAGCACGTAAGTGAATGTAATGGATTCGACTGGAATTCGAACTCGGCTCTCCGATTCCTCAATCCGAGCCGCTATTCAGTCAGTTAGGCGATCATGTACCTTTCGATACAAGACCGACGAGGTACATTTTTTCCAGCAGTAGTCTGCCATTTATTTCTACGGTATACCAGTTGCCACCAAAGGCTATAGAACCCGGTCTGTCTAGCTATTTAGTCATAGCTGAGGCAGCGAAGAAGAAGAGGATTCATACCTTTCGCAAGGGATTTAGCACGTAAGTGAATGTAATGGATTCGACTGGAATCTGAAATCGGATCTCCGATTTCTCAATAAATATTTATAAAAATGAAAATAAAAGAATGATTGTAGCCTGAATGACAACAAGAACAAAAACTAAAACAAAATAATGATGATGATGGTGATTTTGAATGAGAAAAAAGAACTTGTCTTTTTGCGGACTTTTCTTGTACTAGGAACTTGCTCGAGAGCTGAGGAAGATATGGCATATAGGGATTAGAATCGTAGCCACAACGTTATTTGTAATTGAGACTAAAACATTTGGAATCAAGACTTTGATGAATTGAATGGTCGATATAGGCTTGGGATTGTACAGAACCTGACAAAGATATTAAAAAAAACGTTAAAGATTTGAAGAAACATGCCAACACCCAAACCTCAGCGATGAACAACAGTCTTTTGTTGTTATACAAATACTTGAATAATAATAATAATAATAATAATAATAATAATAATAATAATAATAATAATAACAACGTTATAATCATCTTGTATCAGGTTGCACGTTATTGGCACCCACTGAATATAGAAACCGGCATGACAGAGTGGACCAATATCTGCACTGGAAAATTTGCAACTTCTACAGGAAGGAAACTGAAAGAAACTGGTACGCACACCACCCAGACCCGGTTACGGAGTTAGTACCTGTTACAATTCTATGGGACAACACAATACACACTGACAGAACAATCAAAGCTACCCGCCCAGACATTGTCATTAAAGATCACAAAAAAATGCTTCCTTATTGATATGGCAGCCCCTGCAGACTGCAATGTATCTTTGAAGATATTCGAAAAGCTGTCACAATACAAGGATCTTGAAATAGAAATCTCAAAAATGTGGCACATGGGAACATCAACAATCCCTGTTGTAGTTGGAGCCTTAGGATTGATTGGAAAAGATTCCAGTAGACTAATTGAAGGGATCCATGGAAGTCCATGCCTCAAAGAGATACAAAAATGTACAGCCCACACTTTACGAATGGCTTTATCTATGCATTTTTTTAATTTATTTTTTTGCAGTGGAAAGTGTCATGGTACCATTTCTAACCTTAGGTCCCTAGGCAGGACCCGGAAAGAAATGTGTAAACGCCAGATATCAAAGAAAATAAAAACAATAATAATAATAATAATAATAACCACCCAGACCCGGAGAGAGGACCTGTAACAATTTTATGGGACTACACAATGCACACAGACAGAACAATCAAAGCTAATCGCCCAGACATCGTGAGTAGAGACCGCAAAGACAAAATGTGCCTCCTTATTGACATGGCAGTCCCTGCAGACTGCAATGTGTCTTTGAAGATCTTCAAAAAGCTATCAAAATGCAAGGACCTTGAAATTTAACTAAGGCACATGAAGTTATCAACAACTCCATTTATAGTTGGAGCCCTCGGATTGACTGGAAAAGATTCCAATTTGAAGGGATTCCTGATAGCCCATGCCTTAAAGAAATACAAAAAATTGTTCTCACGAGTACAGCCCACACCTTACGAAGGGTTATGTAATGTAGTAGTGATCATAGTGTTTTACTTCTTGTTACTGTTGTTCTTTTATTCCTCAAAATATAGCTCAGCCGGAAATGCCATGATGCCATTTCTGACCTTAGATCTCTGGTTGGGACCCAGAAAGAAATGAGTATACAACAGAAATCAAAAGAAATAAAACAACAATAATAAGAGCAGCCACAAATAAAGCCTGACAGACGTTGTTGTATCTTGGGATATGAACATCGTGAAGGCAGAGACGCCAAAAATACAGGTACCAAGATCTGGCAGGCAAAGTCCTAGAAATGTACCAAGCACCAGCTCTAATTGTCCCTTTTCTTGTTGGTGCACTCGGAGCTATTTTCATGATACTGTTGGCGACATCCTGGTATTTTATAGAGAGCTGAAAGTTTGAATCTGTCCCGTTAGACATGACGTTTCCAAATTTCTGGCGGAGTGAATTCCGTTATAGTGCTCTTTTTCTCACAGACGGTGCCCAGCTGACCCTACTATACTGTGCAGTCGACAAAATCAAAAGCAAACAAAGCGCATGCGCGAAATTAAAAATGGCTACAATTTACCCATCGCACCTTGTATATTGGATAACGATGAATAAATTTTTATATATCAAGAACAGTTCTGGATGAAAGCTGTATGACGAAGAGGAAAAAATTTTAGTATGACGCGTTTCGCTGCTTCATCGAGCTAGATTTGTTTACGTTGATACGACTGCGCATGCGCATGAACGAGAGACGCTTTTTTTAATAATTTTTTATAATGCTTTTTGGGTTTTGTTTTTTTTTAATAATGTGTTTTGACCACAATTATGAGATAAAAAAACGCTACCCTAATTAAACGAAAAAATAATTCACTTAGACGATAATGTTTGGAAAGTGCTTTAATCGCTAGTTCATTCGTAGTAAATTTACGTCCAGGTTCCTATAAAGTTTCCCCATTCTTTCAATAGAGACAAGAAGAAAAAGAATCTAAATGAAACTGACTACATATAACCAAAACACATTATTAGAAAACAAAAATCAAAAAAAGCATTGTTAAAAAAAATGTTGAAATTAAAAATTCTCAGCGTCTCTAGTTGAGAAACGCGTCACATGAAAACTTTTGCCATATATACATATATATAATTAAGTAATTCATTGAG
Source organism: Acanthosepion esculentum (assembly GCA_964036315.1). NCBI lineage: Eukaryota > Metazoa > Mollusca > Cephalopoda > Sepiida > Sepiidae > Acanthosepion > Acanthosepion esculentum. The sequence goes on along the minus strand of OZ038492.1, from coordinate 80,187,151 downwards.
TCTGAAAGAAACCTCAACAGAATGCAGAAAGCATTGGACGGCCGTTTCGTCCGATATTTGGGACTCATCAGCAGTGAGCAACCACTACCGAGAATTGAAACCCTGACGGTTAGGTTGTGAAGCAAACACCATACCAACTATTCCAACGGACCTCGGTTACGAAAAGGTAGCAAATCAGACTCAATATAGCCCACAATATAGGGGCACAGTCCTATGGTTACAGAGAATTTCAGTTGAGTTCCACCACGGAATTTGTGAGCTAGCAGACTCAATGAATTACTTAATTATAATTATCAAATCCTCCTAACAATTTCTATCATGTATATATATATATATATATATATATATATATATAAGTGCACATCGATGTTAACACCCATTGGCAACAGTCTGTTTCTGGTTAAACGTAATGTTCAGGATTTTATATTTATATACGCTCTATCCCTGATATTGAGCATTTTTAACCATAAATTTACCATACCTTAAAACTATATTTTATCATATATATATATATATATATATATATATATATATATATATATATATATATATATATATATATATATATATATATATATATATATATCAAGTAATATTGAAATCTAATGAAAAGGTATATCTGTTTAATATCTTACATTTTTCCAGTCTATATTTAAGCTAACACCGAATCAAATTTGTAGACAAACCGCCCGAAGTCTGTAAGGTTTTTGTTCAAGTACTTTCATGTATCTGCTATCATTATCACGGACATTAATATTATGAATGTTTATAGAGAAAAGTTGTTTTTTTATTAGCTTTATATCGAAATTAAATCGAAATTAATATACATGTCCTCCAATTACAGGCCGATAAAAACCTCAAGACTCACCCTGGGTTAGGAGTCTTGCTATAGGCCGAAAGTATAAAATGTAAATATAACTGAAATCCAACCCAGCTCTTAATGCAAGCTTAGGACTTCGAAATAAGGACATCGTAATTCAGAAAAGAGATAAAACTGACATTCTTAATATTTTAAACGTGACAAAACTAAACGTGTATCTCAACAAAAATTAAAGTAGTCACAAATATTGACAAAAATAAGTTTTAAAAAATTTTGAAAAAAAAAAAAACAAATTCATTACATCCAACAACGCTGAAATCGAATCGATCAAATTCCACAAATTGCTGCTATATGAGAATGTAAAAACACTTGGTTCACGTTTACACCCCATAATTTCACAAATTCCTACTTCCGTATCTATAACTTTAAACCAACTGAATCTGCCATACTTACCAAATAAATATAAAGTTGATTCTATTAACGAATTCAAATACTGTGCCCATATAATGACGACACTGCAAAAAACATAAAAACATAACTCACTCCCATCCCCTAATATTAAATGAACAATTCTGCATAAACTTCTGTTCTGTGCAACTTATATACCGTTTTATGATCATTATGGTATCATTTACACACGGACTGATGGCGTAGCTATGAGGTCACCTCTTTATCCCAGTTTTTTGGATGCATAATTTTGAAAAGCCTATTATATATATATATATATATATATATATATATATATATATATATATATATATATATATATATTCCTATGTTGATGATATATATATATTAATGAAAAACAAATAGATTTCTATTATTATTATGCTAATATTTCCGCGCGCACACACACACACACACACACACACACACTAACGGCGTAGCTATGGGATAGACTCTCGCTCCTACTACATCTATTTTTCAAATGTTTATTTTCGAGTAGTTCACTGAGAAAAATCAATTCTATATGTCCGATATATTGGTTATATATTCAAATAAAGGAAAAACCTACGCAAAACAAAAAAATTGTTGTGGAAATGAATACACTCGTCCAAATATATAGAGATTGATGCCGAGAATCGTCAGTCTAACGAGTAAACAATTACAGTTAGAGATCTAGCTTGTCTGCTATTTCAGCAAGACTAAGTCGATTTCAAGCTACATACTACTTTTTGAGTGTGTTATCATCATTCAATGCAATGAAAACATAACAGTGGCGACGAGAATTCCAATAGACACGAAATAAAAAAATTTTATTTCCTCTCGCTTGGCATAAAAAAACGGCGAAATTCAAACTTCAAGGGAAAAAAATGTGGTGTTCGTTTATATTCATAACGCGACGCGGAAGTCGATAAACTTCAAGACTGTAGGATATACGGCTATTAGGAAAACAAAAAACTTTTTCTTCCTAGTTAAGGACTACTGGTACGAACATACACTATGGAAGAATTGAAGATATTTATTCAACAGCTATTACAACAAATACAACGGAAGCGGATTGAATATCAAGAACAGATAACAGCAATCATGGAAAAGCAAGGAACAGACAATGCGCCAATTTCATTTTCGCCGGAATCAGTCGCTAACTCAATTACTGAATTTAATTACGTCCCAGAAGAAAACATTACATTCCTATCTTACTCCAGAAGGTACGAGGCCATTTTCAGAGAAGAATGTCAAGAATGGTCGGATGAAAAGAAGTTACGTGTTCTGTTACGAAAATTGTACCCGGCTGAACATGAAAATATCTGAATTTTTTGCCTAATACCCCAGAAAAAACTGTCAGTTAACGAAACAGTGTCGATATTATCGAAAATCTTTGGTGAAAAGAATTCACTGTTTTATACACGTTGACAGGGCATGAAACTTCTTTAGGAAGAAAATGAAGATTTTGTCACATATGCTGGTAAAAGTAACCCGTGAGTGTGAGAAATTTAACCTGGATGAATTATCCCCAGACAGATTTAAATGTCTAATTTTCGTTAAAAGTCTGACATCAAGCAACGGTGCGGAAATATGCTCCTGAATAGTTACAAAACGTGAACAGGATTCAAAATTAACAATACAGACTGGCGGAAGAGTGCCAAAAAATTGTCAATTTAAGGCACGATACAGTGAAAATCGAACAAAATGGCACGACAGAGGTACACCTGTTTCGGGAAAAGACAGTAGTACGAAAAGAAAAAATCCAGAATAAAAATCCAGCAAAACCATACCCATGCTATGGCTGTGATATGCTTCATCTCAGAAAGGACTCTCGATTGAAGACCAAAAAATGTGGGAAAATAGTTCACAAACGAAGTTACTACAAGTCGAAAAGCGAAAGAAATACAAAAATTAACTTGCTGAAAGTAGTGCTACAAGAAAAAATGGAAAGCTCAAATAATAGAAAATTCTTGAGAGTAAAAATGAATAACGCTCCGTTGAGATTTCAATTGGACACTGGTAGCGATATTACAAATATTGATGAACAAACTTGCAGCAGAATTGGCACTTGAAACTTGAGAAAAAACGAACGAAGTTGCAAAAGGAATATCGAGCAGGAAATTAATTTAAATTTAATTAATTTAAATCACGTGTAATGTAACATTGCTCTTGTGAGTAAAACTTAAAAATCAGATGTTTACGTATTAAAAATTTCCAACTCGAATTTACTAGGCGTCGATTGGCTAGAAATATTTGAACTAATTTATTCTGTGGAAAGATTGATTATTCGCCTGAGAAAAAAGATTACAGTTAAAGAAACACTAAGTTAACTAAAAAATAAATTCACGAAAATTTTCTCATAGGAGTTGGGAAACTTGTACAAAGTCAAAGGCATTTTTAAATTGAAAGAAAATGTGATACCAGTGTATTTAAGCCTAAAAGAAAGATACCCTTTGCTGCATTGGAGTCTATTATCACGGAACTGGACAGATTAGGAAACCAAGGAATTATTGAAAAAATAGATTATTCAGAATAGGCCACGCCAAAGGTTTATATTAGAAAAAAATATAAGATTTGTTTATGGATAGATTTTTCAACTGGGTTGAATGACTATCTCCTATCATATGTATATTCTCTACCAATTCCAGAGGATATATTTGCCAAATTAAATGGTGGCATTTTTTTTTTAAATTGGCCTGTCTCAGGCATATCTTCAAATCTAAGTGGATGAGGAATGGCAGAAGTTTCTGAATATTAATACGCATAAAGAACTCTACAAGTTTAAAAGATTACCCTTTGTTGTAAAAGAAGATCCAGATACTGGACGGTGTTGTCACTTACATAGATTACATACTTATTAAGAGTGCTACGACAATACAACACCTAAAACTGATTCAGGAAGTATTTAAGAGACTACATGATTACGTTTTAAAATTCAATGAACAGAAATGTCAATTCTTTCTGGACACGATTAAATATTTAGGTCAGATAAAAAGGAAGAAGGCCAGATCCCGCTCGAGCAAGTGCCATTAAAGGCTTGCTTCTCCCGACAAATTTGGTAACCCTACAATCATTTCACGGATTAGCGAATTATCATATTTATGTGCCAGAGATGTACAAATTTCGAGCACCTCTGAATAATTTACTTAAAAAACGTACGAAATGGAATTGTTCAGCGGAATGCCCAAAAGCTTTCGAAAGGATTAAACAATTCAGATTTTTTGTTGACACATTACGATCCGCACCGGCATATAATAGTAGTGCCGGACGCGAACGAATACGGCATAGGAGAGGTAATAGGCCATAAATTCGAAGACTGTAGAGTGAAAGCAGTCAGCCACGCTTCAAGAAGTTTGACAAATAGTGAAAAATGCTACAATCAAATTGAAAAGAAAACGCTTGCAATAATTTTGCTGTAAAAAAAATTCACAGGATGATATTAGGAAGAAAATTCATACTGCAAACTGATCATCGTCTATTATTAAGTATATTTGGTTCTAAGAAAGGGATTCCTTTACGTACTGCAAACAGACTACTCTTATCGGCTACAATTTTGTTGATCTATGATTTCAAGATGGAAATTTTTATCAAAAAAAAATTGGAACACGCATATGGCTTGTCGAGATTGATATCGAAATGTAAAGAAGATTATGAAGATACTGTGATTTCTTCGCTGGAATCGGAAAGCGAAATTAAAAGCCTAGTGTGTAAAACTATTAAAGAATTGCCTGACACAATAGATGACATCAAAATTCATTCAAAAAACGATACGTTTATTCAAAAAACTATGAATGATTTTAAGTGATGCTGACAAAGCTAACCTGGCAGTTCGTCTCGAAAAGGACCTACAATCGGTTGTGAACTGGGGCAAGAATTGGTTGGTTAACTTTAACGCCTCTAAAACAAAACCGCTCTCTATTAACCACCACAGGGATCCATCCCTGCATCCCGTTAGAATGTCTGAAGATCAACTTCTCGAGAGCTCCACTCTGCGGCTGCTCGGTCTCACGCTGTCGGCTGACCTGAGATGGAACAAATACATCGAGTCAATTGCTTCATCCACCGCAAGGAAAGTTGGCTCCCTGTGCCGAGCCAGGAAATTTTTCTCCCCGGAATCGATCCTCCAAATCTATAAATCAACCATTCGCCCTTGCATGGAGTATTGCTGCCATATATGGTCTGGAGCCCCTGCTGTTTGCCTCGGGATTCTTGATAAGATCCAGAGACAGATATGCAATGTAATTGGCCCTGATCTGTCATCTCGTCTGCAGTCGCTCTCTCACAGACGCGCCGTTGCCTCGCTCTGTCTTTTTTACAAATACTTTCACGGTAATTGCTCCGATGAGCTGCATTCGCTGATTCCTAGGCCTCATGAATTTAAACGCCCTACGAGGCTGGCATCCCGTTCCCACCCCTTCACCGTTTAAACTGTTAGATGTAGACGTCTCTTCTACTCCAATAGCTTCATATCTCGCACATCTCGCCTGTGGAACTACCTTCCTTATTCCTGTTTCCCTGACAAATATAATCTCCAACTATTTAAGTGTAACATCAATCGACACCCCCAGTTGCCTTGATCTATCCACTTCCCTTCTCCACATCCTTTCCCCTTTCATTCCTATCTGCTCTCGCTCCAAATCTTCTGTAACCCCCTTGCCTTGATCGATCCACTATCTTTCTCCACATCCTCTTCTTTACCACTCCTATCTGCTTTTCCTCCAAACCTTCTGTAACCCCTTGCGTGCTAGTGGCTTCCAGCCTTGCTTTGGGTGAAAAGCTTAAAAAAAGAAAAATCAAAATAGAGTGAAACTAAGATGAAGCCTGCTAACAATAATACAGCATTTTCTATTTGTGATGGAGTACGCTGATAGAGTTGTAATTCCGTTAATACTACAAAATAATTTTAAAATATTTCCACAAAAGATATTTAGGAACAGTGAGGGTGAAGTCCTTGATGAAAAGATACGTTTATTGATCAAAGTTGGACAGAGATATCCAAAATAAAGTTAGAAAATGTAATGGTTGTAATTCAGCAGCAAAGTCACAACCTATAAATTATCAGACATGACTGAGCAATGATAAATCGTGGGCAAGACTACATATGGACTTTGCTGGTTTGGTTTGGTTTGGTTTGGTTTGATTTGTTTTACGGCATATCAACCTCAATGGGTCATAGAATACCGACAACAGTTTTTTTTTTACTGGTAATATTTTTGTTTTGTCAAAAATCTATTAATATTCTTTTCCTCAAAAATGTATAGCTGGTAATATTATTTTTTCAAAAACGTATAGCTGGTAATATTATTTTTTCAAAAATCTTTAGCTGGTAATATTATTTTTTTCAAAAACGTATAGCTGGTAATTGTTATGGTCTAATATCCTCGCACCACTGTTATGGTCCAAGGTTAGGACCAAGGAAGAAGAACACGAACACAAGAGTAGTAATAACAAAGATATATTAAACAGAATAATAATACAAGATGTTGAAAGTGTTAGTATGACTGTCAATCTGGTTTAGAGTGAACTACTATTGTCTCGACTCGTTCCACATTCGTTCCTCGTATCTCTTGAGAGTCGCAGTCTTTATAGTGTGAGGAAGAGTTCATTGTCGTTACAGGTAAGATCCCATAACACCCCCACACGTTTTTGCCTCGCAGGGGTCTTTAATATTTTTTTCTCTTTGGATTTATCATCAAAGGCTCTGTAAATTTTCTTTTCCTGTTCGATTTTCGCGGTTCTGATATTATTTGATGCCTTTGCATATCGAATGTGTCGAATATCGTGTCCATCACTTCTTCCTGAAGTGGACCGTTAGATTCCTCTAGCAGTCTCTTTCTTATTTGATTTATGTGCCTTTTATGTGAGAACTTCGGACCCTGAATTATGTAAATCATGTTCCCGATCCGTTTCTCTATTTTACCTGGTTCCCAATAGGATGTATTTTTTTCGTATACTTTTTTAAAAGAATTTCTCCCCTGGGTTCAATTTTCTTTTTGGTACGTACGACGTTGGTGATTGTTTTGTTTATTTTGGTAGTAATTTGTCGAATACCGATCTAATCTTTCGGGCGAACATCACTTCCGCGGGTGATAATGCCGATGGCGTAGTACTGTTTGGTGTAATTCGATATACTTGCAAGAATTTTTGCAAAGCCTTTTCTGTTGGCACGTCATACGCTTTCCTTAGTGCTCTTTTTAGCGTATCTATAAACCTCTCCGCTTGCCCGTTTGATCTTGGGTGATATGGCGGGGATTTGATGTGTTTAACTTGAAAAGTTTCACAAAAATCTTTGAAAATTCGCAGATGTCACTTGTGTCCCATTGTCGGTGACTAGACAATCAACCACTCTTAAACGAGCAAACAGCTCGTGAAAGCAATTTATGGTAGTCTCAGAAGTAGCTTTTCTACAACGAAATACTTCTGGCCATTTGCTGTAACTGTCTACTACAATCAAATAGTAGAAACCATCTAATGGACCTGCGAAATCTACATGTATTCTCGGCCACGGTCGATCTGTCTCCGGTCATGGCTTATGGATGATCGGCGGTGCTTTGGCTGCTAAGGAACAACCCTTGCATTTGTCCACCATATGTGTGATATCTTGATCCATGTTTGGCCAATATACGTGACTCCGCATTAAGGATTTCATTCCGTTCTTTCCTGGATGGCCCATGTGGAAATCCTTGAGGATTCGCCTTTGTAACGTTTTCGGTATTACTACCCTTTAATTATATAGTAGAGGATTATCACATAACGAAAAACTGTCTGATACATGCTTGTTTTTTCCTGCAATTTTTGTTTTCGTTTCCTTTACAAATTCGTCATTCACTGCTTCATTTCTTATTTCCTGTAACGTGACGGGGAGGTTTCGAATTGTACTACATAATGATGTTCTAATGTCTTCCTCATGTCGTAGAGCTGCAATTACGGAATCTTCTAATGGCGCCGTTTTCTTTGGTATTAGTCTCGAAAGACCATCTGCATGCCCAATTTTGTTTGATGGAAGATACTCCAATTTAACGTTGTAGTTCAATAAAATTGTACCCCATCTTAGCAATCTATTCACAGTGTAGACAGGTAAACCTTTCTTTGATCCAAATATTGTCAATAACGGCTTGTGGTCCGTCTGTAAGGTGAAAAATCTACAGTAAATATATCTGTGGAATCTTGTAACAGCAAAAATAATCCCCAGCGTTTCTTTTTCGATTTGCGAGTAATTTTTTCGGCTGGTAGCAGCGTCCTTGACGCATGCGTGATGGGTTTTAGTGTCCCATCCGGCATTTTATGAAGTATACATGCCCCAACACCATAGGCACTCGCGTCACTCGCGACTATTATTTCTAATTTTGGGTCATAGTGCGCTAAAAATAAATCTGCTGTTAGAGTTTTAATGATTTTATCGAACGTTTTCTGACATTCATCTGTCCACTCCCAAACTTTTTCCTTCTTCAACAGTTCGTTTAGGGGTGTGCGTAATTTATTTGGAATAAATTCTTGGTAATAATTTACTAAGCCCAAGAAGCTTTGTAATTCTGCTAAATTTTTTGGAGCCGGCATTTTTTTATTGCCTTAGCCCTTTCTGGGTCTGGTCGTCTTCCTTCTTCGTCAATAATATGGCCCAGATATTTTATTTCCTTCATAAAGAAATCACATTTGTTTTCTTTTACCTTAAACCCGTAGTTTTGGATTCGCCTGAAAACTTCTTGAACGTGTTCCCAGTGTTGTTCAATATTTTTGCTATTTATCAGGATGTCATCAAGGTATGCGATCGTGAAATCCAGTTCGCCTAGCATAGTATCCATTATTTTCTGAAATATTGCCGGCGCGACCTTGATCCCGAATAGTAATCTTTGGAACTTATATAATGCTTTATGTGTGTTTATGCACAACAACCTCGAGCTTTCCTCATCTACTGGTACTTGTAGGTATGCTTCGCTCAAGTCTATCTTTGAGAAAAATTATCCTCCGTTCAATTTTGTGAAAACTTCCTCTGGACTAGGGAGAGGATAGTGATAATCCTTAATCGCTGCATTCAATCCCGTCGAGAATTCAGCGCATACTCGTATCTCACCCGATTTCTTTTTCACGTAAACCGTAGGTGCGGCCCATTGACAAAATTCTACCTTTGTCAATATACCGGTTTTTACGAGTCTATCCCACTCTTGGTCTATTTTTTCTAATGCTGCAAAAGGTAGATTCCTTTTCTTCTTGAAAATCGGTTGTACATTTTCTTTTAATTCTATTTTTGCCGCCATTTTTTTGCATCTCCCGAGGCCGACTGAAAATACTTCGGGGAAACTTTCCTTCAATTTCTCCTTTAATTTCTCTGCTTCGGTCGATAAACTTTTCACTTTTTGGCAGAACGTATTTATCGGTAAATACCAGAGGTCAAATTTCGGCATCCAGTCAGTTCCAAAAAAATTTTCCGTTTTTTTTAAGAACGTACATTTTTAGTTTTTTGGTCATTCCGTTGAATGTCACATTTGTGATAACTTCTCCCTCAAATTTTATTTTTCTTCCTGTTACAGACCTGGCTAATTATTGGTTCTCAACATGGTCGGTTTGTTTAATTTCTTCCACGTCTGTAAGTTAATAATTGATAAATCTGATCCGGAATCCAATTGTAGTCTGACTTTTTTGTTTAAGATTTCTACTTGTATGTATTTTCGTATATTTGTCTCGTCCGCTTGGTCAGTTCTAGTGACTCTTACTCAGCTTCTGCTTTCTTTCCGTGTCCAACAATGCGAACTTTTATGTCCCACTTTATTGCACAACAGACAAGTCTTAAAGCGGTATGGGCAATCTTTGTACCAATGCAAAGTCCCACAGCGATAGCATGGAGTGGGTGGTAATTTTTTCTGATATTTCATTTGATTTTTTGATGTAGAATAATTTGTTTGGTTTGTTTTTGAGGAGGGACAAAAACGTGTTTGTAGTTGTACTTTTCGTATGTAGGCGACGCCAGACACTTCGAAATCTTTCAAAATCTTTTTTACGCCTATACATCTCTGACAGTCTTCAGCCAATTTTTGTAGCGTCAATTCTGGTTCACTCTCAAGTTTTGTTAGAATTCTCTGTCTGATCTCCGCGTCTTTAGTCGAAACCAGGCCGTGGACGAATATCAAACATTTAAAATTGTCCGGGCTGAGTTCAGATAACTTAAAGTCATCACAGTGTTTACTATGGAAGCGAATGTTATATAGTCTTCGCTATCCTTTTTAGTTAAATTTAAACATTTGTGGAATAGTGAAGTGTTCGGACTAAATAATTCTGTTAAAAGTTTCACGGCTTCATTGAAAGTCAACTCATTCGTTTTCGTCGGTAGGATGTAGTCTACGAATTTAGTGTATTCGCTTGACCCTAGTTTCCTCAGTAGTAGACGTACTTTTTTCGCATCTGACCAATTCCCGCAATCAAACTCATATAAGTCTTCATATCTTCTGAAGTAGGCTGCGAAGGTTTTGTCTTCGTCCGGTGCATAAGTGAAGTCTTCGATAGAGCTCCATATAGCATTTTGCGAGAATGCCGTTTCATTTTCAGAATCTTGCCCCTTATTTGTTTCTGTCCGTAGTAGTAATTGTTGTAGTTCAAGATGCCTCTGTTCGTTTTTCTGTTGCTGCTCAAATTGCATTTTCATAAGTTCCAATATGGTTGCCTTAAAATCGTCCATGTTTACCGTAATTTTGTGTAACAATTTTTCTTTAGTGTAGACTTCAGGTCTTTGTAGCCTGTTGTTCTGGAACATTAGTACAAAGAATTTTCCTGTGTAGAACTCGTGTCTTTGTTACCACTGTAAAGTTGGTGTCCAAAAAGAAAATTTTCTTTTTTTTATGTTCGCGTAGAACTTGTTTTTTCAATATTCGCGTAGAACTTGTTCCTTCAGTATACTCCGCGTAGAACTTTCTTTTTTTTTTCAGTATACTTTTAGATTTCTCCGCGCAGAATTCGTTTCTTCAGTATACTTTTAGATTTCTTCGCGTAGAGTTTGTTTCTTCAGTCCTCGTCGCCACTGTTATGGTCCAATATCCTAGCACCACTGGTATGGTCCGAGGTTAGGACCAAGGAAGAACAACACGAACACAAGGGTAGGAATAACAAAGACATATTAAATAGAATAATAATAATAATAATAATAATACAAGTTGAAAGTGTTAGTATTACTGTCAGTTTGGTTTAGAGTGAACTACTATTGTCTCGACTCGAATCCTCTCGACTCGTTCCACATTCGTTCCTCGTCTCTCTTGATAGGCGCAGTCTTTATAGTGTCAGGAAGAGTTCATTATCGTTACAGGTAAGATCCCATAACAGTAATATTATTTTTTTTCAAAAACGTATAGCTGGTAATATTATTTTTTTCAAAAACGTATAGCTGGTAATATTATTTTTTCAAAAACGTATTATCAGAGGCCTTTGTGTTGGACGTAGTTTATCGTTTTACCCAGGACGCGGGTGTAGTTCTTCGTCATACCCAGGACGCGGATGTAGTTTATCGTCATACCCAGAACGAGATCTGGGTTTGGAGGTTAACTATTTGCCCATAGCTGGGACCCTAACTGATGCTACCACCCCGTGCCAGGATGGACCTGGGAACATCAGCAATTAAGAGGCGCTTCCACACTCCTCAAAACCTCCTAATCAGAGGCCTTGCTGTTGGATGTAGTTTATCGTTTTACCTAGGACGCGGATGCAGTTTATCGTCATACCCAGGACGGGGAATTTGCTGGACCACTAAATGGTTCATATTATTTTATTGTGGTCGACACTTTCAAAAAATGGCTAGAGATATTAACGTGTAAACAACCAACTACCGCAATAACCATTAAATTCTTTCGTGAACTTTTTACAAGGTTTGGAATACCTCAGTTTGTTTTTAGTGAGTTTTAAAATTTCTGCAAAAGCTACGCGATTGAACATTTGACAACGCTGATTCATCATCCGAAGTCGAATGGTCAAGCGAAACGGTTGACACCTTCAAAAGCCTCAGTGTCGGAACAGTCGTTCAGACTGTTCTTTGCTGTCGAACTCTCTGCCTCGGCGGAGAGGAACTCGGACGGCGCTTTGCCGCAGGGCAAAGTGCCGTCTGGGGAGGTAGACAGTCCCTGAACCCGTGTATATGGGTTCTAATGGGTATATTTTTGCCCGAGCCTACGGGCTCGGTAAGCCCACATTAAACCGGCCTTGTGCCACATCCGACACACGTGGGAGTGTTGTTAAATACCGACACCTTCAAAAGGGCGTTAAGAAAAAGCTAACGGCTTGGAAGCTGAAGAGACTTCACTACAAGAACCTTTGAACGTGTATCGAATGACGTCAAATGCACACGTCATCGCGAAAAAGTCACCAGAAGAGCTCATGATTGCTAGAAAAGTTAAATCCATTTTTGACAAATTACTGTCAGGGAATAAGAAGAAAGTTCGACATTTTCAAAGTACCGGATCATTTAATGTTATGGTCCAGGTTAGGACCAAGGAAGAACAACACGAATACAAGAGTAGAAATAACGAAGATATATTACACGGAATAATAATACAAGATTTGGAAGTTGTTAGTATGACTGTCAGTCTGGTTTGGAGTGAACTACTATCGGCTCGACTCGATTTGTCCTTCTCTCTTGAGAGGCGTAGTATACATAGTGTTAGGAAGAGTTCATTCTATAGTTATAGGTAAGGACCCATAACATTTAAGATAGGCGATAAAGTTTTCTTTAAAAGCTTTAAGGCCGGAAAAAAAACTGATAGGAAGGAAAAATTATTCAGCGTGTTTGATGTACATTGTCGAAGGTGGACGATTTCGTCATATGAAACATATAAATCAATTGAGGTCTAGATGCGCACAGAATAAGCTACTAGTACAAATTTATTTACTGATGGACATACTTTACGATACTTTTGAAGTACCTATTCCTACAACTGAAACTACAATACAACGTCAGAGAAAACGAAAACGTAATTCGAATGAAACGTTGGAAGTGAACTCATGGCTAAAAAAGTATCGACTAAAGAAAATGCATATCTAAAACGGAGGTTCTTGTGGAGATGAAAGACCCCTCTCCAGAAGAGGACTTGGACTCGGCCAAGAATCGTCAGTTAAATGAGTAAACAAGTAGAGAGTTAGTGATCTACCTTATCTGCTTACTACCTATTTCAGCAAGACTACGTCGTACCAAGCGATATACCACCTCTTGATTGTTATCTTCATTCAATGCAATGAAAACATAACAAAAACATTGAAGTAACATTTAAGAAAAAGGTTCAATCATACCTTATAGAGAAAGTAGGTATTGCCTCACCTTCAGGGTTAGGGTGTAATTAATGAGGGGTCCTTATACGCGTACATATGGATATATAAAGTTTATTTATGAGTAAGCGATTATAACGAAAGCAACGGGAATTGGAACTCGGCTCTCCGGTTAACGATTCCGTGTCATTATCCACTACACAACCCGCACATCCAAGGTTACCGCAACTGGCATTCCCAAAGGATCACCCATTTAGGTACTGACTGAACTCGACGTTGCTTAACTTCAGTGATCGTACAGGAACCGGTGTTTCAATGTGATGTGGCCGCAAGCCTCTCATATGTGCTGCTTACTTCCTTCGTTACGCCTTTATAAGAATATAATTCATTAACCCTCTACTTTGATTGGCTCTTGCGCCTTGTATTGGGTGAAAAGTAGCACAAAATACATACACGGATATATATATAATGTATCAGTGTTTTTCAAATACTGATAAGTTTTATACACACACACACACACACACACACACACACACACACACACACACATATATATATATATATATTCTTGGACAGAAGCGTGTATCTTTTTTAATTTGGATTTTTAATGTAACTGTAACAAAAGAGATATTTCGATTTTATTTTTGCCTTGAAAAAGTCGGAAGACGAAACGCGTCGGCAAAATCTAAGATTTTTCCAATTGTCATTTTATACCATATATATATATATATATATATATATATATATATATACATTAATGTGGTTGTATATATGTGTATATCTGCTATTACATGAAGATGTGAAAATACGAATTTATTAGCACAGTACATACATACCAAAAATCATGTATAATTATGTAACACTACATACACTCAATCACATATATATATATATATATATATATATATATATATATATATATATATATATATATATAATATATAATATTCACATATATAAACGTATATATATATATTTATATATATACACACACACACGCACATATATATATGTATATATATATAGTATATATTCTGTGTGTATATATATATATATATATATATATAATATGCACATATATACATATATAAACATATATATTTATATACACACACACATATGTATATATGTGTATATATATATATATATTTATATATATATATATACAGGTATATTTGTAGGTATTTCGATAGGCAGATAGATATATAAGGCCGCAATAGATGTTCTTGTAATTTGTTTTTCGTTTTTTTATACTTATTTCCCCACAGACAATCAGTCTGCCTCAATCTCATGCCTCTACCCGCTTAACTGCCCCGCCGCCGCTACCATTGCCAACAGGCCAGCCATTAGAAGAGAACTACCCATTGTTCGCTTTTCAAACGCAGCTTCTGCCAAAAACAACATCATTAGTAAAGCACAAAAAAAACGCTCCATAATCGCCCTTACCCGCAATAAACTCGAGCTTCAATATCAACCGCGGCTATCGATAATGCTAACATCAGCCCAGCTAAAATATCATCATCATCATTAGCAACAACACCACGATATTTGTCCCCACCCAACAAAAAAACAAAATCACTAAGAACTTGACAACAACATGAGAAATTTCTCCTCTAACCGAATTTTTTTTTTCAGCCATTAAACAAAAATCGTGAGTTAGCCAAAATGTGTGTGCGTCAGGTGGCATCGGAAGCGTTTAGTTTGAACTGATTTCATTCATAAAAATTTTCTTTTGATTTTATTGAGGCAGCTGCAGTTTTCTTTCTTTTCTTGTCATGTAAACGTTTCACTCTGACGCATGCGTACGCAAACGCGCATTTTGGCTATGTGTCCAAATGTGCTCAAATGTTCACAGAAAAAAAAATTCTTCAGAACAGTCAATTTCTAGCTATCAAAAGAAAACGCCCTTTTTTTTAAATTGTCAAAACTGACTTATTTTTAAATTGATTGTTACGTCCTGGGTATGACGATAAACTCCATCCAGCAGTCAGGCCTCTTGTCGGGTGGTTTTGCGGAGCGTAGGTACCCCGGGTGTTAGCAGCATCTGTTACGGTCCCAGTTATGTGCAAATAGTGAACACTCAAACTGGCGTCAAAGCATGAAAATATAAAATACATTAGAAAAAATTACCAAAAATACATTTTTTGAAGAAAGGAAATTGCCAAAACTCACAAGAAGATAAAATTACGGCATTAAATGACCCAGAAGGAGTCGATGTGCCGTTAACCAAAAAATAAATAAATAAATCGATTTTTAATACTAAATTCAAAAGAAAACCCTTTTTCTTTTAAGAAAAAGAAAAATACTCCTCAAATACAAAAAAAAAAGAAAATTGTTAATATTCTTTCTTTCTATGTGCCGTGTCCTTTCAAGATGTAGGCGATCATGGCTCTCCACCTCTCTCTATCCCTTGCAGCTCTCAACAAGTTCTTCCCTCTGCCACGTTCTGTCATCCACTTGCTTAAGGCCGCTAGGTATGTCATGCATTGTTTTCCCTTATCTCTCTTTTCCTCTATTCGACCCGTGAGTATCAGATTCTCGTATAAGCCTCGTCCTTGTTTGCATCCTCTCAAAGATCCCATCGTTGCTCACACGCTCGGTCCATGATATACTCTGTAGAACCACATTACCGTCGCCTCGAGTCTCTTCTTCATCTTTGAGGAAATCGGCCAACATTCGCTGCCGTAAAGAAGGACAGATGTCACGTAAGAGCTCAGTATTCTTTTCTTTGTTACCAAAGAAATCCTCCTGTCTCGCAATACTCTGCCCACCTTTTCAAATGCGTCCTTGGCCATCCAAATACGTCTATGGATCTCAGTCTCGCACTTACCGTCCTCTGTGAAAACGCTTCCCAAATATTTAAACTTCTGCGTCTGCTTGATTCTAGTGTTCCCGACCTGCAAATCGCATTTCGGGCTCATCCTTTTACTGAAGATCGTGCATGCTGTCTTCTTGTAGTTTATGCTTAGTCCCTTCTTCACACACTTCGTCGCTATCCTGTTTAGTTTTACGGAGCCGTTATAATTAATGAAATGTATCAAATCTGGTTTGCGGCGTCCGGCTGTATCACGTTGTAACATCGGTTACCGTAAGATCACCGAAGTTAAGCAAAGTCGAGCCTGGTTAGTACCTATACGAGTGACCGCTTGGGAATAAAGCTTGGATGTGCGGGTAATGTAATGGATAATGGCTTGGAATTGTTAATCAGAGAGCCGAGTTCCAATTCCCGTTGGGTTCGTTATATTCACTTACGCGCAAATACTCTTGGTAAAGGCATGAATCCACCCGTTCTCCCCCTACCAGCTATGAATTAATTAGTAAGAATTGTATCAATTATTATCGCCAAAAACATTCTTAGAATCTAAAAAATATTTTCTGGCTTTAAATAACCTGCAAAGAGTTGATAGGCCTAAGAAAACGAATCGATTAATCAATAAATAAAAAAAACAAACAAGTGGATCGCAAAGTCTGGTAGACCACTTAGGATTGATAGCGACCAAATCAAGATATTTCTTCTTCTAAAGGTTGTCACCTTTTTCGGTCATAATTCAGCTAACAACTACGTGTCAGGCTGCAAACTTACTGATCGATTATCGTTCAAAAAGAAACTTCCAAACACACAGCTTTTTTTCCCCACGGGGACTGCTACTTTGTGAAACAGGCTCCCGCGTGGGTGCTTTCCAGGACACGACAGTCTTAACCTCTTCAACTCAACAATCAAGCGTTATCGACACGTCCTAATCCTCATAATCTTCAGTTCCTACCCACAACTCTTAAATTCATGTCACACAACCCATTCATCAGAACCATTGTAACAGTAACCCTTTATCTGGAGCGACTCTCGAGCCTTGAAACTGGGTGAACTCTATTTATTATCATTATGTGCTCGCTCTGTGATATCCTCGACTACAAATTAGCCTTTGAAGTCTGTAACTGATTATTATTAATAGTCGTCGCGTAGTTGTATGACATCAATAAACATGGCGTGTAACCTTAACATCTTCAAAAGAAGCACGAACTCTAAAGTTAAGACGAAAGAAAAAAAGATTAACAGAAATCGTGTAGACAAAACGACAATAACAAAAAGGAAAGTAATTAAAGTCCGACTACCTACATCAGAGATGTTCCGCTTGTTGCTTATGGCAGGGTACCCCACCAAACAATAATAATAATAATAATAATAATAATAATAATAATAAAGAAACCGTTGACGCCATTGCCTCTCTCGCCCTCTTGCGGGCTGCTGTTTCTATCTAAGGTGGTTACGACCCGTTGCAAAAAGGTTTGGCTACAATAACTCAGAGAGGGTGTTGATCATCTGAGGCTAGGTCTCAAGCGATAGACACATAGATAAAATGGGTGTCTGCCAAGAGCGAAGCATTGCACCTGAGTATCGTAAGACATTGCAAGGAAGTTCGATACCGCTGGGAGCCATCTATTTCGAACTTGTGCCAGACTAGAATTACTCCAATGGATATCTCGTTAAAAACAATACAACCTTGTCCATCAGACAATTTTGATACAGAACCTATGAACATGCAGTCATAAATACAGTCAACCTTCATATATATATATATATATATATATATATACATACAAGTATAGGATTGGTGTATATAGAATAAATTCAAATAACCAACAAATACTATTCTTAAAAGAGAGCTCAATACAGAGTAGACCAAATATAATTATTATTATTTATTTGAAAATTATAACATAAACATGTTATAAAATCAATACAAAAATAGCCATTTTGTTTCAACACTTCTGGTGACTTATCAAGTGATGGTGTTGAATATAGAATCTATATCTATATATATGTTAAAATATTATGCTCTACAAACACTTTAAAAAAAAATAAATGCTAAAAACTGGGGATTCTTAATCTAATCTAACTGTTCTTTCTCTTTATTTGGATATATATATATATATATATATATATATATATATATATATATATATATATATATATATATATATGTATTGATGCATGTTTCATTAAATAATATAGACAAGTGTTGTCTATTTATTTTATGTAAATTCTTTTCATATTGTCTGATAAGATTAATAACATTATCATTAAACGAAGAAAGAAAATCACAATATTGATACATATTTTTTAATCCTATCTAAGCTTTCGGCTTACATAAGCCATTATCGAAGATGACAATTACATTACAATATATTAAGCAATACACGGACAAAACAGTGATAATAGTCTGTTTCTGTTTACATGGAAGATTTCCAAGCAACGACAAACTCGTGCATATAAGACGCAGCTCTTGACGTCACACATGACCACGCATCAATGAAAAAATGCTGCCTAAATACAAACACAATATATATATATATATATATATATATATATATATATATATATATATATATATATAAAGACATTTTTATGTTTAACATTCTTTTTATAGATACAAGTATTTAAGTAAATGCTCTGTTTATCATAAACAGTATTAAATAACATTTACCGGCATGAATGTCAGAGAAGATTTTCATAGAAAATATTCGTCCTCCGACATGATTCGAACCTGTATCCTATACGGAGCCGTCATATAGCCTGACGTGCCTTAACCGATTCGGCCACTGAGGATCGTTCGGTTGGCAAGGTCGAATTTACTGGTTATAAACTTCAATCTTCCGTGAATCTATCACGCACATTCATAACTGATCATGGCGTATCAAGTGTAAACAAATGACGTCACACATATATATAATATCGCAGATTCAATGCTAGTGTTAATAAAATAATGCTCGATGTAATATAACAGAGCTATGAATTACTCGTTATTAAATATATTTTTTTTTTCTCACCGGCAGTACGACTGGGGGTTTTATACAGAACTCCTGAAACGCCGAGTCGTGTTACCGGCGAGGAAAAATATGTATATTTAATATATTCAGGGTGTATCAAAACTACTTTTACAGACTTTGAGAGTGGGGTTCCTCACGCCAAAACAAGGACAAATATCCATATAAACATATGTTCCCAAATCCTTCATTTTTGAGTTTTTAATTTCAAAGTTTTCGGTAGACGCTGTTAAATTCATAATCCAAGATACGATCCAAAAATACATTTACAAACTTTGCAGGCGAGTTCCTGACACCAAAACAGTGTAAAATGTCCATATAAACATATGTCAAAAGGGGCCAACGTTGTACCTTAACGCAGCAACTGATCACAAATATCCTCCGCTTACATTTACACACGCATGCATCTGTCAGATCATTGACTGGCGGATCCTTTCAAATACTCCCATACGGCGCCGAATGGTTTCGTAGCCCCCCGGGACAGGTTGATGAAGCGTCCCTGCACTATTAATGTCTGCTGCATAAACTGTTATTTTAGGTGACCCCACAAATAAAAATCCAAATTATTGAGGTCGGGGAACGTGCAGGCCATGGAACCGGTCATCCCCTACATATCTATCTTTCATGGAAGGTGCCAGCCAGTACATCGTCAACAATGTGTCTTAAATACGCCAGCGCCTCATCACGCATGAACCACATTCATCTTCGTATTAGCAGGGGTACATACTCGAGCAGGTCTTTGGGTGGTTGCGAAATAAAGTCACTGAAGACAGTTTCTGTGAGACGTGCTGGGAGAACATATGCACCTACCAGACAGTCACTTACAACTCCAGCCCACACATTAAACGCAAACTGATGCTGATGTCTAGCCTGCATTGTACTATGGGGATTCCGATCCGCCCACAGATGTTGGTTGTGTAAATTTGTTATTCCATGTCTTCCAAAGGCTGCCTCATCCATAAACAAAAACTGAAGAGACAAACAATGAACTAAGTTCTCCCGTGGTGAGTGATCAGAGGAAGAAAGACCCTGCACACTTTGCAAATGATACGAATACAGGAGCTACTCTTGAAGCATCCTCCATGCGGTACAATGAGATTGACGTGTGATGATACCTGGATATATCGAAGCCTGTAGAATGTGTTCTTTGTGGTCAGGTGTATAAGTGGATCTCGGTTTTCGTCGGTCCATAGTTTGTAGTACTACGGATGCTGTCTCAGCAACGTGACGATAAACAGCAACAAAGGTTGGATGATTCGGCTGCCTTCGGTTTGGAAACGCAATATGATACAGCCGTGCAGCCTCGCGTCCATTACCATTCGCGCGGTCGTATGTAAAATCATATCTGCCTGCTCACGATATGAATATCCTGACATTGTTAAACGGAACACTTCTCAATTAACTCACTACTACACACGTTAAACGTTGAAGACAGACTCACCACAAATATACACGAATGACAAATGTAACCTAGTCTACATAGCAACACGGTGCTATTTCTGTAAACTTAATAACATAAAAACGAAGGATTTGAGTACATATGTGGATATGAAATGTTATCCATGTTCTGGTGTGAGGAACCGACTCCAAAGGTTTTTAAAAGTACCTTTATACACCATATATATATATATATATATATATATATATATATATATATATATATATATATATATATATATATATAAGGTTGTTCATTTACTATTGCAGTTTCGCACATCTGGTTCCTTACTTGGTATGATTTTATTTATTTATATATTTCATTTATTTATTTCCTATATTTTCTTCGGTTTAAAATTTTGTTTTTTGAAATAAAGTTTGTTAGGTTTACATTATACGATTTTATTTCGTTTTGAAGTACTGGTGTGGTAGCGTCGTAGGAATTTGTTTTCGTTTCTGAATTTGAAAACGAGCTTTGTTTACGAATATTTGTTTAAAGTTTTATCTTGTTCTGGAGAGGTGATTATTGCTATTTTCCACTTTTTTTTCTGTATATTTTTGAATCAGAAGCGTCTAGTTATTTTTTTTTTAATGCAATTGGAGATCCTTCCTTCCTTCCTGCATTCCTACAGTTGCGGTCTTTCGTGACGTAAATTGACGTAAATCTCTTAAACCATAACCCGTGAATAACATCTTAGCCTGGCGCTTTCCAGAAGACTATACCAGAACGCAAAGTATATACACTGATGTTTATATTACGTTCGTTTTCTTTTCTTGGAGATCCTATTTTACATTTGCGAATCAATTCGTTTTTCAAATATATCTTTTCCTCCATTTCTGTAACCGCATAAAAAAAATGCTCACTTTCATTCGTTCGTGGGGAGGGGACTTTTTTACAACTTTGGAGCGGGGCGTTGTTTCCATTGCTTCTCCATTTTATTCATCCACTTTATTCATCTGTAGAATATATCCCTGTTATTGTATACCCTTTAAGTTTAGGATAAGCTCTTCGCCAGGGTACCTAGACTTTATTAATTTAAGCGCAGTACTAGACTGACGGCGAGGACTCGCCAATATACAGTGGAGTCGGCTAGATGCAACCATAAGTTTCTTTTCTCGCACTTCTCGCTTGTGGAACTCTCTTTCGGCTACATATTTTTCAGCCAACTTTAATCTTCAAAAATTTAAATGCAATGCCAATCGATGTCTACTGTCTTCCTGATTACTCTTCTTTTGTTCTCGCTCCTTACTAATATTTCTGTTTTCCAATTCTTCTACACACTGTAACTCCTTATGTCTTAGTGGCTTTACTGCCTTTCAAAACCTCACTACGGATAAAGAAATACGATGACGAACGCTTTCTTCCCAATCAATTAATTAACGTTCGTTACACAAATATTAGTATGGAGAGTAGTATTTATCTTATATTAAACTTTGTAACTGTAATGACAAAAGTACGCAGATGTAGGCTTTAAGAAATCTTTATTCAACTGAGAATACAAGGTTCGCGTATAGTGTCCTTTTATAGTCCCAGTAAACAGAAATAGGTCTCTCGAAAAAAAACAGTAACAAAACAAGGGGAGGCCACTCTTGATAATTCATAACAGTAACCATCCACAATTATTCTAAACCATTTGAATGGCTCAACAAATGTTAGGTGTGTTTTAGGATTTTTTTGTTTGCTAAGTTGTATATCGATTCTAAGAAATACGTTTACATCAAAAGTAAATCATTGTCCATAATTTAGCAGATTGACGCCAAGGCTTCATCAGCGCCAATAAGAAAAGAGAAGAGATTGTGAACGTGTTCCAGCATGAAAGCGCCAGCAGCAACAGAGTCAGCAGCAGGCAGGCAAGAAGAGCATTAGGTTTAAGGCTCCAAGTCTTAGATTACACGAGAAAATAATCTAGTGGATTAAAACATTAGTTCGTGAATTTAGTGAAATAGTAATTGTGGTTTCAGTTCCTAGTTCCTTTAGTGCATACAGACTTAGCTTCGATCAATAAGGGAACAGTACTAAGTAAGAATAAGACGAGATATTCCCTGTTACGTATTGCAGTACAAGAACAACTACTTCCAGCCCGTAGATTAAATAAAGGATTCAGTTCCCTGAATGCTATCCTTCTCGACAGACACCTGAAGAAGACCGAAGAAACACAACGGCTGAAACGTGATAATAAAAACAAAGATAAGAACATTAATTTAAATACGTAGTGGACAACAATAATTATTATTACGATTAACTGTAAGAATTATTCTATCAATCTCTTATGGAAAATTTTCTGAAGGTCAAAGTTACATTTTTTAAGTGGGTTTTAGAATTTATTAATCAAAGTTAAAAGTTCTGAAATCAAAGTTAAAATTTCTTAAGTCGGTCTTAGAATTTATTAATCAAAGTTAAAAGTTCTGAAATCAAAGTTAAAATTTCTTAAGTCGGTCTTAGAATTTATTAATCAAAGTTAAAAGTTCTGAAATCAAAGTTAAAATTTCTTAAGTCGGTCTTAGAATTTATTAATCAAAGTTAAAAGTTCTGAAATCAAAGTTAAAATTTCTTAAGTCGGTCTTAGAATTTATTAATCAAAGTTAAAAGTTCTGAAATCAAAGTTAAAATTCCTTAAGTCGGTCTTAGAATTTATTAATCAAAGTTAAAAGTTCTGAAATCAAAGTTAAAATTCCTTAAGTCAGTCTTAGAATTTATTAATCAAAGTTAAAGGTTCTGAAATCAATTCTTAAATCAAAGTTAAAATTTCTTAAGTCGGTCTTAGAATTTATTAATCAAAGTTAAAAGTTCTGAAATCAAAGTTAAAATTTCTTAAGTCGGTCTTAGAATTTATTAATCAAAGTTAAAAGTTCTGAAATCAAAGTTAAAATTTCTTAAGTCGGTCTTAGAATTTATTAATCAAAGTTAAAAGTTCTGAAATCAAAGTTAAAATTTCTTAAGTCGGTCTTAGAATGTATTAATCTAAGTTAAAAGTTCTGAAATCAAAGTTAAAATTTCTTAAGTTGGTCTTAGAATTTATTAATCAAAGTTAAAAGTTCTGAAATCAAAGTTAAAATTTCTTAAGTCGGTCTTAGAATTTATTAATCAAAGTTAAAAGTTCTGAAATCAAAGTTAAAATTTCTTAAGTCGGTCTTAGAATTTATTAATCAAAGTTAAAAGTTCTGAAATCAAAGTTAAAATTTCTTAAGTCGGTCTTAGAATTTATTAATCAAAGTTAAAAGTTCTGAAGTCAAAGTTAAAATTTCTTAAGTCGGTCTTAGAATGTATTAATCTAAGTTAAAAGTTCTGAAATCAAAGTTAAAATTTCTTAAGTTGGTCTTAGAATTTATTAATCAAAGTTAAAAGTTCTGAAATGAAAGTTAAAACTTCTTAAGTCGGTTTTAGAATTTATTAATCAAAGTTAAAAGTTCTGAAATCAAAGTTAAAATTTCTTAAGTCGGTCTTAGAATGTATTAATCTAAGTTAAAAGTTCTGAAATCAAAGTTAAAATTCCTTAAGTCGGTCTTAGAATTTATTAATCAAAGTTAAAGGTTCTGAAATCAATTCTTAAATCAAAGTTAAAATTTCTTAAGTCGGTCTTAGAATTTATTAATCAAAGTTAAAAGTTCTGAAATCAAAGTTAAAATTCCTTAAGTCGGTCTTAGAATTTATTAATCAAAGTTAAAAGTTCTGAAATCAAAGTTAAAATTCCTTAAGTCGGTCTTAGAATTTATTAATCAAAGTTAAAGGTTCTGAAATCAATTCTTAAATCAAAGTTAAAATTTCTTAAGTCGGTCTTAGAATTTATTAATCTTAAGTTCTTAAGTGTAATTTAAAAGATTTATAGAGAAAGTCCGATTTTGGATTGAATTGCTTAACTTTGCTTCGATATATTTTATCAGTATTTCGTCACTAATATCTTCGGATTTATTTCTTCTATTGCAATAATTGATCCTTTGTGTTCTTAATTTTCATATTTTATCAATTCATCTTGCAGTTAGCTATTCCAGTTTTATGTTCGTAATTTAATTAATTCAACTTCTCTACATAAAGTTTCAATTTGTTGTTCATGTCTCATCTCCCTCATTTCGTTAGCATTTTTTCGCTTCCCCCTTGTGTTCTTTTTACAATGTTTGCTTTATTTTTGTATATTTCATCGATTCATCTTGCAGCTGCCACAAAACCAAAAGTAATACATTAATACTTATATATAATTCTTAATATCTAAGTACATTTTCATACCATCTTAAGAATATTACTTATGTATGTAAATAATGAAAAAACCTTCTACAGACATGCAAATTCTCAACAATTGATTAATAGACAAAAATACAGTGGAGTAATGGATAGCGGCTCGGATTGAGGAATCGGAGAGCCGAGTTCGAATTGCAGTCGAATCCATTACATTCACTGACGTGCTAATTCCCTTGGGAAAGGTATGAATCCTCTTCTTCTCCCTCCTCCAGCTATGGATAAATAGCAGGACAGACCGGGTTCTATAGACTTGGATGGCAACTGAAAAAGTAATGGCCAGCTACTGCGGGAAAAATCTGCCTCGTCAGTCATGTATAGAAAGGTACATGATCGCCTAAGCGTGTATCATGCATGGTATATAACTGACTGAGTGTTAACAAGCAATTCAATATTTTTACCACCTGTTCCATTAAGATTGACCTTTTCTCAGGCAGAAGCTATGATCTGGTATTGAAATGAGAGTATTCATGGCACATATCGTAAATCAGTCATAAAATTTCAGAATGTTGTATTGATAAATACTAGACCCTTCAAATACCTCGTTGTATCTATCAATATAATACATTCGGTTAAGAAAATTGAACACGGAATAAACTGCATTAGGAATAGTTTCAACCAACACCGCAAATTGCTATAAAACAAAAATATTAACCTTTGACCTCAAGCTATGTTCTTAAATAGCCTCCCCAAATTTAAACTCTCATATTTATGTTCTGCATGGAGCCAAACGTACTCAGAAATATCTAAACTCTCAGCTATATACAACAGTTTTCTCAGATCAATGATTAAAATGGCTTCAAGCAAATGAACCCTGCAGAACATCCCTTCATCAGATCTCATCAACTGGCATTACAGAATCGCATTAAAAGAAATTACCATATACTCCAAATCACAGCACTTGGAGACTTCCAGCAGCAGCAAAAACTGAAAAGGATAGCACATGTAACTAAGAGTGAAAATAATATAATATATTGAAAACGTTGTCTTTCAAATGCTGACTTAAACGAAATTTTATGAAGGAAACCCTAGTCAGCATTAGAAAGAGCGATAACAATTAGTGTATTGCGGGAGTTTTTTTTTCTTCTGAAAAACTGCTTTAAAAGAAAGATTATATGTCAACCAATGCTAACGCTTCAGTCAACAAATGTTTACTCATAAGAAAACGCTTAATCACGCCATTAATATTAACATTCTAGATCTTTTCACGGGAATAAATTAATTTTCACTTTTCAAAAATTTCAATTTTGTTCATGTCTCATCTCCCATCCTTCTTTGACGTCTTTGTATTTCACGTGTCCTCTTCGCAAGAGATTTTTAATTTGCTCCTACATATATACAATGGTCCAGTTATGTTTTATTGTTCGTTTGTATATCTTGCAATTCTATTCGTTTCAGTTATTAACGTTCCCGGTTCATATTCCTCATGGAAGAGAAAGATGAACTGACTATTTTTTGTGTTTTCCGTAAAGGTTTTCGTTGTAAAATATCAATGTTAAGAAAACTTTCTTGTTATCTTTGTTAAGCTTATCCTTTATATGATTGATAACCGACCTAGAAGTCGGTCCCTCCTCGGGGATATAATTAGAACGTTTTTAAGCCAGGACGTAGGTGATCATGGCTCTCCACATACTCACTTTCTTTATTATCTGTGGATTGACATGGATCCTTGGGAAAGTAATGAAGAGTTGTTTCCTTTTGTTTTATCTACAGTTTGAAGTTAGAATTTTTTTTTTTTTAGACTTGCTGCCATCAAAGCTTTGAGAGCGCAGCCTGCCCTGCTATTTAACCCATGGGAATTTGTGCGAAATAGATGAAATAGATTAGCCCAAGATTTGAACTCGGCTTGTCAATCCCATTTTCCTCGTCGATAACCGCTACGCCATTCTTCCGTTACAATACCGGTAATGAAACCAGTATTTTTTAAATCAATTCACCCCAAGCAATGCGATAATGCCACTAAGACACAAAGGGCTACTTGGAGTGAAAGGGGATGAGAAGACTTTAGAAGAAACTGGAAGCCCAATCCTAACCAGGAAACAAATGAGAAGTTTCGTGATGATGTCAGGTTTTGAAGTTCTGTAGAGTCCGTGATTTGAAGAGATCAACTCAATTGAAGTTCCACGTAGTTTGTGCTTTTAAGAATTCAATTTTAGGCCTGAATTAGAATTTCAGCCCAAATCAGTCTTGTGGCCGGAAATGGACTTATAGCCCGAATAAGAGTTAAAGTGAGGTTTTGAAGATCCATAGAGTGAATTCAAAGTTATTTCTTCAATCATTGATATTTTCTAAGTTGGAACAGAGGTCACTTT
>OZ038492.1:80112362-80149862 GCA_964036315.1 Acanthosepion esculentum | reverse complement strand
GGTGGTAGAAGCGTGATTTCCACTGGCTTCAGCAAAAATGTCAAAACTAATATCGGAATTTTTTTTAATTTAATCCATAAGGACTTCAGTCATTCCCTCAATGCAAAATAAGATTTTGTTAAGTGAGCTACAGTTGTCTCCAAAAACATAGACCAGATTATATCACATGACAACTGTACCATTCTAAAAAAAACAAAACAGTAACATCATCCCCACAGCCTGGAATGCAACTGCCGAAAAAACAAACTCTGTCTATAAAATGGCAAGTGTATGACCAAATCATTAGTTTATAAAGCTAAAATTAAATATGACGACGTGGTCAAGTTTTAAGTGGGCTCTACTGAAAACCATCGGAATATATCCAAATATAATCCAAAAAAATGTTTAATATGTAAAAATCACTAAACTAATTGAGTTTCTTTTTTCAAGGTTTTCTGATAATACATTTAGTCATCTGAAAAACCGTTTGAGTTATTCAGCTGAAAAGAGTGCCGGTTAAAATCGTTTGTGTCAGCACGATTAATCTTCCCAACTGACCAATGCTGAGAAGAAAAAGATCATTCACGCCTTCAGTACTCTGAAAAATTCATACTCTGACTTAAAAAAAAAAGTCCATACAATAACCATGAAGAGAACGGTGAATAAGTTTAAAAAAGGGAACACAGTAGAGTGGAAAACTGGATAAAAGAGATCACCATTTCAACTTAGAGTTAAAGAGATTAATTAGAAAGGATTCAATTAAATTCATAAGATGTTTGGCGCGTGTGAGAGGAGTTTCACCTATGACAGTCCAAAGAGCAGTGAACAAAGACTTGAAAATGAAATCGTACGTGAAACCTGTGAGGTAACTTGTTACTCCAGGACAGAAAGTTAGAAAGTTAGAGAGGGTGAAGATCATATTTAATAAATTGTAAAATGATCCTGGAATAATATATATATATATATATATATATATATATATATATATATGTATACATATATATATATATATATATATATATATATATATATATATATATATATATATATATATATTTGAATTTTATATCAATCCTTCATGATATTCTGATCCTTAGCTATGGTTTTCGTTTATGATCGATGTCATCACGATTCTTCTGTGAAGCTTAGCGATTAATTATGCATTATTATTGCTCAAAGTAGATTTTAGTGTTGTTATAAAATCCTCGGAGAATTCCAGTAAGATATCTTTAATCATTTCTAAGATACAGCAGTTCAAAGCTTAATCTAACACTTGGACAATTTTGCTGTTACACAATTTGGACAAATTTTCTGTTACACAGCTATAAGTATATATTTATATATGCATATAGATGTGGGAACGGGTACACATTTATTAATAAAAAGGTAAAAATGGAAACGCCTATCCCTCTAAGAAAAGTCGGAGTTGTAGACAAAAATATAAATGGATGAGTCCGATCACTTGAGGGGATAGATAGATAGATAGATAGATAGATAGATAGATAGATAGATAGATAGATAGATAGATAGATAGATATGTATCTTTGCCTAGCCTCGGATTGTTTATATGGATGTGTTTGTGTGAACTAAAATGCGTACACCTGTATGTATGTGTGTCTAAGATAGATAATGGATTTAGGTAGATAGATAGATAGATAGATAGATAGATAGATAGATAGATAGATAATGGATTTAGATAGATAGATAGATAGATAGATAGATAGATAATGGATTTAGATAGATAGATAGATAGATAGATAGATAGATAGATAGATAGATAGATAGATAGATAGATAGATCACGCCTACTCATAACCCTTACGTACATTTATCTATGTATATGGATTATTTGTATCTTTGTAGAAACCAAGTAAAAAAGTCTGCCAAAAAAAAAATCAGTGCATGTTCTGTTTTCTTTCTGACTCTGTGCAACCAAATATCAGGAAATCTGTAACCTCTTCTCCCAGAGTGACACTAAAATTAGAGGATTGCTGGCTTCCTTGAGGGTCTAAAATTGCTGCGAGGCCTAAAGAGATATTTTATAATTCCCCGTAGTGAACAGCATTTGTCACACAGGGACTACAGAAATATCAAGTTTCACCAATGAGAGTTGCATAAAAATATATACTTACACACACAAACATTCTCTCTCTCTCTTTCTCTCTCTCTCGCTCTCTCTCTCTCTCCCCCCATATATATATATATATATATATATATATATATATATATATATATATATAGCTGGCCACTCGTATTCGAGGATACCCGTCTACTAGGGCGGCTAGCCAATCCCTACTGCAGACGCTTGCTCAGGTGCATTTGTGTTTATTCAACTATACTGAGAAGACCTTAGTTACGATCGTGTTATCTAGCGTGATCAACAATTTGAACAAGGCCAGCACGCTTGGCCACGATGACTTGTGACTTCGTGCTAGCACAGCTATCGGCGGTCCCCAAGTGATCCGTCTACACAATTTCTCTCACAAGGCTTAGGTCAAACCTTTCATGCACTTTCCAAAGGTACCGCACGCTGGGATAGACCCCTCTAGTCCGATAATATCAGGAAATCTCCTGACAAATCGACCATAGTGAAATTCGAACCCCGGTGAGAATTTGAACGTTCTAACCACTCGGCTAGGTGCCCATATATATATATATATATATATATATATATATAATGGACTCTCCCGTCAGTTTTCGACTTATGAGGATCTGACAACTTAATTGATTCAGTTATGAAATTTTGTTCGATAAACTTAAGTGGCACTTAAGACCCGCTAGTGATTTACAAAGGAGGCCGCACACGGAGCAAGAGTAAGGAATGTAGGATGAGATCACTTTTAGACTGTCTGACCTTTTAGATCTTGCTCTGTCGCTTCATGAAGACGATTCAGACAAGCTGATTGGAAACTGCTGAGTGCACTAAAACACGTTGATCTCCATTCCACCCGCTCGAAGGCTAAGCTCTCGAAGGTGTTATGAGGTATATTGTCAGCTGACAAGTTGCTCTTCAGCTTGTCTTTGTATCTTAGCCACGGGCGTCCTACATTCCTGTAGCCCTGATCTAACTGACTGTACATTAGGAACTTCGGTATCCTGTCATCGGGAATTCTCAAGACATAACCAGTCTACCGCAACTAAGACTGTATGAGAAATATATGTATACATATTATTTTATATGCGCGGTACTTATTGGAAAGCGCTCAATATCAGTGATAGAGCTAACATATTCATTTGTATTGTATAGATATGATTTTGTGACCCTGGGTTTCACGCTTTTGCGATCATCAGACAAACTTTTATTTTTTTAAATTGGATCTATTTATGCTTGTTTGACTATGTTTGGTGGTGGCCGGGGGAATTTACTTCTGTGTTTGTTTGGGGGTGGTACTATCATACGCATAGACACACATACATACAGGTGTGCGCATTTTAGTTCACACAAACACATCCATATAAACAATCCCAGGCTAGGCACAGATACATATTCATGCGTTTGGGCATGCATACATGCATACATACATACGCAATTGTAATTCTATTTCGGTGTCGTAACCGTAGCTTTTATATATGTAGCGATGCTCCTTTCAATTGAAATATATATATATATATATATATATATATATATATATATATATATATATATATATATATATATATATATATATGCACATTTCATTAAAAACGACTGACAAGGTGTTTTATTTAGTTTTTTATATAATTTCTCGTGCGATCTAATAAAGTTTTTCTTTTCAGAGGATAAATTATATAAAAACTGTCCGAATGTTCTTTTTATCCGAGCGCTTTCGGCTATACATTTAGCCATTTTCATGGATTATATTTCAACTGTTAGAATTAGAAATAGAAATAGTTTGTTATATGTATGTTTTATAAATTGATTCATTTTTTTTTTTTTTTCAAAACACGGTCAAGATATTATGTCCATGTTCAAAGTTAATATTATTAAGTGTTGGTTTGTTTGTTTTTATTAGTAAGGCTTCCATTATTTTTAGCCTTTTTTTGCAAGTGGATGATGCAATTATATTAATGTTGTCGACAAGTATATTCCGAATAGTGTCCGGTAGGTCTCCATGAATATTTAAATGAGATCTAATTGAGCTATTGTCAGAAAGGTGTACAGTTAATCTGCGTGTTAAACAATTTGTAGTGTGGCCTATATAATTATTTACGAAAGTTGATTCTTGAGGAATACAATTCCTTAATGGGCATTTGAATTCTATTTCTATTTCTAATACTAACAGTTGAAATATAATCCTTGAAAATGGCTAAATGTATAGCCGAAAGCGCCTGGATAAAAAGAACATTCGGACAGTTTTTATATAATTTATCCTCTGAAAAGAAAAACTTTATTAGATCGCACGAGAAATTATATAAAAAACTAAATAAAAGCACCTTGTCAGTCGTTTTTAATGAAATGTGCCTGAAAGAAGGATTACTGCCGAAATACACAAATATATATATATATATATATATAACATAAATATATAATATAAATTTAACTGCACCACATATTTGATATATATATATATATATATATATATATATATATATAATTAAAACCTTTCGTTAAAGACGCGTTTCGTCCACTGATGGACCTTATCAAGGCAAATGTAAGAATTTAATTTTGAAACAAGTATTTATAATTAATATATATATTACTGAAATATTATGCGCGCAACATCACGACCTAACATGCGCAAGTGAAATATTTGCGTAGTTGTCTATAACGATTTTTACTAGCGCGTCAATAACGGCAAGCGCGTTCGGGAACTTTCATTTCGGACAGAAGCTGCAAAGAGGAACAATCGTTTTATTTATTTCATTACGAGAATTTACAAAGAGGAACGGTTAATTAGCTTTTCTTCATACCCTGCCTGGTGGCAAACGCTGCTGGTGGCGCCTGGGGTGGCGGTCCCGCCATAGTCACCGAAACCGTGAGATCACCCCTGGTCGGCGGCTGATGAAGCCAGGGTATCGCACGTGCTAATACACGTTGTATGTTAAAATATATATATATATATATGTGTGTGTGTGTCATTCACAGACAGTACTGTTTCGCTGTATCACAGCTCCTCAGTGCGACTAGACATCCGAATGTCTCAAGCCAGGATTGAAACACAACTAATTTGGTGTCAGCCAGAACTATCTTCACTCGGTAGAGTTACACAACTAAATCTAGCGTATTGTTTTTACAAATGTAAACAAATGCCCATCAGCCAAAGTGCTCCATTCATTTTACTGAAGAGCTTTGCATTAGTGTCGGTGGCTGTTGTTTATAGAATTAGCTTATCACTCAGCAGTGCTCAAATGTATATATATATATATATATATATATATATATATATATATATATATATATATATATAATATTTATATAAAAATAATATCGTTAGTTTTTAAAATTTAACACTTTGAACCCTGCGTTCCTGAATCAAATTTCGCAAATAATTGGTCTGTAATGTTTCACGGTAGATAAAAAATAGTTACAAATGTTTACCCACCGTTCAACCGGTGGCTGACCATTAAGTCATTTTTATCTACCACCGGTAAAGCGGTGGTCAGTGCTCAAAGTGTTAAGAACACTCGCA
Organism: Acanthosepion esculentum; assembly: GCA_964036315.1. Taxonomy (NCBI): domain Eukaryota; kingdom Metazoa; phylum Mollusca; class Cephalopoda; order Sepiida; family Sepiidae; genus Acanthosepion; species Acanthosepion esculentum. The sequence continues at coordinate 80,144,275 of OZ038492.1, read as the reverse complement.
AATATTCTTCAGATTAGCTGTGATCAGCTGTGAATGTGATGGTATACGAGTCTTTTCTTTTTCTTTTTGTCTCTATTGATAGTGTTTTTTACAGATATATTTTTTATTTATATCTTAATTTTTACATATGTGTATATATTTTTCAACGATATGTACGCCCAAGTGCCACTCCAGGTAGACGCTTACAGAGTAATAGGTAGAGTTTATTCGGATATTTGGGGGAAATAACGGTTGCTGCTAGATTTGAACAGGTTAAGTTCATAGTGAACGGGGAAGCATCCTCTTGGGAGTCGGTACCACACAGCAGCGGTTCGTGGGTAGAAGCTGTCCCAGTGGAAATTACACCTCGCCAATGAAACACGAAGAAAATGAGGGCGGTTCTCTACAATGGGTGTCGCAGGGTGGGTCTTAGCCTGGTAGAACTAATGAATATAGGGTTGAAAATGATTTGTCACCCACAAGGTTGCATAGACTCTTTTGGACTCTATCGATACGGGGAAAGTGAAGACTGTGCAGCTCCAGTCCATATATGGCTGCAGTACGCCATTTTAAGCTTGATCTGGTTCATATAAAGGTAGGGCGTAGCAGGAGGAGTCAGGTACTTACTGGAGCGGTACAGAGAACCGACCCTTTTTCCTGCATCCTTAGCGATGGGGCGTATATACGAGTTCGACTTGAAGTCTGGGTTGAGTTTAAGGCCCAATAAGCGTTCAACGGTGCCTCCCTGAGAGAACATATGTGTGTGTGAGAGAGAGAAAGAGAGAGAGAGAAAGAGAGAGAGAGAAAGAGAGAGAATGAGACAGAGAGTGTGTGTGTATGTGTGTGAGTATACGCATCCTGCCAATGCATATGTATTTACATACCATTTTCTTTCTTAACCTTACTCTCTCAGTCGATATATATATATATATATATATATATATATATATATATGTGTGTGTGTGTGTCTGTGTGTGTGTGTGTTTGTGTGTGTGTGTGTGTGTTAGCAGCATAACCATATGTCGAGATGCAATGTAATGTGTTGTGACTAGTTTGAAATGTAATTTTGTTGAGTGTGGACTGCTTCGTTTGAATGTAGATGACCTCCAATATCTGAAGGTTCTTTTTACTGTGTGTATGTGTGAGTGTTATTGTGTTATCAACTAATATCTGTCTAATATTATTACATGACTATGTTTTTCTAAGAAATGTTTAAAAGAACTAAGATCAGAAAAGTGACAAGTAAGTCTATGGGATACATATATATATATATATAAATGGTGGTACGCGTTTGGAAAAACCTCGGATAGCTCAACTTGCAATAGAACAAATCGGTACCCGAGGAAAAATGGGGAATAAAAAAAAAAAAGAAAGAACCAAGAACATTAAAATAAGGCGAAAACAATCAATCGTCAAGTGCTTAAGCTCCAAGTTCAAAGAAAAAACCCAAAACGAGTATAAAGACAACTACGTAAAGTGCTCAATACACTAAGTAAGATTATCTTATATATATATATATGTGTGTGTGTGTGTGTGTGTGTGTGTGTGTTTGTGTGCCAGTTATTCTTTAATAAATGTTTCATTCAACAACACGAGCCAAGTGCATTTGCTTATTATTTACATTAATTACACGCAATCTATTTACCTAATCTTCATTGTTGTTATTTTGGCCCTTCTACTCTCCGGCTTTTACCAGGTGCTTTCCGATCCGGGTAACCTTCAAGGAATTTCCAACTGAACAATTTATTTAACCTACACCACCAAATTAATGAACCAAACGCCTTAATCCGCTAATCTTTTTCCTGATGGGATCATTCTGAGACAATTCTCAAAAACAACCTGCCTGCTGCTGTCACGCTTGGCTGGCGGTTCTCTTTCCTACTGCGACTCCTGCTGTTAGTGCCTCGTCATTTCTCCCATATCTTATTTATTTCTATGCTAGGTCTACTAAGGAGATCTTCATAGCATAGCATATGCGCTGATTCTTTCAGACGTCTGATTCTCCAGTGTTTCTCCCTGTCCAGTACTATCATTCCACAAGGGCTGATGACAACACTTTTCTCTCCATACATGATCAGCCATGCTTGATTTCATTGTTTCTCGCTTAATTTTAGTTTTCCACCAGCCTTAATTTTAGGGGACGGCAGGTTTCTCCTTTATATTCTGCTGTGATGTCCTCTCACTAATGAGTCTATTGTGGACTATTCCACTTACTATAAAATTAGTAAGCCTCGAGGGAACGGTAGTATAGATTGAACGCTGGTCAACCGACACACACTCCCAAGTCGTGTAATATTCTTCTGTTACAATACACGCTTTATCTGCAAACTCTTGTTTTGTTATTTCTTAACCATATATTTGGTTACAACATATTCTTTGCTAGGGGAACTGAAAGGAGCAGAATGCACACGGTTCTTGGTCATGCTTTCCTCTGTGTTAGGCTTGACTCGGTAGATATTTATCTGTAAGGTGACACTGCTTCTGAATATTGTCCTGGTGCTGTATGAAACACAGACCTTCTGAACATTTATGGGTGACCCCTTTGTGTAAGGAACACGGATTGGAATAGCTTCCAGGCGCCCTCCTTTGAACTGTCTGTTTCTGACTGCATAAGCTGATGTTATATCGACTGAGTAGTTGTTGTTCGGAAAGATACGTTCGAGTCTGTTTATTTCCTCTTAGTGTGCGTCTGGGTCGCCACATGATTTTTGCACTGTGTAGGCATCGGACGATCCGTTTATTTACACTGTATGGACTTGAAAAGGTATTGTCCGCTTAAAGTTGGCTTGTGCCAAACGGACGTCTTCAACCCGTTCTCTGTGCGAGCTATCAGGGCATTATCTTCTTCCGCCGTAAACTAGGTCGAAGAGCTTACTGACTTCACGTGGGCCAGCAGTATTTTCATAGCTTTCTAGAGACGCCAACGTATCTCAACCATCTTTTATGGGACCATTCTTAAAGACATTTCCTTGAAATATCCCATTTGTATATTCGGCGTAATAACGGTGAACCCATAGCCAATTTTTCCTCCATTTGGTGGTCAGACTTTAGTTGGAAGATATGTTAGGAGAATGCTGGAAGAATGTTGATAGATAAATTCATTGAAATTTAGACTATCTATGCATAAAACATCAGCATTTCCATCGGACAATCTATCAGGATGCTCGTACACCTTTCTTAAAGATATTTCCTTGAAATATCCCATGTATATATTCGCCATCACTGGTAACAACGGTGAACCCATAGCCAATCTTTCCTCCAGTTGGTCAGACTTTAGTTGGAAGATATGTTAGGAGAATGCTTGAAGAATGTTGATAGATAAACTCATTGAAATTTAGACTATGTATAAAACATTAGCAGACAATCTATCAGGATGCTCGTACATTCTCCAAGGAAGAGGTTTGATTTTAATTTCTATCGAAACGCCGATAGAGTCTCATCTGTTGGAACACTGGGGAACTTACCATGCTTACCATTCGATTGCTATGGATGGGAGCCCCTTGAATCGATTAGTGAGTTGCTTATATCGACCAGGAATCTGCTAAGCGGGTGGAATGACGTTCCCCTGTAGCTATCTATATGTATTCATTTTGAAGTAGTCTTTCTTCATATCTAGGATCTATGACAGCTTTTGGGGGATTTTAGGGTAGGATACATTTTAACAATGTTATACGTAACATCGTCGAGTAGGCTTGACAACATGCCTATCATCGTTGAAGTGTGACCCTTATCAGTTAGCAGTATGATGATATTACTGTATGATTGTCAGTCTTCATCCTTACTTCCCTTGTAATGTTCTATTTGTACAGCTTGGACTTTTCTACTGCTTCTCGCATTCCATCTTAGCCTGCACTTTATATATATATATATATATATATATATATATATATATGTGTGTGTGTGTGTGTGTGTGTGTGTGTGTGTGTGCGCGCGCGTGTGTGTGTGTGTGTGCGTGCATGTGTGTGTATAAAACTATAGAATTAAAAATACAACCCAAGCATATCTAAGTTTCCCTTTAAGAAACCATCTACGAAAAAACAAAACAAATAAATTAACACCAAAAAGACTGTAACTATAACATCAGTCAGTAAGTTTTAACAAATAGTAATAAAAACAACAGACCCTGCGGAAAAAAGGCCATTGTGGCCAGAGAAAAATCCCCCAACAGAACCTTACACGACTCCAAAAAATTGACCTATAATAAACATTTATACTTTCATCACAGTAGTGACTCCTTAATAGCTAGAGAAAAAAAACAGATTACACCTCCACACACACACAGACACACACACACACACACACACACACATATATATACATATATATATATATATATATATATATATATATATATATATATATATATATATATATATATTACAATGAATCATTCATACAAAAAGTATATTAGTAAAGTTAATAATGTAAAATGGTGAAATCCCTTCGCTAACAAAATTTTAAAGGTGCATTAACCTACAAATCACTCGATGAATGATATGATCCTTGTTTTTAAAAATTATAAGCTGTATAAGGTCTTTCTTTTATACGCAAGTGCTTTTGACTGTACATTCAGTCATCTTCAGGCATGGAAATTATTTTGTTTTTCGTAAAATTCAGGTAGCATCCGAGAAAAAAAAATATAATGCGAATCGAAATATGTTTTTTTCCGAAATGTGTTATTGATAACGGATACAAACTTTTGGAGCGTGCAGTCACAACGCTAAGGTTGAATTTTTTGAAAATTTAAGTGAGTGCGTTTTTTTTTGTTTTTTTTTTTTACTAATATGGCAATTTGATTTTTTTTTTTTGTAGGAGTTTATCAGTCAATGTGGCATGAACTAAATAGTTCAATAAATAGAGTAATGTCTCAGTTGTTATCCCGATGACTTGCACGTCGGATCAGTTCTTTTAAATCAAATATGTGGTGCAGTTCAATTTATATTACAATGAATCATTCATACAAAAACTAGATTAGTAAAGTTAATGATATAAAATGGCGAAATCCCTTCGCTAACAAAATTCTAAAGGCGCATTAACCTACCAATAACTCATTAACGTTACTAATCTACTTTTTGTATGAATGATTCATTGTAATATAAACTAAACTGCATCACATATTTGATATATATATATATATATATATATATATATATATATATATATAGAGAGAGAGAGAGAGAGAGAGAGAGAGAGAGAGAGAAGAGCGTGCTTGCACATACGAATATACATATATGTCTTCATTGAGTATTCAAAATTCTCAACTGGCATTCATGCGTACCCATAGGAGTGTGTCCGCCTACATTCCGCTTCTTAGAAGGGAAATTACTCCGTATTTGTCATCAATGTAATGTTATCCGTGTGACGGTCTCAACGGATCTTTTATCACTAGTTTGTAACCCCAAGGCAGTTGTAAGGCAGATGATGTCATTAAGCTAATTCCAATGATTCTAATTAAGTAGAATCTTTCAAAGACAGTGGGAAACGAAGAAAGGCCTTTTTAGTTAAAAATGGATTGATGAATGGGCTGGTACGAGAAGGGTGTGTTTGGTACCTGGTTAGTTGGAAACAACAGTGCAATATTCAATAGATAGATAGATAGATAGATAGATAGATAGATAGATAGATAGATATTTCTTTCTTTCTGTTTATTCGGCTTGACTCATGTAAACTCATTTGTAGTTTACCCATTTTCCGACCCAGCGAAAATCTGCAAACAGCTGACAGTGACGTCGCATAAACTATCATCCAGTATTAGAGCATTTTAGTGGGCGTTTCCTGAATGAAGCGAGACCAGGCTGCTTATCGGCCGTCAAACATCTAATGTGTAACGCGCATCTCTGTCATTCACTTTACACATATTTGCACGAGTTCCAACTGAATACGATTTTGGAGGAATAAAATTATAATTAATCTTACATTAATGTTGCCCGCGTTTTAATTTCTGTTGTTTTTTTTTTGTTGTTGTTGTTGTTGTTGTTGTTTTCATCTGAAATTGCCAAAAAATAATAATAGGCAACGCCTCGTCGAATAAGTTCAAACATATTAAGACTATTACGTCTTACGACTAAAAGGTGTAAATCAGCAGGAGAATTAGATCAAAGAAAGGAGAGTCAAAAATTAGTAATAGATGCTCCATTTAAGAAATTCAAATTATTACGTCTACTTACAACTAGGTGTATACAAGCAAGGAAATAAGATGTAAGACGAGTCAAAAATTAGTAATAAATGCTCCATTTAAGAAATTCAAATGATTACGTCTTCTTACAACTAGGTGTAAACAAGCAAATTAATTAATTAACAAATTAAGAAATGCAAATTATTACGTCTTCTTACAACTAGGTGTATACAAGCAAGGAAATAAGATGTAAGACGAGTCAAAAATTAGTAATAAATGCTCCATTTAAAAATTCAAACTATTACGTCGCATTACGACTGATTGTAAACAAACAAAAGAAATAAAATGAAAGAAAGACAAGTAAATTATAATAATGACAGTTCTAAAATTTATCCCCCTAAAATATCTTTTTATGTAGTTATTAACTACTTTTGTGAAATAGATTTTGAATGTATATCCGGTTCAACTCAATCTTATTCTCTTGTACTGCTCGCTCCTGAGGGTCTTTTCAATAGGTTTTAAGAAACCAGTTCCATGAAAAGAAAAGCATCCCCAGAACATTATACTGAACGGGTGCTTGACAGTACTTACTGCTAAATTCAAAGAGCATTCAAAGCTTCTTCTTCGGATCTTAGATCGCTTATCCTTTGAATTTAGCTCAACTTTCGTTTCATCGGAGAAGAGAACATTTAGTAAAAAAAAAAAATCAGGTGAGTCACTTTTATCGAACAGCACTGTAATACTTCTTCGACTAAGAAGAAAGGGAAGTAACCCATGACCTGATAAGTTGCGGGAAGTGTTCAAGGGTATTGGGTGCAACACTGAGCACGAGCTACCTCAAACTGAATTTGAACGCGATTCGCTGATACCATTTTTCGTGGTGTTAATCTATATGTCAAGTCCTTGAAGCATTTACTTGCAGTAAAAAAAAATTAAGCGTTTTAATTTTAATGTCATTTGAGGCGGGGGTAAAAACCATTTCATGTATACTGTCAAAAAGCATTTTTATTTTTGCGCCTTTGTTACTCGTCATATGACGTTAATTAAATGTTGGAAATTATACCATCATGGTGGACATTTCATCATGGTGGACATTTCACCATAATTGATAATGTTGGAGTTTATCATTGTTAGTCATCCTTGCTTCAAATGCCCCATGAGACGCACTTACTTGGGTAAGCTAATCTGACTTTATACTCACTCGATCCTTGAAATAAATTGACAAGTTATAGACGCCCACTGTATATCTTGAACTTGACAGAATAACGGATATGACATTATATAAAAGCCATAGTCAGTTTCCTGGGTATGACGAAAAACTACATCCGACAATAAGGCCTCTGATCGGGAGGTTTTGAGGAGTTTGGAATTACCTCTTAATTGCTGTTGTTCCCAGGTCCTTCCTAATCCAGAGTGGTAGCACCTGTTAGGTCCCAACTGTGGACAAATAGTAACCCCCAAATTAAGATCAAAACACTATGATAGTATAAAAATACAGTTTCATAGTAAAGCTACCAACAATACATATTTGGAAAAAAAAAGAAAATTACCAACAATATATTTTTGTAAATAAAATTACGAATACTTTCAAGAAAATTAAATTTCGGCATTAAATGACCCTTAAGGAATTGATGTGCTGCTAAACAAACAAAAAAAGGCCCAGTTTCTTTGTTATGTGTATGTAACTGTGCGTGCGTGTGTGCGTGTGTGTGTGTGTGTGTGTGTGTGTGTGTGTGTGTGTGTGTGTGTGTATTACTCTCAGCCAATTTGGGTTATGCGGCCCTACAAAGCCGCCAACCGAAACGTCGCCCTTACATTCTGTCTGCGATGTGTGTGAGACTGCCAAAATCTTCTCTCGGTGCGGTTGTCTATATAATCTAATATATATAAATAAAAGCAGCAAATAATCTAACGATCTTATGTAACTGAATGGAAGGGATAGTAAAAAGACAAACATTGCTGAGAGCTGCGAAGGATAGAAGGTTGTGGAGAACCTCTCCACGTCTCAAAGGAACACAGCAAGAAGAAGAAGCACAGATGTATCTTAGATAAACTCAGTCTTTTTAATGATCTAAGTAATCTCATTTTGAGCTTCGTTTTTTTGAAGGCGTTTCCTAGTGCTCCAGATACCATCGTCACCATTCTAACGTACATAAACGGGGATTCTTCAAGTTTCTGGCGAGATATTTATCTACTTAGTTTTATTTATGTGTTTCACTCTCACAAGTCCCGTAACCCATTCGGGTTGTGGCGACGACACATGCACTGCAGCCGCAGCAGCAGTGTTGTTTCCTGAGCAAGATAACCGGACGGCGCCCAATCCTCTCCAAACTGGTTTAAATTCAGTTTTCCTTCTCCTATGTCGTGTATGTGTCAAATTCTCCAAGCCGTTTATTCATCATTAAGTGCCCTAGAAATGATTCTTTCTGATCAAATGTGTCTTTTCTATGTCCATAGTTCTGCCCGTGGTTTTCTCCTTCTGTAGAACTACATTTCTGTTGTCTGGAGTCTCTTCTTCATTTGTGGAGAGATTGTCCACCACTTACTTCTATGGGGGGGGGATGATATTACATAAAATTATAACACCTTTTTCTTTGTCTCTTGCAAAAATATACCTGCTTCATAATACTTTGCTTAGCTTCTGAAAGACACCTTTCGCTTTTCCACTGAACCTTCGGATATCAGTGTCACATTTTTTTTTCTCCAGAGTATGCTTCTCCGATCATTACAATCTTAACCTCTTCAAGTCTAGGATCAACCATTATCTATCCAACATATCTTCATAATCTATGATTGTGAAATTAACTCCCAAGAGGATGCTTTCCAGATCATTACAATCTTAACCTTAAAGAGCTTACAAACAGACAAAGGTGGTACTCTATTAAAGGATCAGCAACACGCGCGGAGATGAAAGAGAATACACTACTGAAAGACAGGTAAAAGAGAATACACTACTGAAAGACAGGTAATCAAGTGACAGGCTAGTAATTCCCAAAGCAAGGATATTTACCAACCGCCTCACGCGGTCAGATGTGGCATAAGGCCGAATTTAACGTGGGTTATCCGAGCCCGTAGGCTCAGCCGAAAATTCCCCGTATAAAACGGGGTCGGGTAGCTGTTTCCGCGAGAAGAGACTCTGCCCTTCGACATAGCCTGGTCTGGGGATCCTCTCTGCCCGGATACAGAGAGTTTGACCAGCACCGCTGGAGACAAATCTTCAACTAATTCCCGAAGCAAGGATATTTACCAACCAAATGAAAGAAGAGATGTTTATTGTAAAAGAAAATACACTACTGAAAGACAGGGAATCGTGAAGGCAGGCTAGTAATTCTCGAAGCAAGGATATCATCCAACAGCCCCACGAGGTCAGATGTGACAAAAGGCTGAATTTAACGTGGGGTATCTGACCCCGTAGGGTCAGCCAAAAATTCCCCGTAAACCCCGTATTAAACGGGGTCGGGTAGCTGTTTCTCGAGACGAGACTCTGCCCTTCGACAGAGCCTCGTCTGGGGGTGCTCTCATCTCGGAGGCAGAGTTTGATCAGCACAGCTGGAGATGAATCTCCAACTAATTCTCAAAGGAAGCCCCCCTGTATATCTTGTGCTTACTATATATAGCTGCTGATATAGTGAGTCCACACAGGCGATAGGGAGTGTGGGACATTCCGTTACAACCTTTGGTCATCTCCAATGTGTAGTTCGCATCTTGGGCTGTCTCTTTTACTGACAACCAGACATTCTGCCTTCTTAAAACCGATAATTAGTACTTTCTTCTTGCTTTCCTTTACTACCTTCTGTTGAAGTTCCTGTACTTTCCTTCCCGGACTAATTATTCATAATAATCGATCGGCTCCTTTTAGCTATCTAGAAAGTACCAGACGCATCCTGTCAGTCTCTATCTTTATAAAAGTCAGCTCAGACCAAAAAAGTTTTATTGCTAACCTATCTGGGCTGGAGCTGTCCAATCCTTTCTTTCCGACAGAATTCAAAAGTCTTGTGGGTGCTGAAATATTTTTCACCTTAAAACTCCTTTCCCATAAACAAATCCTTGCAAGCCTATCACTACTCTATCCCTGTTTCCATGTTTGGACGAGCTATATTCCCTAGTTCCACTAGTTCAGACCTATACAGCTAAGACTAACCATGCCGTGTACACAAGGTGGAACCATCCACATTCTATTCATATTCTTTTGGTAAGAAGTAAGTTCCATTCAAACACCTTCTGGCAATTGTCCGCTTCTTTGTGAAACAGACTCTCCAGAGAATGCTTCTCCGATCACTAGAATCTTATTCTTAAGAATAGGTTCAACCATTATCTATCCTACATATCTTTGTATTCTCTGTTAAAACACTTCCCTGATACAGGGTGTCCATAAAGTTCGTGTGCACTTTTAAAAATTTATAAGTTTATTTATGTTTATTTATTTGTTCCGCAGCTTGAACAATTAAACTTGAAAGATAATACAGTGTTTCGACAAGGTGGAGCTCCTTGTCACTTTGCTCTGCGTGTTAGAGAGTTTCTAAATCAGGAATTCCCTAACAGATGAATCGGAAGTGGTGGACCATTTTATTGGCCTCCACGTTCGCCAGATTTGACTCCATTACATATTTTTATGGGGACATGTGAAAACAATTGTGTATGCAACCAAACCTACTTCATTAGAAGATTCGAAAGCTAAAATAACTAATGTGATCTCGCATTACTGTAAATCAGTTCGCAAATGTTTTCCGTAGATTGCAAAATCGTATTACCCTTTGTATTGCTAATGATGGAGCACATGTGGAAACTTAAATAAAATTTCAATAAAACTTTAACAAATATAGATTTACTTCTTTCTAATCCTTTTTACAAATTATTTCTATCGCAAATACAAATAAAGTTATAAATTTTTTAAAGTGCACACGAACTTTATGGACACCCTGTATATATATATATATATATATATATATATATATATATATATATATATATATATATATATATATATATACAGAGTGACCATAAAGTTCGTGTGCGCTTTAAATATATATATATATATATATATATATATATATATATATATATATATATACAGAGTGTCCATAAAGTCCATATACAGAGTGTCCATAAAGTTCGTGTGCGCTTTAAAAAATTATAACTTTATATACGCATATATATATATATATATATATATATATATATATATACATATATATATACAGAGTGTCCATAAAGTTCGTGTGCGCTTTAAAAAAATTATAACTTTATATATGCATATATATATATATATATATATATATATATATATATATATATATATATATATATATATATATACAGGGTGTTCATAAAGTTCGTGTGCGCTTTAAAAATTTTATAACTTTATTTGTATTTGCGATAGAAATAATTTGTAAAAAATGTTATAAAGTTTAATGTACCTAGTTATAAGTATAGCTAAAATAACTAATGTGATTTCAGGCATTACTGTAAATCAGTTGGCAAATGTTTTCCGTGAACTGCAAAATCGTATTACCCTTTGCATTGCTAATGATGGAGGACATGTGAAAACTTCAATAAAACCTTAAAAAATATAGATTTACTTCTTTTTAATCCTTTTTACAAATTATTTCTATCGCAAATACAAATAAAGTTATAAATTTTTAAAAGTGCAGACGAACTTTATGGACACCCTGTATTTAAATTGTCGTATATGCTTCATTTTGTCATCTCCAATTTGTAGTTCGTATCTTATGTTGGCCCTTTTACTGATAACCATGGATTCTGTCTTGTTAAAACCGATCATTAGTCCTTTCTCTCTTTCCTTTACTACCCTCTATTGAAGTTTCTGTACTTTCCTTCCCGAACTAGTTATTTATAATAATGTTTGCCTGTTAGTAATACTTTTTACCTGATTAGTCAATACAGCATTCATTCACGTTTTGATTCTGCCCTCAGTTTCTCTCCCGTGTTATTTCCCAGGTAACTCAGATTAGGGTGATTAGGTTTGTGATTTGTCTTCCTGTCACCAAACGCCACACCCACGACCAGCCTGTCCGAAATAAGAGGGTTATCCTCTTTTGATGTGACGGATTAACAATGAACACAAGACAAGATTAAGACGATTTAATCCGTTTGTTTACAATTTCTGAAAAACTCCAACCTCTTTTTGTCTGTCTTCTTCCTTTCATCTTCTTTACATTTGACCTTTAATGCACGCACCTCCATGGATCTGTACCGGCAAGTGGCTACCGAAATCGAAGAGACATTGCATACGCGCGCATTCCTGTGTACCATGAACCGTACACGTTTACGCGTGCGTATGCAAACGCGCGTGTGCTTGACAGTGTTACTTTTGATTTATGTTTAAGTATATATTTATAAAAAATACAATGGTGCGTACTGCTTATTTGAGTGTGTATGCGAGAGAGCGCGTGTATGAGCGTGTGCATGTGTGTGCGTGAGAATAGTGTATGCACGTATGCTAGTGAGTGTGCGAGCTCATGTGTGTGTGTGTGTGTGTGCAAAATCTGTGGGTGTGTCCGTGTGTGTGTGTGCGTGTTTATGCGTGTTTCCAATGTGTCAGCGTGTCTGTGCATGTGAACGAACGCCTGCGTGCGCGCGTTCGTGTGTTGGGTGTGTGTGCGCGCGCACGCACGTGTTTACGTGTGTGTCCGTGTGCATGTGGCTGTGTTGCCTCTATGTGTGTATCTGAGGTCGGGTGCGTGTGTGAGTGCACGTGTGTGTGAATGTGTGTATGTCTGTGTATGTGTGTCTGTGTGTGTCTGTGTACATTTGTGTATGTGTGCATGTGTGTTTGCTCCGTGTACTCAGACACATTCTTGGTTGGACTCACGTATATAAGTTTCAGCATAAAAAATTTAAAAAATTACGATTGCACTTTCACGTGATCGCGCATCTTTTTTGTATGCGTGTGTGTGTGTGTGTGTGTGTGTGTGTGTGTGCACGCGCGTCTTTTGTTTTTATGCGTGTGTCATGCCCGTGTGTCTTTTTTTATATGCGAGTATGCATGCGCGCTTGCCTGCGAACGCCTATGTAGCTATGCTTGTAAGTTTCTATATGGAAACTATAAGGTCTACAATTGTGAACGCACGTTTGTGCGTGAATGTGTGTGTTTCTTTTATGTGTTTGCGTGTGTACCGTCGCGTGTATATCGTTTGTATAAGTCTAAGTATCTGCAGATATATGAGTGCTGTTACGCATACATGAATATATAACTATATTCGTAATCTTTAAGAAAATATTCTTGTGACAGCGTTCGTTTAAAATGATGACGAGGTACATTTTTTATTTTATTTTTATTATATTTCTCTTGTCCTCTTTTTCAAGTGTAAAAATTGTTCAAAAGTTTGTTGATTCCGAGCGCTTTCATTTAAACAATAAGCTATTTTCGAGGTTTTTGTTGTTTTTGCTGTTATAGTAGCATAATAAATATACTACTACCGTATATTTCCGCGTATAAGGCGACCTTTAGATAAGATGAGGTCAAAGAATATAGCAAATTTTCATGAATTTATTCTATACCTGTGATATAAAATGACTGCTTATTGATTATATAAAGAGGAGGTTATTGAAAATGTTGTTACTTACTGTATCCTTAGAAATTCAAAATAAACGAATTAACCCTAGACCACTAACCATGGTTATATAGTACCCAGTGCAAATTTTCCTATTTTTAATTACAATTTTCTGTACCTGATTTTACTACCTAAATAATATATTTTTCAGTTCCTATTAATGTTAACTCAAAGTACAAAATTTGAAGTGCCTGCAAGTAAAATATTTCAAATAAAGATTTATATTTAATATTTATTTAATATTTTCAAAATCGGGTCTGATATACCCATGGTTAGTAGTGGTCTAACTTTAATTGATGGTTAGTGGTCTAGGGTTAACAAAACCGATTCTGTATCATGGTTTCCTGCACACGTCGCCTAAAAGAGAAATCATTGGTTTGTTTATGTTTCAACACGTAGTCTCTTGCGAATACCGATTCTTCTTCTTCCTCCTCCTCCTTTTCTTCTTCTTCTTCTTCTTCTTCTTCTTCTTCTTCTTCTTCTTCTTCTTCTTCTTCTTCTTCTTCTTCTTCTTCTATATCTAAACAGTTACAAACAGTCTGGTTTACTAATTTTTATTCAGTCTCTTCTTAACTTTCTAATTTATTATGACGTTATGCTAATAACATACAAGGTAGAAATGTTTCTATTACTTTTATTATCATTTTATTTGATAATGCGAATCTTTTCATGTGTGTTATTAGTTATCGCACCGAGGCCAAGTTTAGCATACCGACATAATTCACTCAGAATTTAAGGTTTCTTTTTAGAATTGTAGTATTCGGGTTTTGTACATATCCGACTGATTCTCATGTTTAAATTCCTGTTGTTTGTACATTTCCACAGTGTGCTTGTAAAACTTTCTGCATCCGGGCAGAGAGGAACCCAGACGAGGCTATGCTGAAGGGCAGAGTCTCGTCTGGGGGTGGTAGACAGCTACCCGACCCCGTTTTTTACGAGGTCTACGGGGAATTTTTGGACGAGCCTGGATATCCCACAATAAACTAGGCCTTGTGCCACACCCGACCGGGTGTGGCAGTTAGTGAATATCTGTACATTTCCCCAGTGTATAAAGTTTCCTCCTCGATCATATTTATTACACTCATTCGTTAACGGTACATGGCCGTGTGGTTAGAACGTTCGCATTCTGACCATGAGACCCGGGTTCGAATCTCACCATGGTCGATTTGTCATGAAGGTGACTTCTTGATGCTATCTGTCTGATTGATGCAATCCCAGCGCCCGGCACCTTTGGAAAGTGCCTGGGAAAACCTACCATGTGTTGACCCTTGGTGGTTGTCTCGAATCACAAGTTATCGTGAACGAGTGCTTGAGTGTTCTGGCCTTGTTCGCTAGATAATGCGATCTCTCCCAGAAATACTGCATAGTTGCAGTATAAACCAAAGATGGGCTCCGTGGGTGTTGAACAAAGACAAATGTGCCTGGGCAGGCGTCTGCAATGGGGAATAGCTAGCCTCCCTAGTAGACTGGCATTCTATGATTGACATCTAAAACCTGCATATTCCATTTTGAATGACACCCAAAGCAAGCTAGTAACTTTTTTCACATTTCTGCTGACATGAAGTGGAAAGAATCTATTGAATCCATTGCTAGGTCAGCTGCTAAGAAAGTCGGTTCACTGTGTCGGGAAATACAATTTTTCTCTCCAGAATCTATCTTACATATCTATAAGTCTACCATTCGTCCATGCTTAGAATATTTCTGCCACATATGGTCCGGTGCCCCTGCTATTTACCTTGAGCTCCTTAATAAGATCCAAATAAGAATCTGCAATATTATTGGTCCAGATCTGGCGACTCGGCTCTAGTCACTTTCCCACAGGCGTAAGGTTACCTTTTTATGTCATTTCTATAAATACTTTCATGGTAATTATTCGAATGAGTTCTTTTTCTATGGTACCTAGATTTAAAAAAAATTTAAGCTCAGTACGAGACTGGCGTCGAGATCTCATCAATTGAGATGGTTTAGATGTAGCCTTAAGTTCTATGTTAACAGTTTCTTTCGTACTTTTTCCACTGTGGAAGTCCCTTCCGGCTCCTTGCTTTCCAGCCAATTTTAATCTGCAAAAAAAAATGAAATGCAATATCAATCGCTATCTACTTTTCACTTGATTACTCCCTTCTCTTTCTGTTCATCATAAATGTTTCTGTTCCTAATTCTTCCACACATTGTAACCCATTGTGTTTTAGTGGCATTACTGCCTTGCTTGGAGTGACTCCGATTGAAAAAGAATTCACTGAAATTACTTTGAATTCTCAGCAGTCATGATGAATGGTTTCACATACAAAGAGGCTGGTTGTTTTGAATGTCTATTAGGACTTGAGCTCACTGCAAACCTCAAGTGGAACTCTTATATAGATCGTTAAAGACGCTAGAAAAATGGTCGGCTCCTTTTAGCTATCTAGAAAGTACCAGACTCCTCCTGGGCTGGAGCTAACCAATCCTTTCTTTCCGACAGAATTCAAAAGTCTTGTGGGTGCTGAAATATTTTTTCGCCTTCAAACTCCTTTCCCATAAACAAATCATTGCAAGCCTATCACTACTCTATCGCTGTATAAGCTATATTCCCTAGTTCCACTAGTTCAGACCTTTACAGCTAAGACTCACCATGCCGTGTACACAAGGTCGAACCATCCACATTCTATTCGTATTCTTTTGGTAAGAAGTAAGTTCCATTCAAACACCTTCTGGCAATTGTCCTCTTCTTTGTGAAACAGACTCTCCAGAGAATGCTTCTCCGATCATTAGAATCTTAATTTCTTCAACAACAATAGATTCAAACATTATCTATCCTACATATCTTCATAAAGTACAATTTGTACGGCCATAAAAACAAAACCTTTCAGTTTCTTTGAGTGGCTCTTGGGCACAGTATTTTGTGAAAAATAAGGTATTTTTTTATAAATTACTGTGTCCTTTTTATCTTAGTTTTAGGCGATTTGATTCTTATAGAATCTTTGGGGATCTTCATTGGCAGGAATCAAGTTTCTCTCTTCAAATGTCCTTTTCGTTTCGACTTCAATCTTTTTAGTTAGTCCCTTGAAATATCATTTTTGATTTTTTTTTTCTGACTGTGTCGTAATGTGGAACATTTTGAGAATTTAACGTCTACATCAGCTCTATACTTCTAACGTCTCCCCCTAAAATCTGAAATTTATTTAATATTTATTTATTTATTTTTCTTCAATAGGATTAGATAGATTCCCGTATGTTCCTGATCAAACTCCTCCCCAGTCTTTTCAACGAAAGTAGAGGCCTATCCCTTGTTTCCTGTTTACGAATGGGCTTCCGGTTCCTTCTAGCGTTTACTCCAATTCTATACTTTTAATGTTTCCGGCTAAAATCTGATATTTTATTTAATATCTATTCATCGATTTTTCCATAACAGGAGTAGACAGGTTTACCTATCGTCCTGTTCACACTTCTCCTTGGTATTTTAAACGGGATTAGAGGTTTAACCCTTGTTTCCTATTTAAGCTTTGGCTTCCCTTTCCTTCTCTTTCAGTCCCAACAACCTCTTGCGTCTTACTGGCCTTGCTTGCAATGAATTAATTTTTTTTTAGATATTCAAAGATGTGCTTGGAACTTGAATTTTTACCGAATACCCCACATATTATTGACTTACACGAATTGAGACTAACCTGTGCGCCTTTATCAGGAAACATATCGTATAAATATGAAGATACGAACAGTCTATTTACAAGCAAATCATCTATAGAAACGAAAGTGCCAAATAACCTAGAGTCTACTTTATAACATAGAGCACCTCACTCCGCTTGAAAAAACAAAGCATATGGTGTCTAGGAGGTGCAGTTAGCGTTGTGCGTGTATATCTATTCAGTCACGTTCCAGATAGTGATTTTCCAAGCGTAGCTTAGATGTGGCACAAGGCCGAAAGTAGGTGCACCCAGTGAGGATCGTATTCACTACTCAGCCGTAATTGTTCTAGCAAGACAAGCTTGCTAACAATTACACAGCCACGAAGTGCCCTCAGTCACGTTCCAGATATGTCTTTAAACGTTTTGGGTTCAGGCTGCCATCAGTTGTGTGTTATCTACGACATGTCACAGGCCTACTCAATAGGTGTGTAGGTCATTGGTAGCGGGAACATTTTGGGGGTTTGAAAGAATAATTCTTTTTTTTTTTTTTTTCGTTTTTTGCGATATTGTATGAACAATGTTTTGGAGATAATAATGATTTCCAGATACAACTCCTACTATTTAAGACCTAACTAATCAGACGAGAGGTGGATTCAAGGATTTGAAAAAAGTTATCTGCGCGTGAACGCAACGAACCCGACTGGAATTCGAACACGCCGATTTCTCATTCCAAGCCGTTATCCACTACACCACCTGCATATCCAAGCTTACGGCACCTGTTATTCCTAAGCGGTCAACCATCGACGTTGCTTAACAGCCAAATTCCATTGAGTGAGTGGTTGCTTAAGCCAAGTATTCAATGGAATTTAAATCTGCCGCGCCAGGGAAATCAAGTGAATGCTCCTGAAACTACTTTCCTTTCACCCGTGCTCATGACGAGTATAAAGGCGTGAAAATTGTCTACACAATGATCTGTGCATATCACTCCTGTCATTAACCAGTCTTTGCAACGTCCGAAAGAACACTTAAAGCGCAGCCATCAGCTTACGCAATATCTCGCTGAAAAAAAACAGTCTCAAGAGATCTTCACCGCACACGGACTCGACCGTCTACCCGAAAGTGCTGGAAATATGACACATCAGTGCAAATGACACTATTTCTGTCTTCCTATGGCGATGTTTTCTGGGATAGATGGGACATAGTAACCAGTACCATGGTGTCAATAATAGTACCTTTGTTGATCTATTGCACTGGTAGAGATACTGATAGGAAAATTAGTGACGACTATCTAACTAGGATTGGCATATTTATTGAATGATTTGCTTTTTACGGCTTATCAACCCATTTCTGGTTATTTTAAGCCGAAACATATTTCGGATTGTAAGAATACGTTCTTCTTCATTTTTACGGTTTATCAACCTTTTGTGGGGTATTTAAAGCCGAAACATATTTCGGATTGTAAGAATACGTTCTTCTTCATTTTTACGGCTTATCAATTCATTATTTAAAGCTGAATCATACTTCGCATCGTAGGAGGTTGGTCATAGTACACACTGTTCCAAGGCGGTTCCCCATCGAACAAACGAACTAGCGATCACCCGGCCGGAAGATGACAGAGAGAAGAAAGCAACATATGAGTGAATCAAGACATATGAGCCCCTCAATCTGTCAACCAAAAGATACCCCCAGACTAGAATCCCGTCTAGTTCACTGACAGCACATGATTCTTGATAATGACTGAGACCGTCGAAATTACTTGAACAAAAACAGCTGAACGAACTCTCTTTCGACTTCATACTTACCAATCAAATTCCTTTATCTTCTACAAAGCTGACTATTGATCACCTCACCAAAAAGGATTTCGAAGATAACAAATTAATGAGACGCTATTCGGCCTCTCAATAGAAAACTTGTCGTCCATATTAAAAAGATACATCTGTTAAATAATAGTTTCAGACTATTATTTTTTTTAGTGGCAGTGTATTTGGCTCAGACTTTCCGAGGCTGACCTTGGGGTCAGCTGGTAGACAAAATAGGGATGTCGATTTTGATTGGCTGAGCCGAACATGGGCGTGTTAGAGAAATAGACAGTATTTTCGAGGAGTTAAGGTTTACGCGTTGAAGGATGGAGATGTGTGCGAGGAACTTGCTCCCCAGTGAGGGTGAAAGGTTGCCCCACCGGCTAGTTAAATTTAGACGTGTTTAATAAAGTAGTATGTCAAAATTCCTTTTGTTGAAGTTCTCATTTTACCTCTGAACAAACGAACGAGCGATCACCCGGCCGGAGGATGACAGAGAGAAGAAAGCAACATATGAGTGAATCAAGACATATGAACCCCTCAATCTGTCAACCAAAAGATACCCCCAGAACGAAGGAACTATATATATATATATATATATATATATATATATGCCTTTAAATACTTTGAGGAATGCAAGATATCGATGTGTTTTCTGTAACACGCCAGTATTTTTAAGTGAGTATGTTGTTAGCCTACTGCACACACCCCAACCTGGAGGATCAAGTTTTCTTCTCCTAGACCAGTTGCCGCCCAAAGCTATAGAACCTAGTCTGTCCTGTTATTTACCCATAGCTGGGAGGAGAAGAAGAGGATTCATACCTTTCCCAGGGGTATTAGCACATAAGTGAATGCAATGGATTCGACTGGAATTCGAACTCGGCTCTCCGATTCCTCAATCCGAGCCGTTATCCATTACTCCACCATGCCTCACTAAAACATATGCAAAATTGATTGGAAAGAATTTGGAAAAGCGCTGTAAGTTAAGGTAAAGCCGAAACAGTAGTAAGGTTAAAGAAATCAATGAGTAAAAAACAAGCAACGGTCATAGAATGTCGACATGTTAACATGAAAAATAATAAAATTTATTCATCTATAAGGGATATTTAGTTAATCGAATATACGTTTCTATGGACTATAGTTTGGGAATTTATCTTTAAATAAAAATTCATGTTTCTTTTTGTTTGCAAAATTATACCTAATACTCCTAATAAGAAGTCATTATTAATATTTTTATAAGGACAAACATTATAAGGAGAAACTCACACGACATATTGATCGTAACCATATAAATATATATCGAAAATACCAACAATTAGTGCCGCTCACAAGCGGGAAAATTTTATTCTTGCAAGGCGAAGCTGTTTCACATTATAAAAAAACGATTCTGTGCCACTCTGGCAAATATATATGTTTCAGTTAATTCCAAATTTAATTGAATCTCCCCCAGCCTTTACAAATATTAATCGAAAAGAAAACTAATGGTACATCACTAACAGATATATAGTGATTTTCTAAGCGCGGCTTAGATGCGGCAAAAGGCCGAAAGTATTAGGCACCCAGTGATGATCGAAATCACTACACAATCGTAACTGATCTAGTAAAACAAGCTTTCTAACCATTACACCACATCGAGGTGCCCTTCACTAATATATATATATATATATAAGGAAATTATATAAAAGGAAAATATATATATATATATATATATATATAGAAGGAAATTTGATAAAGAAAAGGTTAGAAAAGGTGGATTAAAGATAAGGCAGGAATGACATAAGATCGTAAACAAAAGCTTACACACTCACAGAGACACAAATATACATAGGTTCATATAGAAAGAATATATATATATATATATATATATATATATATATATATATATATATATATATATATATATATATATGAATAGGAAACAATGTTCAAGCAAAGAAAAGCAATGAAAAACTGCTGCAATTAACGTTGAAACCCTAGAAGCTTTTTAAAAAAATCAATGAAAGAAAGAATCCATATGACCATATAAAGTAATAGTATGATAATTTATTCAGGTATATGGAATATTGTGTTAATGAAATATATATTTCTGTGGTCCTCAATGATTTTTTGTTTATTAACACGAAGCGGGCTTGACCAAAGCTATGATCTCGAATGTTGATTCTCTACGCGGGTTCGACCAAATCTAAGATCTCAGATGTTTTGGCGACACACCTGCCTTGGGACTGATACAGTGGTCGATGTTCGAACCAAAATAAAATAAATGATTTCAAATGCTAATTTTTAAAATAGACTAGACCCCACCCATAAACCCTTTTAAAAAACTCTTCATGACACAACATAATAAGGTAACAATTTTAAATTTTTTTTATTAATTACATATTTAAATTTGTATTTAATATGGGGAAAAGAAGTTTTATTGTTCCAATAGTTACCAAATTGCGTGAAAATTTGGAGTAATAGCTTAAAACTGGTGTAGTTTGCTTTAAAATAATAAGTATATTTTTATTAATTATTAGTTAATAAGTAAAAAAACACCCGACAAGTAACTGAATGAAAAAGCACTAAAACACCTTAATACAAATATATCCTGACTTAAAATATGAAAATAAATTATTTTACAATTTCAATAGTTATAGATTTAACATCTTTACATTAAAAGAAAAATTTATTCCATAAAATGCTTTTTGAATACGTAATTATTAACTAATACTAACGCGGGTAAAAGAATGTTTATTGCCCCACTGGACTTTCATAGTTAACACATTGCGTGAAAATTTGGAGTAATAGCTTAAAACAGGTGTAGTCTTTTTCAAAATAATAAATGTATCTTTTATTTTACATACTTGTTTCTTCCTCGCATTTATTTCCAAATACGAAACGGCAGCAAATCAGCGTGTATCTATTTATTTATTTATCTTTCATTAAGTCATGCGATATATAAAGCGTCTTCACCTTTCAAGTAGTTGCTATAAAAACAAGTTCTTATGTAGTGTAGTGGATTGTATAAATATATGTTGTACTATGCAGCTCTAAATTTATTTAATAATGTTGTTATACTGTATTATGAATTTTTATTATGTTTCACACGCACAATAGTTAGAACATAATATGCAAGCCTGTGTTTATATACGCGTATTGATATAAGAATGTGTATCGAAAACAAATCGGAACGTCCTATTAAAAATGCCGTATAAAAGAAAAAACTACCCTAACTCAAGAACCCCTTGTCTAATTTTAATCAAATTTGGAAGTGTACGCGGTAGGGGTTCAAGGTATAATATGCTTCTAAATTGGTTAGGGTATTATTTATCGTTTACGCTGTATATCGGGAACATGCATAAATATATTCATGATTAGAATTTTAGTATTATATAGATACTCAAACTATTCCCACTCAGAAGATTGGTGCAGTACAATCTTCCTACTCGTTATTCTGCTCTGTTTGATCTTGTGCCAGACTAACCCGAAACTTGTGTAATGTTATTGTTGTACAGACTAATGAAAACACGAGACTAAATTTCTCATGCGTAATATTACTGTTTATTCAACACCGTACTTCCTCAATTAGTTTCGTCGATTGAATGTGTGACATTGGTGCTTTTCTCCAAACGTGGATTCTTCGCGCAAGAATGTGAGAGATTTTCTTTTCCCTCTCGGGGAGGTTTCTATATATCTTCCTGCCATCAGTTGTCCCATACGGGTACATCTTAAGCGTACTTGTGTTAAACATCAGCTTATGTGGCGAAGCATCTACAGAAGGCGAGAATCAGGTCAACCAGTTGATGCACCTGACTTCTCTGATGGTCTGGTAATATAAAGTCTACACAAAACATTGGAAAGTTAAATGACTGAGAAACTCAAAGAGCCCCAACTAGATTATTTTTGCACGTGGAAAATCTGTATGCTAGTCTTTGTCTGGCACATGGACAAAATCTTGCAGTGCTTTGAAGAAGAAAGCTCATTATCACTGTTCTACGATGCAAGCGCAACAATCAACTTTCTATAAAAGTGAAGCGTGTGTATGCCAGGTTAAGCCTATATCTACGTGTGTATATGAATGTGTAAGTGAGCGTTTTTGTGTTTGAGCGTGATTCAGTCTGTGTGTATGTTTGTGTTTGAAGTTGTTTGTAAAGAAAAGAATATGGGTGTCCATATCTGTGTGCGCATGCGTGTGTTGGTGAGTTGTTTATCTATTCCTTGCAATTCCCTTTGTTTTAGAATCGTCTGAATCTCTCTCAAAAAACGTTCTCTTAATAGATACCGAAAACAACGATTTTTCCTTATCAACATGGCGATCGATTTAATCCCGTTTTGTTTTACAATATATTTTTCTAAGCCTGACGCATGCTCTCAGGTAAATATCCTATAATATTTAACTAATATTTAAATAATAAAAATGATATTAATAATAATAATATTTTAAAGTTTTGCCTAGGGATGATAAAACGCTTTGACTTTTTCTAAAGATACTCAGTAAAACTGTTAGGTGATTATGTATCTTTCGATAAATGACTGACGAGGCAGATTTTTTTCCCGCAGTAGGTTGCCATTTTTTTGCGGTAGACCAGTTGCCATCCAAGGCTATAGGGCCCGGTCTGTCCCGCTATTTACCTAAAATAGAAGAGGATCCTTACCTTTCCCAAGAGTATTAGCACGTAAATGAGTGCAATGGATTCAAGTGGAATTCGAACTCGGCTCTCCGATTCCTCAATCCGAGCCGATATTCATTACTCCACCGTGCCTCCTAATAGTATAAAAGTATCCTTTTAGTAAAAAAAGGAGAAAAGTTGAGATATTTGTAATGATACCCAATGATGTAAATATTATTATTATTTTTTTTTTTGTTTCCTTTGATATCTGGCGTTTACACATTTCTTTCCGAGTCCCGCCAAGGGACCTAAGGTTAGAAATGGCATCATGGCACTTTCCACTGCAAAAAATAAAAAAATAAAAATAAAATAAAATAAAAAATAATTACATAGATAAAGTCCTTCGTAAAGTGTGGGCTGTACTTGTCAGAACAATTTTTTGTATCTCTTTGAGGCATGGACTTCCAGGGATCCCTTCAATCAGCCTACTGGAATCTTTTCCAACCAGTCCAAGGGCTCCAACTACAATTGGAATTGTTGATGTTCCCATGTGCCACATTTTTGAGATTTCTATTTCAAGGTCCTTGTATTTTGACAGCTTTTCGAATATCTTCAAAGATACATTGCAGTCTGCAGGGACTGCCATATCAATAAGGAGGCACTTATTTTGTTTGTGGTCTTTAATAACAATGTCTGGGCGGTTGGCTTTGATTGTTCTGTCAGTGTGTATTGTGTAGTCCCATAGAATTGTAACAGGTCCTATCTCCGTAACCGGGTCAGGGTGGTGTTTGTACCAGTTTCTTTCAGTTTCCTTCCCATAGGAGTTGCAAATTTTCCAGTGCATATTGGCCCACTCTGTCATGCCGGGTTTTATATTCAGTGGGTGCCAATATCGTGCAACCTGATACAAGATGATCAATGGTTTCTGGATATTTGTCACAGCATCTGCATCTTGGGCTAACACATTTTTTATTATTATTATTATTATTATTATTATTATTATTATTATTATTATTATTATACATGTATACTTACCAAGATAGCATGATTTGAAAAAGTCTGCATAGGTAGCCTGTAATACTGGTATTTCAAATGATGAAGCAACGGCAATAGTAATTCAAAGATAATTTGATCCTTTAAGAACGGGTCTTTTTTATTTTTTTTATATAAGTAAGCGAGTAAATCATATTATTATTATTATTATATCACTCGATTTTTCACAGCTATCGCATATGATTGGATCCACTGGAAACGGAGTGACAGCAAGTTTTTTCATTACTGTAACACTAAGACAGGTTGTGTTTTCGCTCTTTTTAGAAAATCAACTTTGCACTCTGGTCAGAAAGCTGGAGTCTTGATGTGATAAGTACTGACACCAAAAATTAGATTCATAGCTTTTACCAATTTTTGATGATTTCGTTTTAAAGATCGTCTGTGAAGAGAATGTACCTAAATTCCGAAGGTTTTTGCATACGAACGGATTTCCAAATTTTACTATTTCAAGAATAAATCCAAATAAGGTTGATATTTTTATGTATTAGATAAATTGAATGGAAAATATATCGAAACCAGAATTCTAATTATGAATCACCACAAGCAAAATACGTATTTTTTTTACTGTATTAGATAAAATAAAAACTGTATAAAAAAATTGTAAGAGATTACAAAAAAGGCTATTCAATGAATAAGTTATGTTAGATCATTTGTTAATTCATAATTAATAAAAGCAAAATAATATATAAATGTGTATATAACTCCATAATACTGCTGGGCACAAATTATAATACAAAATGTTTAAAATTTGCATTGTTTATTGAAAATCACACTAAAACTACTGCACATCATAATATAGCTAAATTGTTTAACATCATTTCCCTTTGAAGTAAATGAAGGTCTTATTTGATGGCAAGATGATTTAGTAATAATGTGCTTGTCCTATGCATATGCAAATTATAAAGGTTATAAGGCTTTCACTGATCACCGGAATGAAATTGCAACGCTACGATTTGAACCCGAATCTTCAAACTGGTTTCCTAAAAAACGGTAACAATTTGGAAACAAATGTTTTGAGTCTTTATTTATCACGTAAGGAATTCTGTGGTATGTTTGGGTCAGTGTTTGTGTCTTACTAAGTTTAACGTTAAGACAGAACAAGACCGTCCTTTTCCCCCATTTTGGCCTCGTGCCACATTTTGTTTTTTTACAAATAAATGTCACTGTTCGTTTATGGTGCATAAACTTTAGGGATTTAAGCTCAGTAGTGGATTGTCGGCAAGGTCTCATCAATTCAGTTGAATTTGCTAGATGTAACCGTAAGTTCTATGCTAACAGTTTCTTTTCTCGCTTGTGGAGCTCTCTTCCAGCCAATTTTGATCTCCAAAAATTTAAAGGCAATTTCAGTCGTTATCTACTGTCCTTTTTCTATTTTACTTTTCTATTGTTCTCTATCCTTAATAATATTTCACTTTTTTTCTTATTCATTCACGCTCAGTAACCGATGGGTGTCTTAGTGGCTTTACGGCCTTGCATGGGGTGATAGACGAAGCTAAATTGTTCAGTATAACTCCCCTTTGAAGTAAATGAAGGTTACATTTGATGGCACAATGATTTAGTAATAACGTACTTGTACCATGCATCTTGTCTATATAGAATTTGTAAAGCTTCAGTAAATTATAAATTTTATAAGGCTGTGCTATAAAGCTTCAGTAAATTATAAATTTTATAAGGCTGTGCTATAAAGCTTCAGTAAATTATAAATTTTATAAGGCTGTGCTATAAAGCTTTCACTGATCATCAGAATGAAATTGCAACGCTACGATTTTGAACCTAAACTTAATCTTTAAACTCATCTCCTCAGAAAACTGTAACGATTTGGAAGAAAGCAGTATCATTATTAACCATGTGAAACCCCAACTTCCAAATTGAGTGAAATATCACGCTTCCAAAACTGACTTGCCCCACTGCAGTACGCTCTTCTGTATCTTGACTGTTTTTCAGTGATGACATTGTCTGAAAAGTCATTGAATTTCCAGTTCTTTCAGCAATTTCGTTTGACGTTTAGAGATCTTCCCCAGCACTCCAACAACTAATGGTACTACTGTCACCTTCTTGTTTCGTAATCTCTTCTATGTCCAAGATACTTATCCAGCTTTTTCCTTCTTTTTAATCGTCTTAGTGTCTTACCGGAACCGAGAAATCTAACAGACGACACGCTTTCTCGTTATTCATAATGACTACACTTGGCCAGGCTGTTATTAATGCTATCATCAAAACTGAATGCATGAACATTACGCTTTTGTTTTCCTTTCTTTCTTTCTTTTTTTTCTTTTTTGTTGGTGGGGGTGATTATCTGTCCGATCCCCGACACTTTTGAGCTGGAATCATTCACTTTTATTGATCACGAAATCTATTGTATAATTTTACTCTGGGAAAATAGCTAAAGTAAGGGGGAGAATCAGAAAGAAAAAGAAGGCATTGTGAAAAATGTAGAAGTTAAGAAAACTAAAAAAAAATGCAAAGAAAACCAGAAATTTATATATATATTATATTATATTATATTATATTATATTATATTATGCAGCATATATTTTATATTATAAAGAGGTAACCATACAAAGAATCAATTAGTAATATTAATATAATTAATGGCGAATTCTCTTCGCTAACAGACTTAAAGCATTAACTTTATGTTGTCATCATCAGGCTGTAAGTTTTTCCATTTCCAAATAAAACTCCAAGACGAAATAAATGTATTGTAGATCGAAAGATTTTTTTTTTAAGAATGTGTTATTTATTAACAGTTATATAGTTTTGGAACGTTCTGCTCTAAAAATACATCAGATGCATCTGACAACAATTTTATACATTCTCCTACTTGATCTTATTTTTCTTCTCCTTCTTCTTCTTCTTTCTTCTTACTCTTTCTCCTTCTTGATCTTCTTCTTCTTCTTCTTACTCTTTCTTCTTCTTGATCTTCTTCTTGATCTTCTTCTTCTTCATAAGGATCGCGTCATTCAATGAATTGTTCGTAAGTTAATTCTTTATTAAGTCTGTTAGTGAAAAGAATTCGCCATTAATTACATTAATATTAATAAATGATTCTTTGTATAATTAGCTCTTTATAATACATATATATATATATATATATATATATATATATATATATATATATATATATATATATATATATATATTGGGAGATAGACAAAAGAAAGGGGTAAACAGACGAGTTTGCTGGCTGGATATCAAGAAACAATAACTGATATATTGGAAAATGGTTTGAGACGTAAAAGTGTAAAAATTGCAATGAATTAAAATTCTTTATCGAGCGATAGAGCAAGAGCAAGATAAAAGAGAGGACGCAGTAGAAAATGTTTGTTTATTCCTTTTTTTAATAAAATTAATCCATGGTTGTAGATAAAAATATGTAGATGATGCTATTATATTAGTGTAATATATATATATATATATATATATATATATATATATATATATGGAAACAAAGGCTAAAGATAATGGAAGCCTTATTAATAAAAACAAAAAAAAACAACAGTTAATAATATTAACTTTGAACATGGACATAATATCTTGACCGTGTTTTGAAAAATTAAAACATTTTATAAAACATACATACAACAAACTATTTCTTATTTAACAGTTAAAATATTTAATCCTTGAAAATAGCTAAATGTATAGCCGAAAGTGCTCGGATAAAATGATAATTCGGACAGTTTTTATATAATTTATCATCCGAAAAGAAAAAAAATGAGAAATTGTATAAAAAAGTAAATAAAAACACCTTGTCTATCGTATTCAATGAAATGTGCATGAAAGAAGGATTGTTGCCTAAATACACACATACACACACAAATATATATATATATATATATATATATATATATATATATATATATCACAACACACGGCTTTATAAATGTATAACTGGCACATACATTACAGCCAAATGTGTGATATGGTGTTACTTGGGAACGTAGTTGGAAATACTTTCAGGTCGGATAACCCAGTCAGCTCAGAGTGTTCCCACATATGTTGATGTGACTCCCAAGTTGCCTTGGCTACCTTATCCTTCAGATTTATAAAACAACCCTCTTGACATCTGGCCATAAGGATCCCTCACTACTCCCGCCAATTAACAGATACACACAGTGTGCCTGTCCCTATGAGGTGTGCTCAATTGGGTACGGTCAAACAAATGATAAGCCAATTTGTGGTACGGAACAGGATATTTACTGCAACCCGTCTTAATTCGCCAAAACCAAACATGTACATATTAATATCTCCATTCAGTTAAGATCTGAAGCCATGAGAGCCATACCTGGTGTAACATTAGGAGCGGGATATTTACTGTAGCCCATCTTAATTCGCCAAGACAAGCAATGCAGATTCTTCTTTGTATTCTATCAAGAATTTCTAAATACATAGCAAAAAGCGGCAGACTATTCTGGAGATCTTACATTAGCGGTTCTCTCTATCAAGTCGCTTTGATTTCAGATAAAGAGCACCTTTCGCAGGATGTTTCTAGTAATGCTGATTTCTTCAGGTTTTGAACATGGGGCTTGATTCCAGGCATTTTCAAGGTTACTGCTTAATGTCCTGAGCCTAAGGTACCAACGAGGATTGTGACTGATAGTTTCCATTACACAAAACCTGTCATGTCAGTGCGGAAATTGGTATATATTCTGAGTTTCTCAGTCGCTATATTTTTTTTTTTTACAAGATTTTGATCTTTTGGGCATGCAATATCAACAAGATTATTATTATTATTATTATTATTATTATTATTATTATTATTTGTACTAAATGAAACTGTGGCTTTTTTCGGTGATCAAGTGAAGATTTTGCTATGTAAAAGCAGCGTACTGGATAGCGAATCGTGAATATCTGACGACGAATCTCTTGCACTGAGTAATACAATATCTTCTGATGTTTTAAATCATTTTCTAGATTTTCTTTATCACCAGGAAGTAATCGTTCAAACGTATATTAAGTTAGATTAGATCTTAGACGTTTTAAGTACATTCTGTTTTCCTTGCGTAGTTAAATTCTTACCAACGACAAAGGGTTGAGTCGGTGTATTTTGCAACATACTAAATTCTGTTGGATTATATAAAGATTTTGTTTTTTCAGTATACCTTAATTCTATAGGTGAATGTTGACGGGTTTTTTTACCATATTGCCCAGGTTTATGTAATAGGTAAACATTGCTCGGATTTATACTACAGATAAACCTTAGTTGGGTTTATACTACAGGTAAACGTTGCTAGTCAGTGGTTCACACATTTGCTCACGCTTAACCAAATTTTATGTGATAAAAAGTACATTTAAAAAGAGAGAGAGGATTGAAGGGAGATAACCGGGGATTCGAAATCAGAGCATTATCATTGATAACTCTCTCCTCCAATTTGCGGACCATAGTAACTATATTCGTAATACAATGCAAAAAAATCTCACAAAAATAAATTCGGTCAATAATTATTCGTAACTATTTATACTGGGACTCATGCATGCAATTGCAAGTAATTCATAATATTTAAATGTTTCTAAACATTTAATTGTGTTTTAAACATTACACCTTCACTGTGGGGCACGTCGCATCGTTATAGATAAACAGGTCGGATTTATGCTATTGGTAAACATTAGGCGGGTTTATAATATACGTAAACGTTGGTAGGCTTTATGCAATAACTAAAAGCTGATTGGGTTTATGTAATAGGTAAACTTTCGTCGGTTTATACTATAGGTAAACGTTGGTCGGGTTTACACTTATTTACTAAGCCTTGTTTAGGTGTGGAACAAGGCCGCAAGTATGGGACACTGAGATAAAGAACAACATTCATAAGATGTGAGGATCAATTTCACTTCTAAGCTGTAATTGATCTGCGAGAAAAGCTTGCTAACATTGTACCATGACGAAGTGCCCATCGGATATATACTATAGGTATACATTAGATAGGTTTATATTATAGAGATTTACTAATCGTAGCTTCGATATGTCACAAGACCGAAGGTATGGCTCGCCCAGAGAGGATCGAACTCACTATTCAGTCGCAATTGACCTAGTGAAAGAAGCTTGCTAACCATTACACCACGTCGAAGTGACAATTGAGTTATAACAATTTACTAAGCGTAGCTCAGATGTTGTACAAGGCCGAAAGTAAGGAGCGCCTAGTGAGGATCGAACTCACTACTCAGTCGCAATTGATCTAGTGAGACAATCTTGCCCATCGGTTATATTATATAGGTAAACATTAGACGGATTTATATTATACATAAATGTAGGTCGGATTTATACAATAGGTAAGTGTCGGCCCGTTTTAAACTATAAGTAAACATTAGTCGTGTTTACGGTCTAGGTAAACGCCAATTGAGTTTATACTATAGGTAAACAGGCATCAGATGGATGTATACTATGGGTAAACAGACATCAGGTTTATACTATAGGTAAGCAGACATCAGGTTTATACTATGTTTAAACAGACATCAGGTTTATACTATGTTTAAACAGACATCAGGTTTATACTATAGGTCTATGTTATAGATAAACGTTGGTCGGAACTATACTATATGTGAACATTGATCATGTTCATAACATAAGTAAAGGATGATCGGACATATACTACAGATAAACGGGTACCTCGACTTCATGTAAAGATTAGCAAGCCTGTCTCGATACATCAGCTACAAGTGAATAGTGAGTTCGATTCTCACCGGCTGCTTCATGCTTTCGGCCTTGTGCCACAACTAAGCTACCCTTAGAAAATCACCATCACTTACGACTGAATGTTCTGTAAGATCCTCACTGAGTGCCCAGACTGTCAGACTTGTGCCAAATCGCCATATACTACAGGTAAACATTGGTCGGGTTTATGGAATAGATAAACATTGGTTGGGTTTATAGAAAAGATAAACATTGGTCGGGTTTATAGATAAATATTGGTCGGGTTTATAGAATAGATAAACATTGGTCGGGTTTATAGATAAATATTGGTCGGGTTTATAGATTAAACACTGGTCGGGTTTATGGAATAGATAAATATTGGTTGGGTTTATAGAATAGATAAACATTGGTCGGTTTTATAGGAAAGATAAACCTTGGTCGGGTTTATAGAATAGATAAACATTGGTCGGGTTTATAGAATAGATAAACATTGGTCGGGTTTATAGATAAATATTGGTCGGGTTTATAGATAGATAGATATTGGTGGGGTTTATAGATAAATATTGGTCGAGTTTATAGA
>OZ038492.1:80087362-80107362 GCA_964036315.1 Acanthosepion esculentum | reverse complement strand
TTTTTTCTTTTCGGAGAATAAATTATATAAAAACTGTCCAATTGTTCTTTCTTTCCGAGAGCTTTCGGGTATACATTTAGCCATTTTCAAGGTTGAAATATATTAACTGTTAACAATAAATAGATTGTTGTATATTTGTATAATGTTTTCATTTTCAAAACACGGTCAAGATATTGTGTCCATGTTCATAGTTGATATTACTGAGTGTTGTATTGTTTTTTTTTATTAATCAGGCTTCCTTTATTTTTAGCCTTTTTTACATATACACGATGCTATTATGTTTCTGTGGTCACCACAATATTTTGGCCGTGTCCTGAAAATGAAAACATTATATAAATACACACAGCCACACAATCTATTTATCGTCGTGGTGTAATGGTCAGCAAGCTTGTCTCGCTAGATCAGTTACGACAAAAATAAGTTCGAGCCTCACTAGGTGTCCGTTATTTTCGGCCTTGTACAACTTCTAAACAACGCTTAGAAAATAACCATTACTACTGAAGTTGTTCCTCATTAAGTGTCCTATATTTGTGCCTTTGTTTGGTTTGGTTTGTTTAACGACACATCCACTCCATGTGGATAATTTAAAGCCGAAATTTTATTCTATTCTGAGCTTTGCTACATTCTTTGAAAAAATGTATTGCTGTTAATTTTTTCTAATGTATTATTAGATTTTCATGTTTTGACCCCAGCTTGGGGGTTCACTATTTGCCCTTAGCAAGGAAATCCCTAACAGATGCTACCACCCTGGGTCAGGGTGAACCTAGGGAACAACAGCAAATAAGAGGTGGTTCCACTCTCCTCAAAATCTACCCATCGGAGGCCTTGCAGTCGGATGTAGTTTATCGTCATACCCGAAACGCTCAGCCCATTAAGCGACCGTCTCCCCTATTTCTTTCTCGGGTATACAAGTGCCGCATCACTCTTTGGAAAGTCTGGCACGAGGCTGTAAATGTGAGAGACCGCCCCCCACCAGTGAGGATCTCTACGGGACTAGTTTCTTAATCATTATACAATGGAAAAGCGTCTGCCACTCCTTTCTTCTCTTTTCCGCACCCCCGCACTCCCGGTGTGTGTCTCATTTACCCGATTTCCGCGATTACTGACACTAATACCGGCTCAATCCTTCCTTTTTCTCACTCTTTTTCTGTCTTTCTGTCTCTCTGTCTCTCTCTTTTTCTCTCTCTCTCCCTCCCTCTCTCTCTCTCACTCTCTCACTCTTACACTCACACACGCGCGTGCGCGCCTGCTCGCACACACTCAAACACGCACATAATTTGATAAATGCAAATGTCTCTTGCTCGAATGCCGCCATTTAAGCACAAATATTGTATCACTCATTTCTTCCCTTTCTCGATGTCTATTGAGATTTGCTTATTTCAAGAAAAAGTTAAAATGAAAGAAAAAAAAGAAAGTAAGAAAGTGAACGAAAGTTATTTCAATAACTTGCAGTGGCGACTCGAGGTCATCAATATTTATTGGGCTCATTACAATCTTTAACAAAATATACTATTGGTATAACTTAGATGCTAAAATGATTCCTTTAGTCTAACTAAAATATATAATTTTTAAAAATCACTATGCTTTTTTTAAAAATAAAATGTGTATCTTTCTTGCGTGTGTGTTTGTATATATATGTATGAGTTAGTTTATATATCTGTCTGTGAATTTTATCTTTATGATCAGTGTGACTAATATATTTCCTCAACACTACCCCGGTCATACTCCTACCCCACAAAGTCGACGAGTTAAGGCTTTCTTTGATTTTCGCCGATTTTAGGTCGGGCTAAATTTAATTTGCCCTTCTTCAATTAATACATTGTGCTAAAAACATTATACTGTACGGAATAAATTATTACAATGGACATTTGAAAAGAATAAGTTGAAATAAAAACATGGCATACAAGTCATTAGAGATTTTAAAAGATTATTTATGAAATTAAAGCAATACATTGCCTATTAAATGTATCCAGCTCATATAGGGCTCAGATCTACGTAGCTCGACTAGCCACGCTAATTGTATTTTTCTTTTTGTATTCATTTTTTCTTTTTCTTTTTTTGTTTTTTCCTTTCTTTCTTCTCTCTTTCTTCTTTATTATGAACAACATCAACGACATGTATTTCGGTCAATATTTTGAGGCACGGAGTTAAAACAATTAATTTGGGATCCAGCTGTAGTCAAGAATGAAAACAATGCACTACGTAAGATTTTTGCTGCTTTGAAACAGATATACCTGAATGTTGACTCACTCGGGCTGAGCCCGACAAGTTCGACCGCCGGAATCACCAATGGCGTAACAGAAAATAAACCGTCACCGCAGAAACTAAAATCGACGATCACGAGTCGAAATTCCAACCTAATCATTTGCGTTCATTTTCTCTCAAATATTCTAGGGAAATACAATAAACAATCTTCTCTTATTGTTTTGTTTTTTGTTTTTGAAAATAATGTCCACACTGTATAAGGCCTGAGAGCCACTGGAGGTAGATGGTTGCAGAGTAAGAGGCACAGTTTATGCGGATATGCGTGAAAGATAACGGTTAACCCCAGACTTGAACGGGTTAAGCTTGTAGTGATCGAGGAAGCATCCTCATGGGAGTTGGTTTCACAAAGCAGTGATCAGTGGGAAGAAGTTGCTAAAAGACTAAATAACAAGCCAAAATACGAGGCATCTCCGTAAAAGAAAACTCTAAATTCAAATCTGTAAAGAAGATAGGATAGCGACTGCTAGAAGATTCATGATTTTTCTAAAGGTATTGGTGAACACTCCCAGCTATGGGTTTAATAGAAGGATCACCTGGGATGGCAGCCAATCTCGAAGAAGGACAATTCTGATTTCTAAACAGCAGATATGGCTACGGGAAAGCACTCAGTTTATCTTTTATAATTCATGGCCGTTCATAGATAATAAAGAAACGGATTCCGTGGAGAGCCTTGATCGCGTAGACGCTGAAGATAAACGATACTTTTAAAAAAATAGAAGAAAAATTGTGATGCCACACTGCTCCAACGTGGTTGAACCTGCTTTACGAAATCAGCATTCAAAATACTAGCTTTCTACACGGGCTTCTTTTCTTTGAAACATTTTTTTTTTCAACAAGCTCTGTTGATCGTGCATGCGAAAACACACATACTTACACACGCGCGCGCACACACACTCACTGATAATACTCGGTTCATCTGTCAAATTTTACCAACGTTTCCCGCATCTCGCCGGATATCTCAAAATGATTTCACTATAAAATAAAGCCTCTTTTTCTATCATTTTTTTTCTCATTCCTTTGAAGGAACATATTTTGCTCTTTAAGTTTCAAAAAATTGTACGTAGCAACTCACACGCTTATCTTTTATATACACACTGCTTCTAATAAGCACTCACCGTGCACACGCACACATACACACGTACACATACATACACGCGTACATACACAGACGTCAGCAGTTAAACATATTTATACGCAAATGAAATAAAATAAACTTGCAGCAAAGCAAGCCAGATTTCACAATTTAAACAAACGTAACATTTTCCGACAAGTGCCTCCGCCCCCATTTGAATTTTAATCGAAATAAAACGAAAAATGGAGAAATAAGAAAAGAAAATGGAGAAATAAATAAATAATCGTCAAAATTAAAGGAAAAATAAGATAAAATTGTTTCAGGCGTGTTTTTGCTTAAATATATGCAATTTTATTGCTCATGATTTTGTTACTTGCACCGGCTTACAACTCAACACAAGAGGTACGAATTAAGCTGCTTTAATCTGTTTGTTTACAAGTTTTGTAGAAGAAAATGCCTCCGGAGATGTCCGCCATCTTTGATTAGTTTTAAAATCACTGTTTTGTCGTTTATTTAATGCGTTCGTTTTTCTTTACTTTTTTCGTTTTTCTTCTCTCTATTTTACGTATTTCCTATTTTTTTTCTTCTAATTTGCCTCACGTATATATATATATATATATATATATATATATATATATATATATATATATATATATATATATATATATATATATATATATATTCTTTCTATATGAACCTATGTATATTTGTGTCTCTGTGAGTGTGTAAGCTTTTGTTTACGATCTTATGTCATTCCTGCCTTATCTTTAATCCACCTTTTCTAACCTTTTCTTTATCAAATTTCCTTCGGCGAGGTTTTACAGCATTAATTTGTTGAAGAATGCTATCACCAGCATTTGGCAACCTATCGACCTTCGATAACAGACACGTTCTAAATTTAAAAAAAAAAAAAAAATTTCAAAAACGACATTCAAAATGATATTGGGATTTTACAAGTTGTCTATTTTTTATGCTGGAGCTAAGTCAATACAAGGTTCGAGATCTACACAAGGTAGAGAGTTTCTGTTAAAATGGTAATGATGAATGAAAGGTGCTGGTGGAAATTGATTGATTGTTTTTTTTTATGGCTTGTCAACCCTTTGTGGGTTATTGAAAGCCTAAATTTACATTTTTTGTTTTTAAGAACACTTCTTTTTTTCTAGTGAATATTGAATAAATACTTTTGGGGGGATAACAATATTTCCAGATATGCGTCTTACTTTTTAACCCATAGTTGGAGGAAGAATAGATAGATTCATACCTTTAACCAAGAGTATTTTCACGAAAATGAATGTACCGGACTTCAGTGGAATTCGAACCCGGCACTTCGATTTCTGATTCCGGACCGCCATCCATTACTCCGGCCGCACATCCATGGCTGGAAATGAAGATTATGAGGATAAGGAGGATAAATAACGATTGACTTTTGACTTGAAAATGATAAGTTTGTGGTCTCCAGGAAATCACCCACGAGGGAGCCTGTTCCTAAAAGTGAAAATTCTTTGGAAAAAGCTATCTTATTGAAACGTTTTTCTTACTTTTGAAATACACATGAGATTAGTGTGATTAGTATCGCGTGATCTAGCTGTAAACATCTGAACCATTAGAACTAAAGAGTAGAGATCATCTGAAGAACATTTGGGATGAAATGCTTGCATTGAATACGATATGAACATAAACTATATAATATATTCCTGAAATATTCATTAGGTGCTAATTATTTTCATAATAACACGAACGACTGCAAAATTATTTTAACAGCAATTCTACAGCCGAATGGGAGAAAAATTATCTTGTAACTTTCAACACCTCTCAAACCAAGCCAGTAATTTTTCCCCATCACCGAACTGACCACGAATTCTCAATGGTGTTCCTTCGGAGGATTGGCGCGATTGCGTCTCGATTAAGGAACGAGCCTCGCGAAACGGAGTGGCTCTTGTAGCGTGTCTCACTGGCGACGGTTTCTCCATCATAGTGGCTGGCAGAGGATAGAGAAAAAAAATTTGTTTATAGTTACGTTGTCCTGGAATTGTCATCATTGGCCGACTGAACTTGCTTTGTTTCAATTATTGTTTCCCTTAGATTGAGCTTACCATTTCTTTTTATACTATAATGTATTTCAGTGTTATTCATCCTTACCTGAATAGACTATGAAAAACAAAAAGTAATTATAGACATTGAAAAAAAGAAGGCCTAACAGAAGTTACTTCCCATTCAAGACAATATGACCCTGAGTTTAAATTTCCAGTTTAATGGATGTAACTACACTTTAAGCTGCAAATGTTAATAAATAACATAAACTTTGAGATAATTTATCAAATTCTCAAGTTATAATGAATATTTGAGCTCTCAAAGAGATTCCTGCTGTTCAAATCAAGGAGTCTCTTGGAGAGCTCAAACATTCGGAGCTCCACATTGAGAGCTCAAAATCTATCAGGACGTAAGTTCATCCAGGTCCTCAAGTGGAATTCATATATACGCTCCATCGTTAAATTTGCTGGAAAAATGGTCAGCTCCATAGAACATGGCAGGTGGAATCATATGTTTTCTGGATTGGTATAAGAGGCTGACCATTACAAAAATAGGATCAGACCAAAAATGGAGTATTGCGGCCATATTTTGCTGGAGCAGCCTAATCTAATCTTTCCAGCCTTGACGTAGTTCAAAAACGTTTACACGGCCTTGCGGGTAATGCATTATTTCCAGCCAACTCATAAATTATTTCCACGCTACTCTATCATCATCTTCATGGAAAATATTCGGATGAGCTAAATTCCTTAGTTACACAGGATCAGATTTTTACAGCTTCGACCCACTTTGCTGTGTACGCGGAGACGAACCATCCTGATTCCCTTCGTATTTGATTTGTAAGGAGGAAGTTCAGTTCTAACAGCTTCTTCCTAAATTCTTACAATATTTAATATTGTTGAAGTTATCGCTAGCGTTTTTTGTTGAGATTTATAAACTCTACGTTTCGTTCAATTTCGCAAACCAATCGATGAAATTTGAATAAGCTGATTCATTTGGAAAGATATTTTAACAAAATCACTACTTCACGGTTTAATAATTTCTTCAATTAAATATAATTTTATAGGATTTCTTTTATTCCTTTTTAACAAC
Organism: Acanthosepion esculentum; assembly: GCA_964036315.1. Taxonomy (NCBI): domain Eukaryota; kingdom Metazoa; phylum Mollusca; class Cephalopoda; order Sepiida; family Sepiidae; genus Acanthosepion; species Acanthosepion esculentum. The sequence continues at coordinate 80,100,905 of OZ038492.1, read as the reverse complement.
GAATAATAAATTATTCGCATTTCTTACTCTTGAGCATGCATCATACAATACATGTGTAAATATTTCTTTCTGGAACCAGATTCCAACTTTTTGAAGCGTTTGGTCTTCTGATTTATTTATAGTTCTTGCAAACACAGGGAGAACTGGAAACTGGATTCTTGTATATATATAAAAGAAAATTGCATTTTTAATAAATAAGTATTTGTTATTTTAATCATTAAATTGTTTTTAAAATAGTGCGAATATTTTAAAAGATAAAACTTGATTTTTCCGAAACATTAATGAAAATTTATGTTACTAAGCTAGGCCCTCGATTAAAACTAAGTGTACCTTGTACCGCCATTGCCTGTTTGCACTTCTCTTCAAAAGTTGGTTTCGATTGGTCAATGTATGGCTATTTTAGAGACCGTGACGGACGGAGGAATGGACAGACTGTTATACATTGATTACATCATTTACCTACAGATTATTCTCCTTATTTTTGTTGTTGTTGTTATCACTACGTTTCGGTCGTTGTGCTCACCAGCCTTTATCAGGTGTATGTCTATCCGGGAAACTTATTATACACTAATTCTTTCGGACCATATTCTTCGTTTTGCGTTTATTTAAAACAACGTTTCGGCTGTAATATTTGGCCTTATTTCTCTCAATCTACGAGACCAGTTATTATTATTATTATTATTTTTATTTCCTTTGGTATCTGGCGTTTACACATTTCTTTCCGGGTCCCGCCCAGGGACCTAAGATTAGAAATGACATCATGACACTTTCCACTGCAAAAAAAAAAAAATAAAAAATAAAAAAATAATTACATAGATAAAGCCCTTCGTAAAGTGTTGGCTGTACTTGTCAGAACAATTTTTGTATCTCTTTGAGGCATGGACTTCCAGGAATCCCTTCAATCATCCTACTGGAATCTTTTCCAACCAGTCTAAGGGCTCCAACTACAACAGGAATTGTTGATGTTCCCATGTGCCACATTTTTGAGATTTCTATTTCAAAGTCCTTGTATTTTGACAGTTTTTCGAATGTTTTCAAAGATACATTGCAGTCTGCAGGGACTACCATATCAATAAGGGGGCACTTTTTTTGTTTGTGGTCTTTAATAACAATGTATGGGCGGTTGGCTTTGATTGTTCTGTCAGTGTGTATTGTGTAGTCCCATAGAATTGTAATAGGTCCTATCTCCGTAACCGGCCCAGTACCAGTTTCTTCCTGTTTCCTTCCCATAGGAGTTGCAAATTTTCCAGTGCAGATATTGGCCCACTCTGTCATGCCGGGTTTTATATTCAGTGGGTGCCAATATCGTGCAACCTGATATAAGATGATCAATGGTTTCTGGATATTTGTCACAGCATCTGCATCTTGGGCTAACACATTTATTATTATTATTATTATTATTATTATTATTATTATTATTATTATAATACATGTATACTTACCAAGATAGCATGATTTGAAAAAGTCTGCATAGGTAGCCTGTAATACTGGTATTTCAAATGATGAAGCAACGGCAATAGTAATTCAAAGATAATTTGATCCTTTAAGAACGGGTCTTTTTTATTTTTTTTATATAAGTAAGCGAGTAAATCATATTATTATTATTATTATTATATCACTCGATTTTTCACAGCTATCGCATATGATTGGATCCACTGGAAACGGAGTGACAGCAAGTTTGTTCATTACTGTAACACTAAGACAGGTTGTGTTTTCGCTCTTTTTAGAAAATCAACTTTGCGCTCTGGTCAGAAAGCTGGAGTCTTGATGTGATAAGTACTGACACCAAAAATTATAACCTGATATAAGATGATCAATGGTTTCTGGATATTTGTCACAGAATCTGCATATTGGGCTAACACAGTATTTTAGTATATGTGCTTGATAATTCCTAGTTAACAAGCATTGGTCTTGTGCAGCAATGATAAAACCTTCAGTTTCACCTTTCAACTCTGCACTCCGTAGCCACTGATGGGTGCGGTTTTTGTCTACGTCAGCTTGTTTGGTACGGGCAGAGTATTGGCCATGGAGCGGTTTATCTTGCCATTGTTTCTTTATCTGGTCGGTCGCATTTGTCTTTGCATTCTTTTTTAAGTATTTTGCAGCTTCAGCCGGTGTACAGTGTACGGTTATTATTATTATTATTATTATTATTATTATTATTATTATTTTATTTCCTTTGATTTCTGGTGTATACTCATTTCTTTCCGGGTCCCGACCAGAGACCTATGGTCAGAAATAACGTCATGACATTTTCCACTGAGCAATTTAAAAAAAAAATCGCATATTTTACATAAAGTCCATCTTAAGGTGTGGGATGTACATGTGAGAACAATTTTTTGTATTTCTTTAAGGCATGGGCTACCATACATCCCTTCAATGAGTCTATTGGAATCTTTTTTCAATCAATCCGAGGGCTTCAAATACGACAGGGATTGTTAATGTTCCTATGTGCCACACTTTCGAGATTTCGATTTCAAGTATTTTGATAGCTTTTTAAAGATCTTCCAAGATACAGTGCAATCTGCAGGGACTGCCATATCAATAAGGATGCTAATTTCTTTGTTTGCGGTCTCTAATCACGATGTCTGGGCGATTAGTTTTGATTGTTCTGTCTGTGTGTATTGTGTAGTCCCATAAAATTGTTACAGGTCCTATACCCGTAACCGGGTCTGGGTGGTGTTCATACCAATTTCTTTCAGTTTCCTTTCCGTAGAAGTTGCAGATTTTCCATTGCAGATATTGGCCCACTCTGTCATGATGGGTTTTATATTCACTGGGTGCCAATACCTTGCAACCTGATACAAGATGATCAATTGTTTATGGATACTTGCAAAACAATCTGCATTTTGAGCTAACACATTATTTTAGTATGTGTGCTTGATAATTTCTAGTTAACAAGCGTTGGTCCTGTGCTGCAAGGATAAACGCTTCAGTTTCAGCTTTCAAACCTGCACTACGTAGCCACTGATGGGTACAGTGTTTATCTACATCAGCTTGTTTGGTACGGGCAGAGTATTGACCATGAAGCGGTTTATCTTGCCATTGTTTCTGTATCTGGTCGGTTGCATTTTGCTTTTGCTTTCTGTTTTAAGTACTTTGCAGCTTCAGTCCGTGCATTGTGCTTTACTTGTATTTCTGCACCCATTTCAAACTCCATTTTGAATTTATTATTATTATTATTATTATTATTATTATTATTATTTTATTTCATTTGATTTCTGGCGTGTACACATTTCTTTCCGGGTCCCGCCCAGAGACCTAAGGTTAGAAATGGCATCGTGACACTTTCCACTGACAAAAAAAAAAAAAAAATATTTTACATAGATAAAGCTCTTCGTAAAGTGTGTTCTGTACTTGTGAGAATAATTTTTTGTATTTCTTTGAGGCATGGTCTTCCAGGATTCCCTTCAATTAGTCTACTGGAATCTTTTCCAACCATTCCTAAGCCTCCAACTACAACAGGGATTGTTTATGTTCCCATGTGCCACATTTTTGAGATTTCTATTTCAAGGTCCTTTTATTTTGACAGCTTTTCGAATATCTTCAAAGATACATTGCAGTCTGCAGGGACTGCCATATCAATAAGGAGGCACTTTTTTTGTTTGCGGTCTTTAATAACAATGTCTGGGCGGTTGGCTTTGATTGTTCTGTCAGTGTGTATTGTGCAGTCCCATAGAATTGTAACAAGTCCTATCTGCGTAACCGGGTCTGGGTGGTGTTCATACCAGTTTCTTTTAGTTTTTTATTATTATTATTATTATTATTATTATTATTATTATTATTATTATTTTCTTTGATTTCTGATGTATAATCATTTCTTTCCTAGTCCGAACCACAAAGCTAAGGTCGTCAATGGCATCATGGCATTTCCACTGAGCTTTTGTTGAAAAGAAAACAGATCACATACATTTCACATAGCTAAAGTCCTTCCTATAGTGTGAACTGTACTTCCGAGTACAATTTTTTGCATTTCTTTAAGGCTTGGGCTACCAGGGATTCCTTCGATGAGTCTAACCGAGGGCTGCAACTACAACTGGAATTGTCGATGTCCTCACGTGCTACATTTTTGAGATTTCGATTTCAAGGTTATTATTATTATCATCATTATTCTTCTTATTATTATTCACTGATTCATTTGTAGCGCTTTTCTTTTAATGTTTTCCTTTTTTTAGCTTATTTTTTTACTTTCACATTGGTTTCGACTGCCGCACCGTACGTATTTTCTGAAAAATCAAGTCCAAAAGAATTAGTTCATAAATTCAAATTTAGCATAAGTCGAAGCTAATAGGAATATTTTATTTTCATTGTCTTTTCAAAAATAAATTTCACATGAAAATGTTTCCAGCATTATTTTTTTATTATTTTTTTTAACAAAATTTTTCCTTCCTCTTCAAAAGTCAGATTAGACCAAAAAATGGACTATTGTTATCATATTTGGGCGAGCAATTCAATCTTGACTCTCCAGCCACAGTAGGGTTCAAAATCGTTTACTCTATATAGCGAGGAAACAATTACTCTCCACACTTCAGCTTCTTTTCCACAGACGTAACGTCGCAAGCCTATGACTGGCCGTCCTGGGTATGACGATAAACTGTGTCCAACAGCAAGGCCTGTGATCAGGAGGTTTTGAGGAGCGTGGAACCACCTCTTATATGTTCCTAGGTCTACTCTGACCCGGGGTGGTAGCACCTGTTAGGGTCTCAACTATGGGCAAATAGTTAACCCCCAAAATAATGTCAAAGCACCGAGAAAGTGTAAAAATAGGTTTTAATACAGCAATGAATTTTTTGAAGAAAAATTATTACCAGCAATACATTTTTAAAGGAAAAATATTACCAGCAATATATTTTTATAAATAATTATTACTAACAATACATTATTACCAAACGGGGATCAAAACACTATGAAAGTGTAAAAATAGGTTTTAATACCAGCAATACATTTTTGTAAAAATTATTACCATCAATAAAAATCTTGTCGGCATTAAATAACCCATTGAGGTTGATATGCCGCAAAATGAACCAAACCATACCAATATATACTGAGATAGATAGAGTGATAGATAATAAATAACCCATTGAGGTTGATATGTCGTAAAACAAAACAAACCAATATATATATACTGAGATAGATAGATAGATAGATAGATAGATAGATAGATAGATAGATAGATAGATAGATAAAAAATATTACCATCAATAAAAATCTTGTCGGCATTAAATAACCCATTGAGGTTTTGATGTGCCATAAAACAAAACAAACCAAACCAAACCTATGTCTGCTTAATCACTATCTCTTCTTTAGATGCCCCAGTTCATATCTTTACAGCTACTATGCACCATGATACTTCAACGAAGTCGAATCACCCTTATTTCCCCCGTATTCCAAATGTAAGGAAGAAGTTCCAAGCAAACAGCTTTTTCCCCAAGAACTCCTACTTCATGAAATAGACTCCCTCGTTATCTCTCTATTCCTTATCTTAATTTGTCACCATCTCATTTTTCTTTTATGTCACAAACTTAATTCACCATAACCAATTTAACAGTAACTCTTTATCTTGGGTGGCTCTTGCATTGCTTGAACTTTAGTATTAAAAAGAGACAAGAATACCTTCGAAAGAAATGCCCTCTATTTCATTATGTTGGCGCACGACATCAGAGGCAGATGTGGATGATATAGTAGTAGTAGTTGAACTTTCCCGCCAATAAACCTTATTTCTCGCCTTCTTACAGATGGCAAAATGCCATCTGACATGAAAGTGAAAACACATTGATATTCATCGATACTTGCCAAACGTTTATGGAGACCTAACAGTGAATGCAGTATTGAGTTCCATTTGTACTGACGACGATTTGTGTGCCAAGCTACGTTTCTTAGTGCATCTTACTGATAATAATCTCCATGCTTGTGACTTTCGCAATCTTAAGGTCTTCAGTGTCAGTAATTGTTGAGTCTTGACTCAATGTTGAATCTCGCCTATTGCATGGAATAATAATGCAACACAAAATGTACTTAGAACAAGAATGTATTATAACAAGAAAGTGTACACAATAAGTACATATAGTATTTCTGTATATTTCTGGGAAGACGTTCCTGGAGAATGTGTTGACTAGTCGCAGTCGATCAGAGTCTCTAGTTGGATCTCGTGATTCCTTCTCTCTCCTTCTCTCTCGTCTTCCGGTATCAACCATTATTTATATAGTTGATAGTCACCTATGCAGATTAGGTGGATCCCACCACAACAGTAATGAAGTCACACCCGCGTACAATATGAATCCGGTATATGGACTAAGGAAGACATTCGAATAGGCATAGGTGACGACGGTAGATAATTCACGCGTTGGCATTATATAGAAAGGGTGGAGGAAAAACCAGCAAAACCAGTGTTTAGGAAAAAGAACAGAGCTGTGTAAACCAAAATTTCCTGAAACTATTTACCTTCTTGTGAACCATTACATTATTAAAACGCTGAAAGAAATTAACAAATTGACCACAATTTTTGAGAAGTACAAACATCTAGTATAGCGTACCATATCCGTAATATGAGCTGTATTCATCAAAGCTAGAATAAAGTCCAAATAATTGAGTATTGCTGGAGAGTGAGGTTTGGTTTGTTTTGGTTTGGTTTAGTTGGTTTAGTTTCGCGGTATATAAACTTGTAGCGGTTATCTAACCGTTTGAGCCCTACGTTCCTGAACAATTTTGACCCTTCTGCCTGAGCTCCTGAGTCAAAATTCGCAAATAATTGGTATTTAATGTTTCACGGTAGATATAAAAAAATAGTTACAAAGAAATATAATGTAATGGACAAAGTCCGACAATTATTTAAAGACATTTTTATGTTTAACATTCTTTTTATAGATACGAGTATTTAAATAAATGCTCTGTTTTATAATAAACAGTATTAAATAACATTTACCGGCCTGAATGTCCAAGAAAGTTTCATTGAAAATATTTGTCCTCCGACAGAATTCGAACCCGTATCCTATACGGAACCGTCATATAGGCTGACGTGCCTTTTTACATTTTACATTTGATACGCCATGAACAGTTATGAATCTACGTGAAAGATTCATGGAAGATTGAAGTTTATAAGCAATAAATTCGACCTTGCCAACCGAACGATCCTCTGTGGCCGAATCGGTTAAAAAGCCAACCGCCCAGACATTGTTATTAAAGACCACAAACAAAATAAGTGCCTCCTTATTGATATGGTAGTCCCTGCAGACTGCAATGTATCTTTGAAGATATTCGAAAAGCTGTCAAAATACAAGGATCTTGAAATAGAAATCTCAAAAATGTGGCACATGGGAACATCAACAATTCCTGTTGTAGTTGGAGCCCTTGGACTGTTTGGAAAAGATTCCAGTAGACTAATTGAAAGGATCCCTGGAAGTCTATGCCTCAAAGAGAAACAAAAAATTGTTCTGACAAGTACATCCCACACTTTACGAAGGGCTTTATCTATGTAATTATTTTTTTTTTTTTTTTTTTGTCAGTGGAAAGTGTCATGATGCCATTTCTAACCTTAGGTCTCTGGGCGGGACCCGGAAAGAAATGTGTAAACGCCAGATACCAAAGGAAATAAAAATAATAATAATAGGATTTATCACTACAGACAGATCATGTGATTGAAGCACGAAGATCCGACCTTATTGTTATAGATAAAGAGAATAGCAAGTGTTAAATTATTGACTTTACGGTTCCGTATGATTCAAGAATGGATTCCAAAGAAACTGAAAAGATAGAAAAAATACCAGGATCTGGTTAAGGAGCTGAAGAAGCTATGGAACTTGAACGTAGAACTAATTCTATATATATATATATATATATATATATATATATATATATATATATATATATATATATATATACCCAAGTGTGGGATTGGTATATACGGAGTAAATTTATTCTACATTCAACATCATCACTTGATAAGACACCAGAAGTGTTGAAACAAAATGGCTATTTTTGTAGTGATTTTATAACATATTTATGTTATAATATTTAAATAAATGATTATATATATATATATATATATATATATACAAATGTAAAAGAACAAAGAGTAAGATTTCAGCGTTAAAAACATTAATTTAAAACAGCATCGTGATTTTCTGCCTGATGAAACGTTAAAAAAAATTTTTAACGTTGAAACAAGATGTACAGTTTTGTAGTGGGTATGTGCATGTTCTAATGTAACACTGCATAATATATATGTGTGTGTGTGTATATTTGTGTATGTGTGTGTGTGTGTGTGTGAATAAAGACAAAAGGAAAACTTATAGCCGTTTCGTCTTCTGAAGCACTTTATCAAGGAAAATGCAAGGATTTTCGTTTCTGACAAGTATTTATATAGAAGTGCAAACATTTATTGGTTTTTAAATACTTTTATGTATAGGAGTGCTCATGAATATTCATCAGGTTATAGTCTGGCCAGTTTATGGTGGATATCACGTGATACAATTACATTTCTAATAATCGAATCATTTTTGCTCTTGTATATCAATACTCATCACAAAATGAAGTCCATACATTTGCCTTGAGGAAGAAATGCGTCTACCAAAAATGTTTTCCTTTTGTCTTTATTTATATTGTCCGTTTACAAATATACTGTATCTGAAATTTTTACATATATATATATATATATATATATATATATATATATATATATATATATATATATATACAGGGTGTTGCAGCAAATTCCGACACTTGACAAAAAGAAAACGAAATAGGCAATAAAAACAAAAGTTGTATATGCAGATACCCGACAGTTTGACAACTAACTAACGTTTTTCTCTCTACGATTTTCCAGGATGGAATATGAGCGCAGAGCAGCGGTAGTAGCTTCTTTTCACGTCTGGAAGAAGACTGCGCAACTGGTGACCTGGTTTGGCTTCAAGAGGACTATGGTCATGGACATTTGGAGGAAATGGAAGGCATGTGAGAACAAGGACGAGTTTACTGCCAAACGAAAGCCCCACAACGTTAGGACCGACGAGTTATTCGCCGCCGTCAAGGAGACAGTCGACAATGATGGAAGCCGAAGCTACGCCAAGATCTCCGCTGACATGAGCTGTCACAAGTCGACGATCTGCCGAACACTCAAGAAGGACATTGGTTACTCCTCCTACCGTAAGTCTCATCGCATTCTCATCACGAATACCTCCACGGTGTCGAGGAAGGTCAAGGCGGCGGCTTTGCTGAACGAGCTCAAGCACGGGTCCGCCGGGATGCTGTGGTTCTTCTTTGATGAAAAGAATTTCATCCAGGACCAGACGAGCAACAGGCAGAACGACAGGTGGATCTGCAAAGACATCGAGAAGGTTCCCGTCGGGAAACATACGAAATTTTCCTCCTCCGTCATGGTCCTTGGCGTAATCTCCAGCGAGGGGGATGTCATGCCTCCGATCTTCTTTCAAAAGGGCCTGAGAATTACCGCCGAGATCTACCAGAAGGAGCTGAGGAGCGTGGTGAAGCCCTGGATGGACGAGATCGCCGCCGAACCTCCCTACGTCTTCCAGCAGGAGTCCGCTCCTGCACACAAAGCTAAGACGACCCAGGTGTGGCTGCTCAACAATGTTTCTCACCACTGTTCGCCGGACTTGTGGCCGCCCTCTTCACCCGAGTGCAACCTCCTTGACTATTTCTTCTAGAGCGTGATCGAGGCCAAGACCAATAAGTACGCCCACAACACGGTCGACTCTCTGAAGGCTGCCATCGTGGAGGGTTCGCCGCTATGGACAAGGATATGATCGCCAAATCGTGTGACTCATTTCGTACCCGCCTTGAGATGGTCGTCGCCGCCGGCAGCGGTTACATTGAAAAATAATGTACTATGTAACTCTAATTATAACTAAATAAACTGTCTGGTCTCTGCATATACAACTTTTGTTTTTATTGCTTATTTCGTGTTCTTTTTATCAAGTGTCGGATTTTGCTGCAACACCCTATATATAAATATATATATATATATACATATATATATATATATATATATATATATATATATATATATATAGGGTGACCCCAAAAAACGGGAATTTTTTAAGTGCGTATTGCCAGACATGAGCAAGTGGCAACACTGCGAGACAGTGACCTTGAGTAAGTAAACATTTCGCCATTTTAGTAACAAGAATGAAATTCACAGTATCCCAGCTCAGATGTTGCAGCAGTCAATGAGGAATCTCAACAGCAGATTTCAAGAATGCATTCGTACAGGAGGACGCCATCTACAGGTCGTAATTTAAAAAAAATGAAAATTCCATCATTTTTTCTTTAATGTTTTAAGGTTTCAATTACTATGAATTAAATATTTTTTCCATCACTCTTGGTTTTATTGGATTGTTAAAAAGTTCCCGTTTTTTGGGGTCACCCTATATATATATATATATATATATATATATATATATATATATATATATATATATATATATCAGTTGTTTGATTAAGCTTTGAATCGTTGTATCTTAGAAATGATTAAAGATATCTTACTGGAATTTTACAAGGTTTTTATAACTCTATTGGATTTTATTTAAGCAATAAGAATGTATAATTACTCTCCAATCTTAACAGAAGAATCCTGATGAAACCGATCATAAACGAAAATGATACGTTCATTAATCATAATTGAGGGTCGGACGTTCATGAATGACTGAAATAAAGTTGTAACATATATATATATATATATATATATATATACATATATATATATATATATATATATATATATATATATATATATATATATATATATATATATATATATATATAGTTAAATTATACATTTTAGATGCATCAAGGGTGACCTTCAGTGATGCACTGTTCTCATCGCCGATTTCGGGTTTCGCATCAAATCGGCTCCAACAGCAACCTCAACCTGATTCTAGGTGAAACAGGCCGCCTCCTTGAAAGCGTCGTGATACGCACCGCGACATTGAAAAAAAACAGTAATCACGAATACTAGCAAGGCCGCACTTCGACCGTTCTTATTGACATATGTCAGTCAGCGTCAGCCAATGAAAACAGGGCTTTTCACACTCCTCTTCTATATAATGGTGTCTTATTACTACATCCGGTTTTTTATTTCCGGAATCCATACCGAGGTAAGCTGGTATCTTTATTGCATTGTTTACGTCCGTGTTTTACCTTTTAAATACTAATCCCATATCCATACCAAATCTTTAACTAAACCTACACTCATATCCAACTCAAAACTAATCTATACTAGAACTTTCTCAAAATAAATTCGCTAATTTAACCATCCGGTCAAAAAAAAAACGTATACACGTTTTGTCATTTACCGACTAAAATAATTCGATGGCCTACTAACAATAACTAAATAATTATGCTATCTACTCAATTAAGTAACCTATACAAATACTTACAATCTGATACATATTTTTCAAAATAAATCTACTCAATTATATATATATATATATATATATATATATATATATCCAAGTCTAGGATTGGTGTGAACGGAATAAATTCCAATAACCAACAATTACTATTCTTAAAAGAGTGCTCAATACAGAGTAGAGCATATATAATTGTTTATTTAAAAATTATAACATAAATATGTTATAAAATCACTACAAAAATAGCCATTTTGTTTTAACACCTCCGGTGTCTTATTAAGTGATGATGTTGAATATAGAATAAACCCTTTATTCTACATTCAACATCATCACTTGATAAGACACCGGAGGTGCTAAAACAAAATGGCTATTTTTGTAGTGATTTTATAACATATTTATGTTATAATTTTTAAATAAACAATTATATATATATATATATATACTACTTCAGAATCATTTTCCAACTTATTCAAAATGATCTTCGCTCACTAACCATCTAACTTCCTTGTCGTGGAGTAATAAATTACCTCACAGGTTTTACGTACGATTTCATTTTCAAGTCTTTTTTTCGTTGCTCTTTGGACTGTCACAGCTGAAACTCCTCTCTCGCCAGCCAAATGTCTTATGGATTGAGTTGTATCTTTTCTAATTGATCTCTTAGATCTAAGTTGAAATGATGATCTCCTCTCTACTGTTCCCACTCTTTAAACTTATTCACGGTTTTCTAGATGGTTCTTCAATTGATTTGAAGATGGAAGCCAGTGTATGAATATAAATGGCTGAATAATGTTTTTCCTGTTACATTGCTCAGTTGGGAAGACGTAGTGGGGCTGATACAAAACGGCTTTAACCTGTTCCCTTTCTAGTTGAATAGCTCAAAGGGTTTTTCAGTGATTGTTACGACAAATGTTGTCAAGATGGCTAAACGTCTTATCTGAAAACATGTATAAAAAAAAAGTAATTAATGTTTTTTTAGATATTAACCCTTTTGTGTTCGAAATGGACGATTATGCTGTGACACGATTTGGACAGTTCAGCTGTTACACCCGATATATATATATATATATATATATATATATATATATATATATATATATATATATTGAAAACGGAGACTTTAAAAATCCATGGTAATAATTTATTTCACGGAATCAGGCCCCGTCTCTTCAGACCAAATAAATTTTACAACAATAATTTTTTTTTTTTTTAAATTTATCCAAAAAAAAAAATTTTAATATTTTAAAATAAGGTTTTATTATGGGGGAAGGAATTCTTCCCCTCTTACGTTTGAAATTTTTTCGCTTGTATCTGGATAGATTTAAAAGCCATTTATTGTTGTGAAATTGTTTGGTCTGAAGAGACGGGGGTCTAATCCCGTGAAATAAATTATTACCATGGATTTCTAAAGTTTCCGTTTTCATCATTATTATTTTTGCTCTGTTCTTACATTGAGCTCTCTTTAGATTTATATCCTCTTATACCTACTAAGATATACTTTAAAATTAAAAAAAAAACAAGGATCATTACATTAATCGAGTGGTTAGTGGGTTAATGCATTTTAAAAATATAGTTAGTGAAGTGAATTCGCCATTTTATCTCATTAACTTTACTAATTTACTTTTTGTTTGAATGTTTCATTGTAATATATATGTGTGTGCGTGTGTATGTAAGTGTGTGCGCGCGTGTGTGTGTATGTGTGGATATTGAAGGCAATGCCCAGGGGCGACAGATTGTTTCATTCTTAAACACTATCTTCAGACCTGAAGATTGCGTTTAAGCATGTAACAGACTGGTGCTGCTGGGTGTTAATATCAATGATCACTTTTATATTTGCATATGCTCTACCCTTGATATTGTGCACTTAAACCGATAAATATAGCATACCTTAAAACTATATTTTTATCATATATATATATATATAATATACATTCATATATATATATATATAATATACATTCATATATATATATATATATATATATATATATATATATATATATATATATATATATATATATATAATATATATATATATATACAAGTATAGGATTGGTGTATACGGAATAAATTCCAATAACCAAAAAATACTATTCTTAAAAGAGTGCTCAATACAGAGTATAGGCAGCAATCCTTCATTTATACATGTTTCATTAAAGACAACGGACACGGTACTACGA